>JACYFF010031952.1:11254161-11325825 GCA_017589665.1 Selenicereus undatus
TATTATTATTATTATTATTATTATTATTATTATTATTATTATTATTATTATTATTATTATTATTATTATTATTATTAGTTTTGTTTTGTTTATTTTGTGGTAGGTTTAGTAGTAAACATGAAATATTTAAGCCATTATTGTAATTTTAATTTTTATATGAGTGAGTAATTTTTTATGCTTAGTCTAATCTTCTTGAAGCCATGCTAAATTAATTATTTTGAAACAAGTTTTGTGCTTTATTGCCTAGTTAATTTATATTCATGATTCTTTAGCGATTAGTGTTCATCGTTTATGACATTTGTGTTAAATCGATTAGAATGCATGCTAGTTGATTAAATACAATTTCGATTGATAGTTTAGAAGATTATAATACATAAAATTTATCATCTTTTAGGCCTATGTATCACCCTAATTAATCATGATTGGCTCAAACCCATCTCTTTTAATTAGATAATCGCTTTAGATCTTTGTTAAATCGATTTGCTGGTAAATTGGTTACAAAGCGTTAAATGATGTTTTTCTAATTCTTAATGCTCTAATTTGGTTAAATTTTTACACTGGTGTAAAGATTATCAAATTAGTAGGGTTTATATTAGGATTGGACCTAAGTAAACTAAAATCTAAGAAAAAACGGGGAAGAACCGCTGGTGGATATCTTCTACAATTTAACTCATGAATAAAAATTTAACTTTTATGTTAATTATAAATATTAATTTGCATGGTAGATTCAGATTATACTAAGCATCTTTCATAAATTTGATGACTTTTGATTATTATTTGTTGCTTAAAGTTAATTTGGTTAGTTTGTTGATTTTGTTCTAGTTTTATTAGCTTCAATATAATTTCTATAGTCTTTTAGGAGTGTCTAGGTAATTTTAGATAGCTTAGATTTTGATTTTTGTAGTGGTTATAATTTTAGATTGATTTATATTCAGTTTTAGTATTTAATTACCGGTTTGTTAGAAATTAGACTAAAAATAGTTATTTTTCGATTCTAATTAATTCCTAGGGTTTATATAGTGTCCTAATCTGATCATATTCAATTTCGTAATTTTTGGAAATTATTTGATAATTTTTCAGAATTATTTTGTGAAATTGGTATGTGCAGGTTTTTAGGTTATTAATTCTGAAATTTTTGATTTTTAATTTTAATTTACGATTATTAGGTGTTGTTAATTCTAGAAATTTCTTTCCTAGGATTAGGGTAATTTTCTTGATTATTTTCGTATTTATATTTATGCAGATTATTTTATTTTTAATTTCAGATTTAATTTTCTGCTTGATTATTCTGCAGTAAGTTTCTGATTTAATTTTTCTAAAATTAATCAGAAATTATTCTGGAGTTATAAACTTGTCCAGTTTAAGATTATTACTTTAGGTTACTGCTTGTGATTTTTAATATTAATTTTCTGTTTAATAATTTCTATTTTGATTTTTAGTTGAAGATTGGATTACTATTCTGATTTTATTTTTCTAGATTATTTGGGAAATCTTTTTACTGTTTTATTTTCAGAATATGATTCAGAATATTTAGGAACATCATTGGGTATTTTTCTAGATTTTAATTCATTCGATTTTAATTATTTTACAATTATTAAGTTTTGATTTAATAAATTGGATTAGTAAAATCACTTAGGATTAAGCTAGCAGTTTACAACAATCTTTCCTCATGGATCGATTCCTACTTCCCTATGCTATAAAAATTATTTAACAACCGAAATAGTGGTTAAATTTGTAACTCTCGACAAGGCTTAACAGTAAGTAATTCACATAGCTTGTAATACAGGTTATGCTAAGATAACCCAAAAACTGGACAATTGAAAGTAATTAATCTAATATAAAGTTAAATGAAAGTAAAATAAACTACTATAAGATAGATGAGTGTAGGTGGTTTTTTTTTGAGGTGGTGAAAACTAAACTAAAGACAAAAAGAAACCTCAAGCATCCGATTATCAGTCGTAGTACTTTGAGGGTCGGTCCACAGGGAAGACGTTTAGATTACGGTCATTAAAAGGTGACTTAACTAATTAACTAAACGAAATGACACCATTCAAGGAAAACTAATATCAAATTAACTAAACTTCAACTAGCCAGTCAAGCCTAACTTCGCGAATTATCAAAACCATTCAAACCCTAATTTATTATAAAGCCATTAAATCAACCAAACTATTCAAATCAACCAAGTCACCTAAACTACTAATTCAGCTAATTCAATCAAGACTAAGTTAACTCAGTAAACCAGTCTCAGAATCATCATCAGTAAACTAAATCAACAGGGCTAAACAGGGGAATTAAAGCTATTACAATTGAAGCTCATGAAACTGCAATACCAGAGACAATCAAACTGCCAAAACAATCGACACCCAACCAAACGGAATTGAAAGCAGTAGGGGAAGATGAGCAAAGTCAGTAAGCAAATCCAGAAAAACATGAACTCAGTCATAAGTCGAAATGAATAATAACTAAACCAGAACACTTCAAACCCAAGGCAGAACATGAGAATCAAGCATAACAGAATGTGAAAAATTTAACCCAACTGAATGCAAGAAGCAGGGGAGTAGGGGCAGCAAACCTAGTTACGTTCATCGTCCTTAGCCACCAAGGGGGTACCAGAACCAGCCCAGGCAGAGAACGTGAGCAGAAAGCGAGTAAGGGGAGAGGGGAAATAATCGAATGAACTCAACGAAATTGAAACCAAAATTCTTGCCATTACAACTGAAAACCTTGAATACCATTCGAAAGTGGCAATTCTAACCTAGCTACATGAATTGAAATGCTTAAAATAACCGAAATTCGAAACCCTAAATTTGAAACCCTAATATGAAATCGAAGAACACGAATGAAATTTGAGGCTAAACTTCGAGAATTAAAACGAAACCTAACCTAAGAACAGAATTAAAATCCTAATCCTACTCCTAATTTACCTACTTCTAAAATTACCTAAAATTCGAACTTAATTCAATGGCGTCGAAGCATCCTCTTTATACTCGATCTGCTTCACCTTTCGACCGTCGATTCGAATGAAATGCGTGGATGGCTGAGATAAAGGCCAGCACAGGTGGGTACGTGGAATGGGGCGAACGAAGGTGAGAAGTAAAACCGTGGGTGGGTTTCTGGGTTATAGGTTTTGGGGGTTTACTGTGGGCAAGGGTGATGTGCTGGAAGAGAGAGAGAGATGATGAGGTAGAGAGAGAGGAGCGAGATGGGCATGGCAAACGCGAAGTCGGGGTTCTGGGTTCTGGGGTTGGGGATGCTGAGGAAGAAGACAGATGCGAAGAAAGGGAGGGTTTTAAATGGTAGCCGGTTCAGCTGAACCGGTTTTCTCTGAACTGGACTGGTCTGGTTTAATTGCTGGGCCGGTTTGGTTTTTTTTTCTTAATTGCTGCTTGGGCTGGTTCTCTTGAAATCTGGACCAGTTTTTCAATTCTCGACATTTTCCCCACATTTCTCGCATTTTTCGCCATTTTGGCCCTTTTTTCATATTTATTAAAAGTCTACAAAATAAAATGAAATCAATTAAAAACCTTAAAAATATTATTAAAACGAGCCTAAAACCGGTGTAAAAGTACCTTAAAAGTAGCACATTTTTAGCTCAAACAGTGAAATTAAAAGAAAAAGGCCTTGATGGTTATAAATGAATTGACAATAAGAGTAAATGATTCTTAGCAATAGGCCTTCATGATGGTTATAATGGAAGATTGAATTTTTTTTTTTTGGATACCTCTGAAACAAACTGATAATATGGATTTAAGGCCAAGAGATATGATTCAAAATGGCATATATTATACTAACTTGATCCGATAAACACTGTTTTCTGAATCATTACTCTCTCCACTTCTCATATTTCATTCATAAGCCCAATAAACATAGTTTTTCACCCCAAATGAGTCATTGAAAACCATAGAAGCTATTAAACTTGGCAATTTTCTATGTAAAGTCCATAACTCATAAATATACTCCCACAATACGTACTTGCCTTCCTTTTTCTCATAATTGAGTTAAATACCCTATTAAACCCCATAACTTCCCCCCTCCCCCTTAAATGACCTTACTCGGCTCAAAATATACAAAATGAGTGCATGATCAATCTCACTCAATCTTTGTTATTACTCTTTACACAATTACTCAAAATGCTTCTAGATATCACCAACATCAGAATACTCAACCGCAATTCATGAAATCATATAGAAAATTCACAAATAATAGGGACAATCTACAGGAACATTTTCAGAATTTTTCTCCAAGTACATGCTGTACAGAAATTACAATAACAGCCCAATTTGCACCAAAGCAGGTCAGTTCACTTCAGAAATTCATAAATTTCACCCTTGACCTCAAATAGAGACCTAAAAACCCAATATAGAAAGATTAAGAAGTCTCAAAAAACTTTCATTTACAATACAAAATATGATTCCTATAGTAGGGTTCCCAAAATGAAACTAGAACACAAGTGCGTCAGTTTTGGTCGAATCTGCGTAGATCTAGTAAAACAACCATAACTTTTTCCGTAAAACTCAGACTAAGGTGGTTCAAAAGGTATTTGAAAGCTAACTCACTAATCTATATACTCACCAAAAATTATAAATTTTAGTTGGACCGATCATTACCAGTTTATTGGCATAGTGTCCCCTGTTTTCTGTCAATTCACAGCCACACTGTCACTGTTTTCTCATTTCTTTTTGTAACGGCCCGAACCTAATATTCAATTTAATTAAATTTAATCATCTTAATGATAAATTAATCAAGTTGGGTCCCGCATTTCAATTCAGCATTTTTGATATGTATACATATATCTATCTGTATATATAATTGTACATCGCAGGTTGAAATGATGACGTGGCGTCGAACAGGACTTTACTATACTCCTAAATAATCACCAATTTGAAAAACGTTAACAATATAACACTACCATATGAGTAAAAATAGTGATAACGTAATGATAAAAAAAGGTAAAGCCTTAACTTTGTATAAATTGGATTTTGGGGGGTTAGAATTGAATTTCTATAGTAAATGATGTATTTGGTTTGCATACGTGCTAATTTGTAAATTTTCTTGACTTTGGGCATGAATTGAATGAGGAGGATTGTAAAGAGTGCCATGATCGGAGGTTTGGAGATTATATTTGGATTTTAGTTTGTTTTTGATGAATTAATGATATTTGGATTCATTTTCATGAATAATTGAATAAAAGTAGAGGGTTGTGCATGTTGGGTGTCTGGATTGAATTGTATCCGGTGTATGAGAGTTGGAGCTTGGAGGTAAATTGAGCTTGTTGTGATGATTTAATGGTGTTTAACAAAATTGCAAATATGTGAATAATGACTAAATAGACATGAATGTGTATGTAAATGTATAAGGCTAATGAGTTTAAGCATACCATGAACCTTGTGGACAAGTGAGAAAATAATAATAATAATAATAATAAAATTGAAGGAGTTTGGTCGCTTTGAGTATATTGAATGTGTGAATCTAGACTTGTGAATGCCGAGCTAAGGACGTTTAGAGTAATCATAATGAAAATTCGATTGAAATTAGTGGACCATCCATGTGTTAGAGCTATGGTAATCATGAATTTGGTGGTTAAGGGTTTTCAGACGCTGTTTACTGTGCTTATTTTAAATTAGATTGCCTTATTAGTGTTTAAATGAGATATTGTGTTAATTAAAGAGAAATGTATATACATTGGAGGTGTTCTGTGAGTAGAGTATATGGTATTGAATGAAGGTGATTAAGCGGGTGCTTATTTGGTGCTAATATGGGGGTTTTACAGTTGTAATTCGAACAAACATACGAGCTTGACTATGGTTGATTTGATGGTTTTAAGGACTTTATAATGAATAATTGAATGAAATTCATGAGAATTAGGTGTTAGACAGTTAAAAATTGGGTGTGTTGTTGCCATGAGTATGTGATACACGGTTCGATGCTGGGGTGAAGCTTAAGCTTAATTAGGTTACTTTTAATAATATTTAAATGAGTCTTTAATAGTATTTGAATAGAAAGTTTAAACGAAAAGGGAATTAATATTCGTAAATAACAGTGTTAATAATTGTCCTGATAAAAATGGCCAGAATTCAAAGGATGCAATAACAAAAACAGTATTAATAACAATGATTCCCAATTACCTTAGCATCAATATTGCGACCAAATAAACAATAAGTAACGAGCTTATACCAACAACTAGAATAGTGGAGAATAGTGGTGGTGATAACGTTGTTGCTTCAGTACGTGTTTATACATTCATTAAGCGAATATTAACAATATGAACGAGAGGAATGGAAACAAAAATAAAATAAAACCAAGTTAATAACTTTTCTCATGCTAATGATTAACAAAAAGCTCAAGGAAATTAAATTATTTATTAAAATGAGGAATTTAATCAAATTGCTTAACCTGGCACTAATCAAAAGAATAATTACATATGTAAAGCAGGAGTGAGGCCAAGTCTGTCGCTTCAAGCTGCCAATGCATGTCCTCAAAGGAGAGAGAATCTCAAAGACCAGGTACGTGCATTGCCTATATTCTTCAAAAACTCACAGTGTTCTCAGCAATGAAAAATTAATACAAGATTCATTTAATGAACCAAGTTCTCAATGTTTTGTCACATAAATAAATGGCCTCACCAATTATCATTAGGGCTTATGCCCATCAATTATCAAGGCTTATGCCGACCAATATACCCGTGCGCGGCGTCAACTCAGGCTTCTCGATCGGTCTGGGAGGTGAGCACCTAAAGTATGATCGTTTCAAGGCGTACGTTGACCAAGGGGCCCACTTCCAGATAATAATCAGCAAATCAATTTGACTTATACACTCTCTCTCTCCTATTCGCAAAACAAAATGATTTGAAAAGTGGCCGACCCAACTAATTTAACATGAAACTTATTTTACTGCATAGAAATGTACATGCTGAGTTTCGGCTCATCATTCAAATGTTTTCATGTTTTCCGTTTTAGGTATGGGAAGTAATGAACAGTCGTCTTCCAGATAAGCCGAAAGGTAGCAAACAATGGACGCTTACTGAACGTTAGCTAGTCAACGCTCACAGTGATGATAGGTTAGTATCTTGGAGATTGTTTATTGTTATTCTTCAGAAACCTGGGGATAATAATGTTTAGTATTGATACACTAATTTATCATGTGTATTATGAACTGTATAAGTAGACAAAGGTTTATTTTGGGCAATTCCAAGATTTAGTAAATTAGGAGCCTTGTTCCATCCTGGAATGACGGTAATGTCTTCAACCAAATTAAAAGTCTTCCGCTGCAAATTAACAATAGATGAGTGGTTAAGTTAGAGTAATCAAACATTAGAGATTGGGGGCGTTACACTTTTCACATAAATCCTCATCTAAAATCACTCCTTAAAATCATGTAACAAATATTTGGTCCTTCCCATCACAATATTAAGCCATAATACTCAATTTCACTTCATAATCATGTATGTCAGATATTCATTTCTCAATCAAATATACACAAATAACATGCCATTAAAGGAGAGCTAAACCTTGCAATATCATTAGAACCCTAGTTTATGGCCAACTTGAACTCACCTACAACTCATTCTAAATCACCAAAAACACCACCATAATCATCAATAAGACTAAAGATTACAAAATTATATACAAAACAATCTAAATCCATCACTTGACTTAAACTAACATGATCATGGCAAACCCCTAAACCCTAGCATGCTTCAAGCTCAATCCACAATTAAAAACATCAAAATAACTCTTGTTTCCTTCCAAAGAACATGATCAAAACCCAAATCAAAAAAACAAAAATCAAATGAAAAGAATCCAAGTTGAGATCACTTACTTGGAGCTTAAAAAGAGAGAAAAAGAGGAGATAAGATGAGTGTGTGTGGGTTTTACTTGGTTAGAAATGAATCAACATAACTTGGCTAATACTTAACCTCCCATAAATGAGCTTTTTGGCTAACCATGGTTAAGTTTAAGGTTAGATTTAAATCATGGTTAACAATGCAAGCTTCTTGGGCTATGATTAGCTTATACGGTTTGGGCCCGGGAAGGGAAGTAAACCGTATGCGATTGAATCTTTGTAGCTCGAAATTAAATTTTTGCGAGGCTATAAAAAAAATAAAATAAAATAAAAAATAAAATAATAATAATAATAATAATAATAATAATAATAGTAATAATTTCTTAAACCATAATTATCGATGCCTACTATCGATTCGCCCGATATTTAATCAATTAACGAAACTTGAATTAACAATCAATGAAACTTGAATTGCAAAATGGGACCCAAATGAAATATCCCCCAACCGGGATGATTAAATACGATAAATGAAAGGAAAAAATTTAAATGACATAAGGTAATTCAGTAAATATATAAATTGAGTGTAACTAAATTAATAAACATGATTTGGTTAAACAAATAACCATGAGTGATTAAATCAATAAATATGAATAATTAAATGAATAAATATGATTAATTAAATAAATAAATATGATTTAAATAAATAAATATGAATTAGGGTGGGGTTATTACAAAAACTTAATCAGAAATCCCGGACGACGGAATTAGTTTTCAAGTTATTGATTTAATTTTTCCCGTTTTATAGCTTGTCCAATTGTCCTCTTCATTTAACTTTTACATGCAAGTACTTTTGATACCAAATTTTTTATAGGCAGTATGTGAATGTAATTGACAATTTCATACATTAACATAAAATTGAAAGAAAAGTAGAATGATGACACACAACAAATTATTCTTTCATTATTTCACTGTACGTATGCTTGCAAAATAATATTAGGTTACTATTCAGAACAGAAGGTGAGCCAATGTTAAATGCCCCATATTCACAAGCAGTCACAATGGCCCCATATTCACAAGCAGTATCACTTGCGTCCTCCTGCTCGTCTTGGCCATCATTTGCAAGATGAGAATCTAATTCCAATCGAATCCACTTGTTGAACTCTGAGAAGATCGAGTCCACGAGTAATGTAGTAATACAACTAAGGATGGACAACGGAGTAGGTATCTATTGGATCAAATGAGTCAGCCGATAAAATATGATCAACAAAGATTAAAGAGTCGGGTCAATAATGAACTTTGTCCATAGTGGGTCAGCTCATTAAGACATATTAACGGGTCAGACTGAATTGGTCACTAACGGCCTGTTTAATGATTCATTATTTTTTAACCAACTTGACACATTAGTTTAAATTTTCCAATTAATTCAGCTTATCACCAACACTTTATACATAAAATAATTATTATACACAGTTTTTTTGTGCAAATTTGTTCCATTTTAAAACATGTCAAAAGCGTTCTAGGCATGGGTCGACCCGACCCAACCCGTTTATTTACACCAAAGGTTCGACCCAACCCAAATGGTTAACGGGTCAACCACGAGGTCCACGGCCCAACCCGGTCCACCTTGTAAACAGGCCAGTCCTAACTCGACCTGACCCAGTTTATTGCCCACTCCTAAATAGAACTAGGGATTTAAAACGCGGTCGTTCCGTCCCGGAACGACTGTTTTGACACGGAAAACAACTTAGGCGAAGCGAAAATCACCGCAAAATCGGTGTGAACACCGTTTCACACCAGAACGGACACGATGGCCTTGGCAGAACACGTCACGGGCGATTGACTCGGCCTATACTCCATTCAAGTATTCAACAACATATAAGGGACAAATGCTTGACATGAAAGATGATTCCAATTTCTATATAGAGACAACGCATCACAAAACGGCCAAAAAGACAGGGTATGAAGAAGCAAATCAGATCTGTGAATCATCAACCATGGAAGAAATCAGATCTGGGCGAGCGGTGGGCCGAATTTGAGGGAGGGAGGGTGCGGCATCTGCGTCGTGGAGGAAAGTAGGTGGCTTAGGAGGAAATTGGGTGGTGGAATCAGAGCATACGGCACCGGCAAGGCGGTAGGCGATAGAGCAAGAGGGAAGGAGCCATTACTGTGCAGGCGAAGGGACGAGGAGTCGAAGAGGAAGACTTGGCTCTTGACTCTTGAGTGAGGAAGAGAGAGAGTGTCGTAGGGTGAGCCGGTAAGGAGGTTTCCAGAATGCCATTAAAGGCACTAATAAGTTGATTGAATAATGTAGAGCAACTTTTTTTTTTTTTTGGATAGAAATTGTGAAGTAACTTAAGCCGGCTAACGCTAATTTATTTTTTAATTGAAAAAATTATATGATTGTTATCATGGTTTTTGAAGCAAATTAATTATATTAATATATTATTGTCATCATGGGTTTTGTTAATTATGTACCTTTTATGTTATCTTTGATCATATTATGTTTATGTTAATTATGAAATTGTTATTTTAATTATGTTAATTATGTAATTTTTTGTTATGCTTATGTTAGTTATGTTAATTATTACGTTAATTATATTTATGTTATTAATGTTAAATACGTTATTGTTATCATATTTTTTTGTTAATTATGACATTTTTTTGTTGATTATGTTAATTATGTATTTTTTAAGGTATGCTTATGTTAGTTATTAAGTTAATTATATTTATGTTATTTATGTTAAATACTTAAATTTGTTATTGTTATCATGTTTTCTATTAATTATGTTACCTTTGTATTATCTATGATCATATTATCTTTGTTGTACTTAGGAAAGTTGTATATCACTTTATGTCAACTATGGTGTTTTTATGTTAAATTTATCCTCAATTTATGATTGTTCTGTTGGTGGTTATTTTTATTTCAGTTGTGGAGTTTTATAATTTGAGTGTATGAAATAAAACATGATTGCCACTGTGTTGTATCTTTTGTTAACTCCTCTGTAATAGTTTAAATAAAGTATTTCAATGTTGTACCGCTTGTACTATTTTATAACTGTACAATTTGCGTCAAAGCGTCTATATATTATTTAGTTTGACTATTGTCAAAATTGGTCCATTATAATCTGGTATAATAAGAATTATATTATAAAATAACATTACTTAGTGAATTGTGGCACTAAAATACAATTACAGGTGACAAAATCAACCATGTGAATGTTCTCACGCCGCGACGGACGCGATTCATATCGCGATCAGCGTATCCGAACGCTCCCGCGTCAATGCGACTGTAACTGCAAACGCGTCCGCATCCGCATTTTAAATCCGTGGATAGAACTCAACATATGCATATGAGCATATGCCTGCAGCAAACAAGACGAAAAACTCAATAATGTCGGCAAACTCGTACAATTAGAAAGGATATAGTATTTCCTTCTTGAAGACGGGAGTTCATCCTAAGCTAGGCTTCCTTTTCCACCAAATTGTTTAGATGAAGCCCTAGAAAGAAAGACACGATAAGCCATCATAGAAAGATTGGAAATATATAAATTCAGTTGTTGGGTTAAATTTGGATAACTGCTATTTCGTATGCACCAAAATGAAAGAAACTCATCTGAAGCATAACTATCTTACATCTCATTCTAGGGTTGTGGTAGAGTTAGTTAGTATCCCAGTAACCTATTCAGTTATTCGTTCTTCATCCTAAATTGATCATGAACATAGAGAAGGACCTGCAGGCTTAATTTAAAGAGAGCAAGATGCAATGAAGCACACACAAATCATTCTTGGGCATTCACATGTAGGGGTCTATCCCCCTCTGGGCGGATCAAACTTGCCAACATAGTCTGCACCATATTTACCAGGAACACTTCCCAGATCGCTTAGTCTTGAATGCGGATCGTAACTTATTGCACAAATTTAGTTTAATTTACGCTTTGGAATGCAGATTGGGGCTGTATTTAGAGTTCATCGTTGCTATGATCTAAACCTTTATCTTTGTAATTTCTCATAAACAATACACTTAATTCTGAATATGAAAGCATCAATCTGGAGATTACTGTGTTGGAATTTAGTCGAGTTCACAACCCTCAATATCTCATAAATTGTTGGACATAAAGCACGCCTCAGCATCCTGGACTTAATTTTCTACCTTTGACTACCCTTTAAACCCAGCCATTGATCTAAATCCTCCCAGGAATACCAAACCGTTCCAGAATGATTTTACAAACTGCAAGATAACTGCCCTTTAGGAAAAGAAGGGCTTTCTGTATGTTGTTGACACAAATAATAGCCAATCGTGTCCTCAGTAATCTACTGATTTCTCAAAACTTCCTCAGTGTTTTTGAAGGTGGAACGCCCTTAGTAGTACATGACGTAGGGTTTGTTTACAATGAAAATGACCACAGAAGTTGATTGTTGTACACATCTACTGATTTCTCAAAATGCCCTACAGCATTTTATGTCTATTCAAGATAGTATAGATATTGGCAACTATATGGGTCAACCCAACTACATCCGGTTGTTAGCATTGGTGAAAATGCTCAAAGACAGCGAGACCGTCAAACTAGCCAGACAAGTGCATGGAATAGTGATTGGAAAAAAGGCAGTGTCTTCCAAAATATCTCCATAACATGAATAAAGCCTGATCAACCTGCTCTTATGCATGATCCAGGTAAGAAACCAAAACGCTTCAATAAAGGCGTAGCCTTTAACCATTCTATCTACGTTTTTACTCATACAATAGATGTTCTAAACATAGAGGGTAATGCCCAAACGCAACCATTCTAAATACCAACTAAACGATTTCCTCGCATCCACGGGTAAATAGACATCTATTTTCAATATCAAACCACTAACACCTGAGCATAAGATCGCTTCATATTCCCCAAATGCTTTGGTTTATAGATCATTGCCTCAATCACATCTTCCAGACTTACAGTAATATAATGTGGCAAAATTCACAGAAGCCTAATCCTACTCTTAGCAGCCAACATAACTCATACCCAATCACTCACATCAGAATCCCATTTTCTCATCCTTCTCCTCCCCACACAACTAAGGATTAGTTTGTCTTCATATATGTACTGGATACTAATATAGTAGCCTCTTCTCCTCCTTTCACCCAATGAAAGTAGTACCCTGCTATCCTGCAAAGGTCCCATATGGGACACCCACATAGAGATCACATTTTTCCTTTCACCCAATGTAGTAGCGCTCTTGCTCTCTCTCTCTCTCTTTTGTTGTCTAGTGAGATAGCTAAGGCTTCATTCCGTTCTTCAAAACTCCTCACAACTAAGCAGTACGCAAATACAAGTCATAGGTCATTGTGTCACTATTATGCTATGTTTACATATTCTTCCCAGTTCCTATATCTGTTCGTGCAGAACAAGAAAGCTGTTCACTAAGCAGTTAATAGTTCGTTTTACTATCTTATTGGCATATATATGTTGATCTATTTTAGATCCTAGAATTTCTATCCTGGGAGTATTTACATATTTGTTTAGCAGTTGATATCGCTACATTGGTCCCTGCATATATAGTCTGTTTATGGTAAGCAGGACCCTTCTTTAGCTCTATATATGCCCTTCTACCTGGAGTAACTCATAAAAACTTCTACACTTCAACTAGTTTAGAATGGCAAATATAATGCTATGAGACATATGGCATGTACCAAACAAATGCCCAGTAGTCTCTTAATCTTGCTGGCAGAACACACAAGATCAATGTCACACTTAAGAGACAGAGAAAGAGAGACAGAGAGAGAGTGAGCGAGAGAGAGCGGAAAAAAATTAGAACAATGCTTGATTTTCTCATATGGATTACGACCAATTTCAAGAATTGGATCACAACCCAAGAGTGAGTGAACACTCTATCTCTGTACTTACTTACATCTTCAGCAGATGAAGATAATAACCCTCAAACCGCACAAGAGGACATGAGAAGGTAAGATTACCCAATAAACACATTGTCTCAACTATCTCTTCTCAACTCACCTCATTTTGAGAGTGTTTGATAGCACAGCTATTTGAGAAAAAAGTGTTGTTTGGAGAAACTTTAGAGGTGTTTGGTAAACAACTACTCCCTCAGTCCCACCAAAGTTGACAAAACTTCCTTTATGAATATCCCAAAAGAGTTGTCAAAATTTCTTTGTTGAGTAAAGAAAATGACTTTTTATTTGATATATTAGAGTAATAAATTATGTTCCCTTATTATTTTTAGCATTCCGAAATTTGACAACTTTGGTGGAACGGAGGGAGTATTTGAAAGAGTCATTTTGACCAAAAAGCTTTTTTTCAAACAACTATTTTCATTAGCGTTTGGGAATAGTTGCTCATAGAAATTACTATATTGCCCAAAAGTTTAATAAAATTGCACACGTGCCATTAATAGATCATATTTTTAGTTTCCTACCTTGCCTCATCCTTAGATAACTTACACCTCCAATCTCTTATACTCGACCTCTCCATCTTTATCTCCACCCTCCCCTTTGCCATTAATAAACCCTCTTCCTAGTTTTCTTTGGATTGATGACGATCAAATCATTTGAAACCGATACATATTTCAATTCATAACAAAATATAAATGTAGGTTCATATCAATTTCAATTCATAAAAAAAATAAGCATATCTAAGAAGAACAAAACTGAGTTAGAAATTTATATTTATAATTTTAGTTGCTATGTTTATATGTTCGACAAATAAGTTAGAATTTAAGTATCACTTACAATATATGAATATCTTAGAAACTCTTTATTTACATGTGCACGTGTTATTTCTTGTTAATTACAAGTTCAAATTAAATTACATGTTTGTATATGTGTTAGATTACATGTTTTTATGATAACATGATTAATTTCAAATTATTTGGATGATTCTTTAAGTTAGTATATGTATGTTAGAATTTAAGTGTTAAAAGCAAAAATTGTTGATTACATGTAGGTGTGGCAAAAAAAAAAGAGAGGATCCTAATCACCTACAATCATTTATGAATTTACTAATCGGAGACAACCCTAAACGTGAATCCGAGAATACCATGAATATTTCCCCGAACCCTACAAATTGGCAATAGTGCCCACAATACCATCAACAATACCCACCTCAATATTCCACACATTACTCACCACCACAGAATGCCCCATCATAGAGCTACAATGCCCCCCCAAATCCCAAATGTTGTCTATAGCACAATGCCCCATCCCACCACAACCTAATCCAATGCCCTCATTGTAATAGCTCAAACCTAATTTGCATTAATTACTTACACTTAATCAAGTTTGACAAATAATTGAGCGCGTGTATTTCAATTCAATATTTAGAATTTATATGTTTTACAGGGTTTGAGCGGCATCAATAGCTTCGCGTTTAAATTTTATAACATGCCCAGTTAATTATTTGTAATTAAAGTAAATAATAAGGTACTAATAAGAATTTAAAGGGAAAATGTTCAGACAAATTATGATATTTAATTTGTAAAATACTTATTTAAGTCTTAATATTTAGGTTATAATTGTTCAAAATAATTGAGCAAATGAATAGGCTGTTATACATTCAATTAATAAGTCAGTTAGTTAATTTTGAAAGGAGTACATGCACCAACCAAAAAAAAAAAAAAAAAACAAACAAACAAACAAAAAAATTGAGAAAAATAAGCACAAGGTCGGCTAAAGCAAGAGGAAAGAAGGGGGGGAAAAGGAAAAAGAAATGCAAAAAAAAAAATTTACTATAAAAGCTAAAACCCCAAATCAAATGGACAAAACCCCCCACATACTCATCTTCTCTTTCCTCTTCCCTTCCCCTGCCATGGCTCCTACTGCCCGACCCAGCTGCCGACCGCCAATCACTGGTCTCGCCGCCCTCAGCACGCCGGTCGACGGCCGCTCACCACCACCTCACCACCATTCTTTTTCCTCTTCCCTATTTATTTGGTTTTAAAGGTAAAACCCAAAATCCTTTTATACTATTTACATGTATTTGATTTATTTTCGTAAATTGATAAAATTAATGAATTTGTTTGGGTTAGATGGATATTTTAAGTTAATTGGAGGATTGAGTTTGGTTTCTTGAGACAATTAAGTGAAATTGATGTATGAGTGGTGTGGATTGATGAGTATATGAAATTGAAGTGTGGGTGGTAGGGATTTGATGCTTATCCTAATATTGACCATTATATGTAGCAAATTAGGGATTCCCTACCTGAGTATTTGAATTGAAGGAATGAAAATGGAAAAGAATTTTGAATCTTCGGATTTTTCTAGAAATTCAAGAACTGTTTGAATTTTCGGGAATTTTTGGGTTGACCAAAAATTTTGAAAATTTAACTGTAGATTCTTTATGATATTTGGAACTTTCTCAAAACTTTTCATGAATTTTGGAGGTGTATTATTTGAGTTAAGAATTTTCGAATGAAACTGTCCTATTTAAGTGCACAATTTTGGTCATTGTTTTAATTTTTGCGAGGGATGGGCTTGGAAGAAAACTCTTAAAATTTTACTGTATAATATTCATAATGTTTGATAATTTCTTGTAAAATTTCATGAAACTTAGATGTGTACTTTGTGAATTGTGAATTTTTGAATGAAAGTGCTATGGGTAGGAAAGCATGAAGTTGATGGGTAAAGTTGGATGTTCTTCCTAGGAGTGGATGAACTATAGGAGTAAATACTTACATGAGCTTTCCTTGAATTTTGTTTAGATGAGCAATAATTGGAGTGTCTTGCAGTCCTTTTGAGAAAATTTGATAGTTGAGATTGGCTATATTTGGGCATAAAAGAAGTGTAAACATGAACCTTAACTTGATGGTGACAAATGAGGGATTGGTAAGGTTTGGAACTTTAATTTAAATGTGTATATTTGGGAACTTATAATCAAGTTATAAGTTAGGTTGAGCTCATTTTTAGCAAATAGATTTCGTATTGTAAAGATGAAGAAGAGTCTTTCTTGTTTGCTTGCCTTAATGCTTAATTGGAAGAGGTGAAATAAGGAGTTCGGACTATGTGCTTATAACTAGTTAAGCTGTTATTATAGCTAACTTATCAATAAAAAATATCCGTGAACTAAAAGTGAAACGTCAATTACGGTATAAAAGCAAGCAAATAAAACTGATATTGTACTCAAATTTATGAAGAAAATATCTTGCTAATCCAAGATTGCGTAATGAAAAAACCATGTTGATATGAACCAAATTCATAAATTGTACCCCTTAACCTTGCCATTTTTATTAACAAAGGACTAAGTCACAAAGGATAGAGATTGAAATTTTGTGATGAGGTTGCTTAATGTAATTAATTAAGCATTGAATTTTAAAAAATTAAGAAGATGTCAAGTATATAGCGCTCAGTTACTAAGATCATGGCAATGAAAATTGCATAACATTACTAATAATAAAAAGGTCCATTTGGAACATAAGCAAAGCATCTGTTGCCATTTCTCGAGCCTGACAAATAATATTCTATAGGGAGGGAGAAAAATATTAAAATCATATACGTTTACTGCTTGTGCCCTCAAAAGTTCACCTGTTTTTCATAAATATCAAAATCTCATAATATAGAAGTATTTAATGAATTATTTTTAAATATTGTTTTGCCATATAATCAAGTTGACCCACCAATTATCAATCATCAGGGCTTACGCCCTTCAATTGACCCACGCAGCCTCAAGTCAGGCTATTTGATCGGCCTGAGAAGTGTACATCTATTCAATGATTGCAATATACATATGAGCTCATCAGTTTGGGGTTCCACTTTCAGATAATAATTGATAACAGTTTTATTATGATTCTCTCTCTCCCTTATTTTGAATTAAAATACGGGTAAACATATTGAGTTTCGACTCATTGTGCGAATATTTTTGTGTTTATGTTTTTGGGTAAATAAACTATAGGGTTCTTACTTGTTCAGCACCAGGGAGGCAAGGAATAGCCAATGAAGTCTGTACAAGCTCACAGTTACATTTCGAGAGGTCAAAAGTCATCAAAACATAAGTATGTGGGTTTCTGGAATTTCGTTGACTTGCATATGGATAAATTACGCGTTGTGTGGCAGCTAGGTAAGCTAAAGTGTGCCATAATATTTATGTTAAGTGTGACGTTTAAGCCTTATCCCTTATGGGATGGCGGTAACGCCTTGACCATATTCTTCCTGACTATTAGTGACTAAAAGACTAATGATTAAGGTTAATCAGGTGATAACAAGCTGGGGCGTTACACTCATCAACTCCTTGTCCTCAACCAAGTAATAACCCGACCAACAAATAGAGTGGTGGAGGAGGGGGAAAGTGGACATTTTAGGAGAATCGCCACTTCGTGAAGTCATGGATTAATGTACGCATGAACCCCATGATCGAAGTAGATCAAAAGAAAGTAGTGGGTTTTGGAGTAAGGTCATATGCATCTACAACCAATACGCTCCCATCGGAGCTACAAAGAGAATTGGAAAGGTTTGTAACGTCATTGCAACTGGGCAGCTCCACTGGTGTTCAAGTGTTATGCTTGTGTAGCTTAGGAGTACTGGGAGAGCCTAAGTGAGGCGAATGAGGAAACCATGATGCAGAATACCCAAAATCTATATAATATGAATATGGGCAAAAGTTCTGACCTCATGCATTGGTGGGTACTATTTAATGACCAACTTGAATGGGATACCTTTTGCAATAGATCTCTTCTAAACGTTTGAGGATATGTAAGGTTTGGGCATACTTAGAGAGTGAAACATCCAGCACCCCCAACACACTCGACATCCTGGCAACCCTCGCTAGTAAAGATGCATCCATTGAAGAAGTTGGTAGACTTATCCGACCAATTGGAAGAAAAACAGCCAAGATAAAGGCGGAGAAGAAAGTTCAAGATCCAATCTAATGACCAAAGAGTTGTCAACCTTAGGGACAACATATGTAAAGAATAGTACCATGTTTGAACAATATGTCCCGGCATAGGAAAAGAAGGCGATGCAGCTATGCAGGCCGTTCAATTGAGAGATCGACATCAGGTCCTGAAAGAAAGGGAACAATGCCTTAAGGAGATGAAGTATGAGGAAAAAATTGTAAGAATGAACATTGTTGAGATGTGTGCTGAGGGCCAGACATGATATGGTTCTATTCAAGAAGATTTAGGAGCCACTATCGCCAAACCCCAACCTCATTTGATTTTGACACCTCTTTAGATTGAAAACTATGTTATGCTTGTGTGTGTGTGTTTTTTTAAATAAATGTTTAGATTTTGAGACCTCTTTAGATTCAAGAGAAAAAAAATGTTGCTATGTTGTGCTTATGTTCTATTTTTTAAAGAAATACTTGTCGTAATGGAACCTCTTTAATTTGTGCAATGAAATATTTCTTTTTAAGTTCATGGATTGAGCAGTACAATATATAATTAAGTGTGCGACTTACATGATGTTAGTTCAAGATGTTGAAGTTTACTGTTTTGTTTTAAAGTTTATATATATAATTCTAAACTTTGCTTACATTTACAATTCTATTTTTTATATGCATAGGTACCACAGTGGGCGATTTATCCTCCTTATCTGTTATGTCGTCATCATCAAATGGCTTGAATTCATACTAGAAGAATCTACTAATGATACACCAATGTTCGAAACCATTCTAAACAATGAAATTGACGTGAAGACATTACAATTACTTATGAATATTAGACAAGTGAGACAAGAGAAGATGACTTCATCATCGTTGCAAATCCCGAGAAAGAAGGAAAGGGTTAAGATAAGGGATCGAGAAGAAGCACACGGACGCCTCTATAAAGACTACTTCGCCGAAGAATCAATTTGCAATGAGACCCGTTTTCGGTGTAGATCTAGGATGTGAAAACAATTATTCTGTCGCATAATTGACACATTCGAGAGTCGTTTTGAGTACTTTCTGTCGAGGTACGATGGTATTGGTAGGCATGGGTTGTCACTGCTCGCCTGCTTATCAAGTGCCCCACAACCATGCGTATGTTGGCTTATAGTATATCGATAGATTGTGTCAATGAATGCTTGAAGATTGGTGAAAGCACGACTACGAAGTGCATGAAAAATTTTCCAGCGAAAGTCATTCAAGTGTTCGGGATAAGTGTTTAAGAAAACCAACCAGATCCGATGTGGATCGTCTATTGTAAGTGACGGAAACCCGTGATTTTCCTAGTATGTTAGGAAACATTGACTGTATGCATTGAAAATGGAAGAACTGTTCATCGGGTTAGTAAGCAGTGTTTACAAAAAGGAATATAGAGTCTCCACCTAAATTCTTGAAGTGATTGCTCCCTATTAACTTTGAATATGGCATGTCTTATTTGGGTGTCCTGGAAGCTTAAACGATTTAAACGTCATTGACTGCTCACCGGTTTTCCAACAGTTGTATTAGTGTTGGTTTCCAAAATGGGAACATGTCGTAAATGGTCACAAGTACAATATTGGATATTTCTTATCCGATGGTATCAATCCAAGATGGGCAATCATCGTAAAAACTATCCCCCTTCCTTAAGAACCAAAAATAAAATTGTGAACCAAACGTCAAAAGTTTTTTAGAAAGGATGTGGAAAAAGCATTTGGGGGTTCTACAAGCTCACTTAGCCATCATCCTTGACCTCGTTCGAAACATCGACAAGACTAAATCGGGTATGATAATGAAGGAATGTATTATACTACACAATATGATCGTCGATGACCAACGTGATTCGTACGACCTTGTTTATGACTATGATGGTGTGGAGGACAACCACCCGCAACCTAATGTCCAACGGGACCATCATCCATATTATTGCAATCTACTTTCATAGAATAGCACAAGTTCACGGCCTAGATCTACAAACACATCTCCAATCGGACTTGGTTGAAGAAATATGAAACTGATAAATGGTGCGACAAAGATCGCAATCATAATTGTTATGTGGTTTTTTGTCGATCTTTTGCATTGTGATATCTATTTTTCTAGTTGAATTTTCGTGATGTATTTTTATTTCGAGTCCTACTATTGTATTTTTTCCATTGTTATGTCCTTTGTATTGTATTTTTTTTAAAAAGCCAAACATTCATATTGTATTGGTTCTTAATCGAATTGTACTTTCCATTATATATCTTCATTCGCTCACGCAACCCAAAAAAATAAATAAATATTATCTTACATGTTCAACCAAAAAAAATAAATGATCAATTTTTCCAATATTTTAAATCAAATAATATGTTTCTGTAGTAAAAAAAAAAAATAATTTCTTTATTCGGGGAAAAAAAAATTTACACAGTTATAGACATCAAATCCAAACACAAAATTAAAAGGACAAAGATAATAAAATATTTAATGGACTTCATAACAGATATTTAATTCAATTATTCAAGCATAAGTTTTACTAATTGTAAAAATGATGAAATTGTGAAACTTTGGTTGATGTAGCATGCCTAAGGGCCTGTTCTTTTCCTTGGAAAATATGTGTTGGTAAATGGATAAAGTTGATTGATATTGATGGAAGTGAATTGAAATAGGTTGAAGTTGGTGCCTTTTTGTTGAAGTGTATTGACGTTGATTGAAGTAGTTTGAAGTGAGTTAAAGTTGGCTGAAGGAGGTTGAGTTTTTTTTTTGTATGATGGGTAGAAGTTGGCTAAAACAATGGGAAGTGGGTAGAAGTTGGTTGAAGTAGGTTGAAGTGAATTGAAGTTGGTTAAAATTGATAAATTTGAATTTGCCAACGAAAAGAACAAGGCCTTACAGGTCGCTAAACTCATGTTAGAAATTTGGAATGCTCTTTAAAGCTAACATTTTTGGAGATGTTTGGTAACAATAGCTGTTTGGAAAAAAATAACTGTTTGAGAGGATTTTAATTATTTTAACCAACTCAAACAACTAAATGATATTTGGTAAAGAGCTGTTTATAATAACTATTTGGTTCCAAAAAGATCTTTTTGAAAAAACTATTCCTATTAACTTTTTGAGAAGGATTTTTTTTTTTGTAGAAATGACATAATTATCCATAAGTTTGAAAAAGTTAAGCACATCTCATTAAAAACTAGTTCATAAATAAGGGCATAAATGAAAATTTATCAACATATTTTTTAGAAACAGCTAACTTTTATCAAACACTTTTTCTAAAAACAGTTAATTTAAACAACTATTGTAAATAACTAATTCAAACAACTAATAGCTAATGACCATTTTTGGTAATTAACTGTTAGCTGTTTGTATTTGTTGTTAGTTGTTTGGATTAACCTTTTGAATTAGCTGTTTCTAGAAAGTGTTTGATAAAATTAATTATTTTTAGAAAATATGTTTGGTAAAATTTCTTTGATGTCCTTTCTTTAAAATACTTTTCAATTGAATAAGTTTTTATCTATTGATCATCTTATTTTGTTTTTAAAAAAATTAATATATATCATATGTACAAATTAGCTTCATCCTTGGAACTTTATTTTTATTAATTTAAATAATTTGTGTTCATTACTTATTTTCTTTTGTTTTCAATGTTTACTTACATATATAATGCCTACATCTTATAACCTTTGTTATTTTTAAAGATGTTTTTTTTAATGAATTGCAATTAATGCGAACTTGCATCTATATTTTTGTGATGAATTAAAATATGTATGGATTTTAAATAATTTAATCTTCATCAACTCCCAAAAAAAAAAATTAGGAATAGAGTTTATTAATGACAGTAGGGAGAGTGGAGATGACGGTGGGGAGGTTGAGTAGAAGAAATTGGAGGTAAAAGTTGTCTAAGGTTTAGGCAAAATAAGAAATTAGGAATAGAGTTTATTAACAGCATGTATGTAATTTTGTTAAACTTCTAGGCAATATTATAATTTTCACAAACAGCTATTTCCAAGTTAATAGAAATAGCTGTTTGAAAAAGAGCTGCTTGGGACAAAACAACTCTTTCAAACAGCTATTTATCAAACACTTCTTTAACTATTTGACTTAGTTAAAACAGCTAAATTTTCCTCAAATAATTTTTTTTATTTCTGAACAGCTATGTTACCAAATATTTTAAATACAAACAATTAACAACAAACATCGATTTACCAAATAGAACCTCTGTACATTCCCCACATAAAAGGGGGGGTTGTTAAGCAAGTACAATGGTGAGCCAAATTTTTGGCTCACCGGTAGGGGCCTACCATTATCACGTCAACTATTTCTCCAACTTTTTGCCCCGCAAGCCTCATCATCTCAAATGGTTAGCTCACCACTTTGACTCACCAAATAAAATAATACTCATGGACCCACACATTAACACACAATTACTTTTTAAAAATCCGAAAAAACAAACCAAAAAATCAATTAAAGTTTAAAAAATAAAAAAAAAAAGGGAAGGGGGAGGGCTTGCCGCCCGCAGCCATCCCACGGGCCAACCGCCCAACCCCCCAAGCCAACTGATGCAAGCAAGCCAGGCAAGGCTCTCCTCGCTCCCCTCCATTTCCTTCCCGCGGGTGCACCGCTGCACTTGGTCTTACAGAAGGAAAGGCCCACAAAAAGGGCGAAATCTGATTGGATGTCATTCACCAGCATTCTGTCCCTCTTTCATTTGTTTCCAGAATCATCCTAAATCCTAAACCCTAAAAACACCATATCCCCCAATTTCCCAATCCCATTCCTGAATTAGGGTTCCAATATACTTTCAATTCTTCAAATTTTACTCTTTCTGTATCTTTACATCGCTTCGAATTCTTGGTATCTAGCAAATCAAATGGACTTCGACGAGTACGAGTACTTGGAGAAGTCAGTGGAGGATCCTGACGCTCGATCAAAGAAGGAGAACAGCAGCGAGAAGAGAGAGAAAGGGTACCGGAAGAGGGAAGAAGATGAAGGAGAAGATCGAGAGGAGGTTGAGGATGATGATAGGAAGAGGAAGAAGTCGAGGAGCGAGGAGGAGAATGGTGGAGAGAGAAGGCGTGAGGATAGAGATAGAGATAGAGAGAGGAGGAGAGAGAAGGAGGAGAAGGACCGGCATAGGAGTGACAGAGATAGGGATGGAGATAGGGATAGGGGTAGGGCGAGGGAAAGGAGGGATAGAGAGAAGGACAAGGATAAAGAGAGAGAGGGGAGGGATAGAGAGAAAGAGACGGATAGAGAGAAGGAGAGGGATAGGGAGAGAAGGGATAAGGAGAGAGAGAAGGAGAGAGAAAGGGAAAGAGAGAAGTCGAGGTCCAGGAGGAGTAGTAGTCGGTCTAGGAGGAGCAGAAGTCGGTCCAGGCGAAGCAGAAGCCCGTTGAGGCGGAGCAGCAGCCGGTCCAGGCGGCATGACAGCCGGGAGCATGAGAGGGACAGGGAAAAGGAGTTGAGAGAAATTGAGTCCAGGGATAGCAGGTAATTATACTATGTAGCTGCATTTTTAGATTATTGACTGCATGAATGTGCAGTGTTCTGCTGTTTAAGTTGTTAGCATGGATAATGTTGCATTCATTGAGTTTGGACATTGATTCATACTGTGTGTTTTAATTTAAGCTGGTTAGACTTGCTTGTGATACTAATCTTAAGGAGGTTTGGGAATGAAAATATTAGTATGCAGTGACCCATTATTTAGTTAGGAATATAGGGGCTGGTATAGAGTTCTTTTAAAGCGGAGAGGATTACTTGAGCTGCAGGTAGAAGCCCTTCAGCTTGAAGAGGGAGATGTCCTGTTTGCCCTCTGGCTGCATTCTTTTGTGGTCTTTTGTCCTTAAGATACGATGCATCTCCATCCCACTAGTTGCACCAAATAGCGAAGGTGTTTTTCTTTTTACATTATTTATGTTGCCTAGTTTGCTAGTAAGCCTTGATGGTTGCTTAACTTAGACTTGAGAAGCTAAGTAAGCACACACACACACTCAAGAAAGTTTAGAGAGAGAGAGAGAGAGAGAGAGTGATGTAGGATAATGTTAAAGAAGAATTAAGAAGATATGGATATATGTTAATATTGGCATATGTGAAGTATTTTTATAATTTATTATCTTTGTAGGTTATCTTTTAGGATAAAATCTTTTTATTTTCCTAGATTATTTTAGTTATCAAAATATTATCGTAATCTTTAGATTTATTTTATATTCCTTTTTGTTTTTTTTGGGTTTTTTTCGTTATTTTTTTGGCTGATTTGGGACGCAAGGAGCAGGATTGCAGCGGTTGAGATCGAATGGCTCTTATACCAATTTGATGTAGGACACTCTAAGAGCAATTCCCACACCTAAAAATTAACACAAGAATTACTGAAAACTCAATAATTCAATTAATTCAAGTGTGTCTTTCCCCAAAGCACGAAGGGGTTTATATAGGAATCAATACAACTGAAAAAAGGAATATAAAATAAATCTAAAGACTACGATAAAATTTTGATAACTAAAATAATCTAGGAAAATACAAAGATTTTATTCTAAAAGATAACCTACGAAGATAATAAATTATAAAAATACTTCACATATGCCAATATTAAGATATATCCATATCTTCTTAATTCTTCTTTATCCTTATCATGCGAGAGGTGGCCGGCGTAGTGGAGGTTCATTGGGGTTCGGCCGGGGGTGGTGACTTGGGTGTGGTGGTCGATGGTGGTCGGGCCGAGGTGGCGAGCTCGTGGAGGATGTGTATCGATAGTAGAGCCATCAATAAGATTACAGTCAAGTATAGGTTTCCCATTTCAAGGTTAGAGGACATGCTTGATTGCCTTGCCAGGGCTAGCTGGTTATTTAAGATAGACTTGCGTAGTGGTTACCACCAAGTCCGTATTAGACCAGGAGACGAATGGAAAACTGCCTTTAAGATCCAAGATGGCTTATTTGAGTGGATAATTATGCCTTTTGGGCTATCCAATGCTCCCAGTACCTTTATGAGACTCATGACTCACGTTCTTCAGCCATTTATGGGAAAATTTCTGGTTGTCTACTTTGATAACATCTTAGTATAATGCAAGTGTAGGACAGACCATGTTAACCATCTCAAGCAACTCCTTTACGTACTTAGAGAGGCCAAACTCTTTGCTAATTTGAAAAAATGCATATTCCTTCAAACCCAAGTCCTCTTTTTAGGATTCATTGTGTCTGCTTAAGGTATCTTCGCTGATCCCGACAAAGTTAGAGCCATTAGAGAATGGTCTGAACCTAAGACCCTTACTGAGGTTAGGAGTTTTCATGGTCTTGCTTCCTTCTACAGAAGGTTTATCAGACACTTCAGCTCTATCATGTCACCTATTACAGACTGCTTGAAGAAAGGCCCATTTCATTGGACTTCTAAAGCGACATCTGCCTTTAAGGAGATTAAGGAGATGATATTAACTGCTCCCGTCCTTAGGCATCTTGACTTTAGTAAGGTTTTTGAGGTTGTTTGCGATGCCTCTGGCATTGGTGGAGCGTTAAGTCAGGAGGGACACCCCATAGCTTTCTTCAGCGAAAAGCTTAGTGAATCTAGGTGGATTAAGTATACCACCTATGAGAAGGAGTTGTATGCTCTACTTCAGTCCCTTCGTCATTGGCGCTATTACCTTCTCCCGCGTGAATTTGTTGCATATTCGGATCATGAGGCCCTTAAGCATTGGAATTCTCAGTCTAATATCAACCCTAAGCATGCTAGGTGGATTGAGTATATTAGTGAGTACTCTTTTGTCCTTAAGCACAAATCTGGTGTTGAGAACAAGGTAGCTTATGCCCTCAGCCGCATTGGTTGCATCTTACAGACAATGCAGGTTGAGGTTCTCGGTTTTGACAAGCTCAAAGACAATTACACCTCGTCCTGACTTTTCACTCATTTACTCGGACCTTTCGGTTGGAAATCGCAACCATCACGCTGACTTTGTCATTCATGACGATTTCCTGTTTTGGGGGTCCGAGTTATGCATTCTTAAGACGTCGTTCCGGGACTTCTTAGTTTGAGAGATACATGCTGGGGGATTAGCTGGCCACCTGGATAAAGACAGGACCATTGCTTTGGTTGTAGATCGCTTCTATTGGCCCTCTCTCAAAAGAGATGTACTTCGCATTGTGTCTCAGTGCCGCACCTGTCAGTCAGCTAAGACTAAGAGACACAATACAGGACTTTACACTCCTCTTCCTATTCCGCATGCTCTTAGTGCTACTATTGCTATTAGAATCCGCTTATTGCTATTGTTGCAACCATGACTTGGTGTGAAAAACATCATCGGGCTTTGTTTGTGATAATTCATGGTAAAGCACTTCTGGTTACGGCAAAGGCAAATGTTCTGTACCAAGTTTTCTCTTCTTATGGAGATGTAGAAAAGATTGCTAGATTTCAGACAAGGTGATTTTCATGCTCAGGTGAATTTCTATTCTTATCGGGATGCTGTCCATGCTTTTTGCAAACTTCAAGGTTGCGAGATTTACGACGGTTGTTGTGAGTTATATCTTTACTTTGCTAGTGAATTCATTTGTAGTTGTAAGCCCTACATGCCTCAGTATATGTGGGATCATGAACTTCCTAGAGCTCCTTTGATTCTTTCGAAGCTTCTCATTGGAGATTGTAGGATTTCATCTCTAAGATCTTACAAGAAAGAACTGACTTCTTATTTGCATGAGACAGATCCAATACATTATGATGCATATGATAGGGGATTTATCATTGCGAACAAGAAAGAAGAGACTTTAGAAAATGAAAATATGGAAGCAGATGTCCAAGTCATAGAGTATCGTCAACTTTCAGATATCGAGGCAAATGATTTTAACAACAGCATCCTCGATTCTGTGAATCAAGAAGTGCAAGTTGGGGACTGTGAGTCATATGCAAATGATGTCCACAGTGAAGGAATGTTCATTGTAGATAGCAATGTGGATGCTTTTACTGAGGCACCTAATGAGGACGATGTCCAACCACTAATACAAGAAAATGAAGAATCAACGATAATAGCAAACAACTCTTTCATTATCCCCCATGAATATTCAAAGGACATTCAAAAATCTGATCGCTTGCAAAGTAAATTCGAGATTGACCAAGCAATCGGTATACATGTTGATGCTGAATTTATAATCTTTGACAACGCTTTCATGGATAATACTCTACATTTGATGTCAAGGCTTGAAAGTGAGCATGTTGATTTGTTCATCCCTAATGAACTTCTAGTTGGCAAGAAGCTACATCTGCTAATTGCATTATTACTTTTCTTGGAGAAGTTGAAAGCTCTATAGTTTTTCTATTTGCAAAGTGCAGTGAAGTTGTTTCTTTACTAGGATTTCTTCTTTCTACCGATGTACAAAACTTGAGGATGAGTTTTTTCCAACCAGGGGAGAATGACGCAGGATAAGGATAAAGAAGAATTAAGAAGATATGGATATATCTTAATATTGGCATATGTGAAGTATATTTATAATTTATTATCTTTGTAGGTTAACTTTTAGGATAAAATCTTTTTATTTTCCTACATTATTTTAGTTATCAAAATCTTGTCTTAATCTTTAGATTTATTTTATATTCCTTGTTTTCAGTTGTATTGATTCCTATATAAACCTCTTCGTGCTTTGGGGAAAGACACACTTGACTGAATTGAATTATTGAGTTTTCAAAAGTTCTTGTGTGATTTGTCTAGGTGTAAGAATTGCTCTTACGGTGTCCTACATCAGAGAGTTTGGGAGAATGCTTTGTATTGCACTTGGAATGCTTTGAATGACTTGATGTACAGATGAGCTCCCTTGGGGGTATATATACACATCCACCTCCTCAATGAACGGTGGAGATCTACTTGATCCTACGGTTATTATTATACATCTAGAATATTCTGTACAAATATTCAAGATCTTACACACATGGAAAATAGTGTGGAACATTCTAGAATATACTAGTACAACTTAAAAGGTTCTAAGATACTCCACAGTGTCCAAGTCACTTTAGAAGGTTTTAGAACAGTTTAGAAGACTCTAGAGTGCCCAGAAGGTTTTAGAACATTCTAGAACGTTCTAGCGTATTCCAGAAGGCTTGTAGCATCATGTAACATTCTAGAACTCTCAGGGAATGGCCCGGGACATTCTCCCCCATCCAATCGTGGGTCTTCGTATGCTTGGCTTTGAGTTGCCTCATCTCCAGAAGGTGTCCCTTCCATTTAGTTGGTTTGATTTGTTGTGGTTAATTGCTTGGTACATTGATCCTTTGCGCGCTTACATCCCATTCTTGTTCTAGCCCGTTTCCTCCTTGCCAACTTCCTAGGTGATGTCGGAGGCATGACACCCCCCTCATCCCTCTTGAGGGTAGATAAGTGGCCTACCTTCGTACTCTCTGTGAATCGAAGGGTAGGTATCACTTTTTCCTTCTCAGTTTTCCGTCTCATGGGTATTGCATAAGCTTGCCCATTGTCCGTGATAAATAGGGTGCTAGCATAGGGAACTATGACGGCTTTTGCCTTATTGAGGAAGTCCATTCCTGGATAGAACTTCGGATCATCAAAAAGAGCTACAGTTATGTCGACCTTACCTCTTCATGGTCTAATATGAATGTCTATACCTCAAGAAACTTCATGGATTGGAAGACTTTTCGCATCAACTCCCTTCACATTGCCCTTCTCCTTTTTGTAAGGTAGGCTAATCTCATCGGTGAGTTCTTTCACCATGTACACGTTGTTTGCTCCCGTTTCTACCTTGGAGTTTTTTACCTCCAACCTCGGTCTCTACATAAATGCGGCTACTGGCTTGCTTCTACACCTTGGATTGTATAACACTTAGTAGCAATATCGAGGCAATATTTGTTTCCTCTTTATGCCTCTCCTGTTCCATCACAAGCGCAGCAAGTTTCTCACGCTTCGGGCACTCAAAAACCTACTGAGGCCCGTTGCAAAGGAAGCATGAGTACTTCTTCAGTGTTTCATCCGTTTCCCTTCCCTTGTCCTTGAATGATGTTGGCTTGTTCCGCCGAGGAGACTTGTTCCCGACGTCTCTTGAACTCGATGAGTGACTCAACGGTGGGAATCACCAATGCCAAGTCTTGCACCCCTCGCCTCTTTGACTCCATCTTGGCTCATCCCTGAAGGCCATCGAGGAAATAAAAGAGTGCGTCGTGTTCTCCCATGCTTGGAATCTCTAAGAGTAGCTAATGGAACTCCTTGACATACTCCCAAATATGGCCGTCTTTATGCTTTAGGCATCGAAGCTTGGCCCTAGTTTCATATTTAGCATCCTCTGGGTAGAGCTGCTTTTTGATTTCCCTCTTGAATCCATCCCAAGTGTTACTGCGATCGGATCATCTCCTGAAGTCGTCAAACCTGTGGCGCCACCAAACAAGGGTTATATCCTTCAGTGAGAAGGGAGTGTTACTCACCTTTTGAGCATCATTCTCGATGCCCATTGCGTCGAAGTAGGCTTCGAGTCCCCAAAAAAAGTTATCTCCCTTGCACTCCTAGCCTCGCTGAAGGAAGAAGGTTTGGGTGCATTCCCCTTTGGAGTGATGGAGACTTAGATAGACCCACAGTTGGCAACCGCGACCATGCACATTTTGATATGTGCCTCCAAAGCCTCGACCTTGACCTTGCAAGCCTTGATCAAGCGCGGAGTTCGCCATCCTTGGTGGCCTTCGATGCTCGAAGGGTTTTGATCCCCCTCTTGAAATCGACTATCACGGAGTTCACCGTCGCTTGCAGCTTCCCTTGACGCTCTTCGATGCCCCCCTCGGACTCGAGTTCCTTGATGTGTTTGGCCATGTCATCCACCCTACTAGCTAGGGCCAACATGGTGGTGTTGAACTCCTAAGCTTGTCCTCCACAAGGACCATCACGACCTTGGTCTGGTCCTTGCCCTTGTTGCCACCTTGTGGATAGTTAGCATCGGTCACACTTGAAGCCATGATCTCTCAAACAAGTAGGCTTTGATACCAACAGTCACAGGTTGATAATTTCACTCAAACTCAAGCCGGTGTGGTGATAGCAAACTCACTCGGAACCTTTCCTAGTTTTCTAGTAAGCCTTGATGGTTGGTGAACTTGGACTTGAGAAGCTAAGTAAACACACACACACACACACTCAAGATAACTTAGAGAGAGAGAGAGTTTGGCAGAATGCTTTGTATTGCATTTGGAATGCTTTGAATGACTTGATGTACAAATGAGGCCCCTTTAGGGGTGTATATACACATCCACCTCCTTCATGAACGGTGGAGATTTACTTTATCCTATGGTTATTATTTACACATCTAGAATGTTTTATACAAATATTTAAGATCTTACACACATGTAGAATAGTGTGGAACATTCTATAATATTCTAGTACAACTTAGAAAGGATAGTCCACGAGGTCCTAGCCACTCTAAAAGGTTCCAGAGCATTCCGAAGCATCCTGGAACGTTTTAGAACTCTCCGGAAATTCGGCCTGTGACACTAGGCTCTACATTTTCTGACTCAAAATTTGTTATGTTTACTGTGCAACAAGTATGTATCAGTTAGGGATGAACTAGCATCAAAGTTTATCTCAATTCTAGGAAGAGTAAGTTGCTTTTATCTGCGCTTTATGATGGAGACTGTTTGCTTGGATGTTTTTGCTTGACCTTAGATGGGAGAGAGTAAGATTATTATGAGTTGGGTTAAGCAAGATTAGAGCAGTTGCTTATGTGAGGAGTGTTTAATCCCATTGGCATCCATTGTTAGTTGTTCCCTTCGAAAAGGTTGATTTCTCAACATGGTCTGAAAATGAAGGCTACTTTATATGGCTTTTGTTGTTATGCCTAGCCAGAAGGGTGTCCTTTGCATATATATGCTGCTTTATATGGCATTCATTGTTCTGTCTAACCAAAACTCTCTTATAATGGCTCAAGAAGATGAATCTGCTGATGGTATAATCGGGCCAAGGAATCGGATTAGTACTATTTGAATGGATAAAATTTATTCTCTTAACTTGAATTTACCTCTTCTGTGAAGCAGCAGATGCATCAGAGAAGAGGTAAACCTTTTCCCCCCGGTCTCCAAAGTCCAAACCAGCCATTACTGTTTGCTGTTTGCCTCCTTTCCCAAGCGGTGGGGCTTTCTTGAACTGTTCTTAGTTTGTTATAACACTCATCCTTGCTTCTAATAAAGTAGTAAACTTGGTGTGCATGGTTGTTTTTCTGGCAAGTCTAATATATTATATGATTTCTCAAGTGTACAAAACCAAGAAAATGTTTGCCTGCGTGGGTTGCTTTTATATTCCAGCTAGACCATAGGGTTATAAGAAATATCATCTTTTATTCATCTGCGTATGAGGAATCTTGTAGATGCCAGGTAGACATTTTTGCACAGGCTCTCTCTCTCTCCCCCTCTCAATTTTGATGTTCTCATAAGTGCTCTGTTTTGCAGGAGATTCAAGGAAAAAAAAGAAGCAGTGGAGCCTGAAGCTGATCCAGAGAGGGATCAGAGGACTGTTTTTGCTTATCAGGTGATGCAATTACTAATTACCTCTTCAGTGTTACTGCAGAGCCTTGATTGAAAGCAATTGATTTAGTGCAATTACCTATGTAATTTTATCTAGATCTAATTTCATTTTGCTATTGCATATGATGATGACAGATGCCTCTCAAAGCAACTGAGAGAGATGTTTATGAGTTCTTCTCGAAAGCTGGAAAGGTTAGTGGCAATATCTTTCTGAATGTTTCAGATGTTGCTGTGTCATACTATTTATTGCCTGTTATATTTATTGCAGGTCTCGAACCGGTTCTTTGTTTTGAATCCTGATTACATATTGATATCCTAGTTACTTGCAGTAGTTGTTAACTGGTTAGTTGTGCACGAAAGATATTTATTCGTGACAAAGTAGAATTTCGTGACACAATTATGCTTGTCAAGTTTATTATTTGAAACACTTAAGGCTATTCTTTTCAACTTAACACTTTTTTCCAAAAATAAGTTTTTTTAGTTTTTGTTTGGTAGAAATTCAGTTTAGCAAAAACAAGTTCATAGGCTCACATTTACATAAATAATTATTTTGAGATATTGATTTTGAGGACACTAATGTTCGCTTTTACAAATGTTGAAGGCTTAAAGTTAAATGACATTTGATTTGGCCACTCTAGTGCATTTTCGGTAATTTTAAACTCTCGATAGTGTGACACAATCTCATGTAAAACTGATCATAAATTGTACATTGTTCATTATGTTTTGGATTTTGGTTGGATTGCCATGTTGAAGTAATTTTTGCCTTCTGTGAGGAGAAAGACGATGACACATTTTCCATTATAATTTTTGTCAAATTAATATCAATGCATTATGATTTTACTTTTTAATTAAAAAAAAATCATTCCATTGTTAGTATGATTAACTATGGATTTCATAGTTATACAATTGTTTTTCATTAGATCATTTCTTCTATGAACAAAGAAAGACCTAATGATAAGTTTATATATCTTGGCTTCCAGCATTGTGAGATGATACTCATTTTACAATCCATTAAGTATGTCAAAGTCAAATTTAATAGTGAGAAGAATCTAATTTATCTGTTGTGACCATATTTTGTTTTGAGTCTCTATTTTTTAACCTAAAGCTTGACTTGATCTAGTGCAAAATAAATCCTCCTTTAATCTTCTAGGGTAATATTATATGCCTGTGTAGATAAAGTTAGGTGATTAATTGCTTTTTCAGAGAGTGGGGGGTATCTAACCTGAATAAGTGTCTATAAACACGAACTTGATATAATTGACTTGACTGGCCTGAACCCAGGTGACGTGTTTGCCGAATGCCAAGTATTATTAGGAAAGAAGAAGAGTGGAATCATCAGTTCTTTAATTGTATTTTAGTCAATATAATCAATCTCGTCACTTGGCTCTGGAGAGTGGTAAATTCACTGCACGAAGGCTTTAAAGGTAGTACTATCTTATTCTAAGTGTTGATGGAATCATGATCTGGATTTTTGTGCAGATACAGTTTAAATGGCTTCGAATTTATTACCCCTTATGTTTTTTTTTTTTTCCACATTTTAGTTGCCAAATAACTTCAGATAACTTCAGTTTAGCATCAGCAAGTGTCATGAGTTTTCATTGATCCCTTTTGGTTACGTGCTGCTTTGAAGTACTTATTGTATGTGCCTGTAGCACTGAAAGATGCGTGGCCTCTAACTATCCATCAGTGGGAGTGTGTATCTTAGTCTTGTTTGATGGGCTGGATGCATTATAGTCTTTTTGTTTGCTATTTTATTAATCAGAAATCAGTTGTCTAAATTTGATGAAATCATTCTTGCAGGTGAGGGATGTTAGGCTGATTATGGATCGGAACTCGAGGCGGTCAAAGGGGGTTGGGTATGTTCCTCATTGCCTTTTGTATCTGCAGATGCATGCATTGTTGAAATAACTTTTAGCTTATACTATTTCAAGATGTAATCTTGACTTTACTCTTAAATGAACTAGCAATGCGATAAAGATTTCCATGATGAGGGATGATGGGAATTCCTTGCTGTCTTGTTTAATCAATTCATGCAGACTTATAAAGGTAGATGACATGAATATGAGTATATTCTTTTCTTCTCTTTTCTTTAGTCTCATAAGGGCTCAGATTCATTGGCATAATGGTTTTTGGGTTATATTCTTATTAATAATTTCTGATTGGAAGTTGTTTTAATCTAGGTAGGTTTTATTTTGGATACTTCATTGTTAATGGTGTTTTCGCTGAGGAGAGGCCATTCTAAGATGGTAAAGTGAACTAGTCAAGGCTTTTGTGGGCATAGGAGGCTTGGTGGCCAAACTATTTCTTAAGCTGTTCCATATGTATTTGTAGCTCTTAAAATGTGGACTTCAAACATCTGCCTTCATTAAGGCAATTTGCAGCATTCTTTTATGTAAAGTTCTTGCTGAACATTTATTCATATGGCATGTTGTTTTCAGAAATCTGTCCCCACTATTACAAACCTGATCTAGGGCTATGAGCAAAGGAAAAGGTTGGACATCTTTTTCATGTTCTGTTGTCAGTTCTCATTCTTGTTGGTACCCTTGAGTTCTGTTTTTTTTTTTTAATACTTTCGACTGGGTTGGGATGGGTCTGGGTGGGAGAAGAAAAAGGTGATTGAATTAGTAATGAAAGGTGTATGCTCTGGAGCAGGGAATGAAGTTGGAAGCTGAACTTGTTCCACTGGAAGTTAAAAGCAGCAAGATCAGACACTGGGCTGCGTTCTTTGGATTCGGCCTAATATTTAAACAAAAACATACTGATTTCTTATAGCACTACTGGTTTTCTATCAAAATATTGGCATTTCTTTATCTTGATACCACCATTGATTGTCATGCTACTGTCTGCCTGTTCGTATTTTATCTAACATTCTCTTTTATTTGAGAAATCAGATCATCAAAAGAAGCTCAGCTTCAGCTCTCTCTTATGGATTTTGTTCTCCGCAATTGTTGTCTAAAATTCTTCGTAAGTCGTGCCTGCCTTTTTTCGAATATTTTATTCTTTGATAAGCTGAGTTTTTGTGCACTTAATGAGGTGCAGGTATATCGAATTTTATGATGCAATGTCTGTGCCAATGGCGATTGCTCTGTCTGGGCAACTACTTTTGGGGCAACCTGTGATGGTTAAACCGTCTGAGGCTGAAAAGAACCTTGTCCAATCTACCACTTCGACTGGCTCAAGTGTCACAGGCCCATATGGACCAACTGATAGGAAGTTGTATGTGGGAAACTTGCATTTCAACATGACAGAGCAACAATTGCGTGCGGTAATTTCGATCATGATTGTCTAATGAGCGTTTCTTCTGTCTTGGTTCTTTGATGCCGTTCATATTTTAATGGTCTGATGTTCATAAAATTATTGTCTTAGCATCTTAGCATATTAACTCTTTAATATCTCATGGATCTTGTGGTACAATCCTCAATGTCCGTTAATAGCTTGTCAAATGTATTTGTTTGGGTAAACATTAAACGGCAATGGATGTGCATTTGCTTGTGTTCATTGTGCTTAGTTGTACTGCAGATATCAGAAGGGGGGGGGGGGGTTGAAGAATGACTTGCTCTATTATTCAGAAATGGGAGTAGAGACATCCTTACTCTATTATTAGTGTTCCCTAAACAAGCATTGGTAGAGAACTCTGCTAGCTTCCTAATTGCAATGAGTATGAATGTCATATAACATGCTGTTTCTATCTAATCATGCAGCCAGTTACTATTTTGGCTTGCACTTTTTTCTATCTGGATGTTTGTCTGCTCTTTAGATTTTTTTGGGGGGGGGGGTTTCATCAATTGCCACTGTTATAAATGGTGATGACTTTTTATTTCTTATGATGATTGATCAGATTTTCGAGCCATTTGGTCCTGTTGAGCTGGTGCAGCTTCCCCTTGACCTCGAAACAGGACACTGCAAAGGTTTTGGGTTTGTTCAAGTCAGTGAAAATGTGGATTTTTTTTTAATTCATTCTCCCTGTTTTTTGTGTCATCTTGTATCTTAGGTAACTCTGAAATTCTTGACAGTTTGCTCAAGTTGAACATGCGAAGGCAGCTCAAAGTTTGAATGGAAAACTAGAAATTGCTGGCAGATTCATCAAGGTAGGCTTCAATTGTAATTGAATATTATGGAAGCAGATGTCTGATTTCCTCTAGATACTCATATCCGGGCATCTTTTCGCTGGTGTCGTGCTGATCACACTTACTGGTATGCATGGGCATTTCAGGTTTCATCTGTCACTGAACATGTTGGTGGACAAGAAGCTGGAACTAATGCTGCAGATTTTGATGATGATGATGGTGGTGGTCTGGTGAGTCAAAAGCTTTTTTTTTTTTTAAACCTGATTGTCACTTCAATCTTCTTTTGGTGGATTACGTTTTTCTGGGATCCTTGTATTGTAGTCAATATCGTTAGATAGTTCCGAGTGTTATTCAAGGGTTGAAGAGGGAGAGAAAGAAAGAAATTTTCTGAGATGGCATTTACTCCATCTTTGACAGTGTTCAACCAAAGGGAGGAGCTTGCTGGACTAGGCTGTTGAAAATCAATTCTTTCTTTATTTCATGTTCAATTTGTGGCATTGAAGTTTTATCTATGAAACTTTCTGTGAGAAACTAGCCGCTAGGCGGTGCAGTGGAGAAATAGTTTTTCGCAGATTTGAACTTCTGATTTCAGGCTGACCTTTCAGGGTGCTATTCTGAGCTAGAAGTTACCTAAACTTATTGCGGCATGTAGACCACACTGCATGTTAATTTTAGTGATGTGAATGTGTATGCATAAAGGGGTCAACATCGATGAATGGCTCTCATTGTCTATGGCAAACAAGTTGACTATTTGTTTTGCATAGAATAGGATAGTGTAATAACTAGACTTGCTTACCTAGCTTTCTTCATCTCGTGCCGATCCTATGTATAATTCTTGCAATTGACATCATGTAATAACTAGACATGATCCTACCTCATGTCATCTTTTGGAGTATTTGGAGGTAGGGGAACAGAAGAGTTTTTGAAAGCATAGAAACTCCTTTTGAGCACTTGAAAGATAATGTCATCAAGATTCTCTACTTTTGGAAGAATGGCAAGCTTAGCTCTTCCTCTTTTGATGTGGCTGAATATGTGGATAGTTTGTATTTTGGATGTATATAGCCTTTCGTATGATGATTATTGTGCAGCTGATCTTTTGATCCTTCTATATTAATATATTACCTTTCCCTTATCAAAAAAAAAATAAAAAATCTTGCAATTGCCTGTGTTAAGTGACTGTCAGGGACATCTCTTGCGTTTGATATAGATATTGACTTTAAATGAGTGAGCCACGTTAATGAAACAGTAGGGAAGCAATTTTAAAACCAAGTGAAGGTGTACCTTAGTTTTTGCTTGAGAGTAGTTTGTAGTTTGAGAGTAGGAGCTTGATGCTCTTATCAACATGGTGTGAGGAAATTTATGTATGTTGCTTGTTTTGCAGGCTTTAAATGCTCAGTCAAGAGCATTGCTGATGCAAAAGTTGGATCGCACTGGTACAGCTTCAAGGTTGGTGATCAGTAGTCCTACCCCTTAAATAAATAATTGCTTTGGTCACTAATCTTGACTTTTCATGGCTGCAGCATTGCGGGATCACTTGGTGTGCCAGTGCTTAATGGAGCAGCTCCTATTCAGCAACCTGTTGCATTACCTCTCCCTGGGCAGGCTGCCATTTCTGCCCCGACACTTCCTGGTGTTCTCCCTTCCCCAGCTTCTGAGCCTATTGGGACCCCTAGCGAGTGTTTATTGTTGAAGAATTTATTTGATCCCGCTACTGAAGTATGCCTGGCATTGTCCTCTTTACTTGTTAATAATTACTCTTTCGTGCCTCAATTCAGTTTTTGTCTAGATATTGATCTTCCAAATCTGTTGCAGACGGATCCAGAGTTTGACTTGGATATCAAAGAAGATGTTGAAGAGGAATGTTCGAAGTTTGGTCGAGTGAGGCACATCTATGTCGACAAGTATGTATTGCTATTAACTTTTTTTAAAGCAGTATATGGTTGCCAAATTACATATTGATCGCCATCTCTCTTGCAGACACAGTGCTGGTCATGTGTACCTGCGTTTTGATAACAAGGAAGCTGCAATGAATGCTCAGCGTGGAATGCATATGAGATGGTTTGCTCGTCGATTAATATCAGCTGTTTTCATGGTAATGCATTCTGGATATGGCCTCTTTTTTGTGGGGGGGGGGGATTTTGGTTACACGCCAGCTTGTCTCATTTTTACTCATGCTTCCTTTGTGTTTTAAGGGGCTTGTGATGTTTTATTTTCTCTAGTGCTCTTAGTCTGCATGGAAATTGTTGGCTGAGCGTGGAATGCATATGAGATGGTTTGCTCGTAGATTAATATCAGCTATTTCATGGTAATGCATTCTGGATGTGACATCTGTTTTTTTTGGGGGGGGGGATTTTGGTTACTTATAGGCCAGCATGTCTCATTTTTACCAATGCTTCCTTTGTGTTTTATTTTCTCAGTGCTTTTAGTCTGCATGGCAATTGTTGGCTAGAGTTTTCTAAAGTGGCATATGCCATTCTGTGTTCTGATGGATAAATGATAAATTTTACCGTGACTGGTAGACCTCCCCCATGGGTTGTCTTTGAGTTTTGAGTTAGGTTATGGGCAATCCTGGGTGCTGTTTCAATGTTTAGATTCATCCAAAAGCTGATCCAAACAGTCTGCTGTTGAGTTTCTTGAGAACATGATCCTTCTGCAGCCCCCCCACCCCGAAAAACAAGTTGAAGGTGGATGGAAAAAAGCAATGATTTTGTCCTTTTTAAGACATTGCGATGAAATTGTGGTTTCTAATTTTTGCTTGTCTTCGCTATTGGAACTTATATGGGGAGCCCATCAGTGGGTTTGGAACCTTAGTTCAACTCATATGCGTTGCCGCTGCTGGTTTAACTCATACTATTATTATTTTTTAAGTTCACTTGCAGATCACTAATGGATTGTGCTGTTGGTTTTTGCAGCCTACCCAAGATTATGAAGCTAAGTTTAGGGATTCTGCTTGAAGGACAATTGTGATTATTAGCTAGCACTCTCGGACGCTGGCCAGGCTGAGAAATCTGTATCTTTTTCGACAGGATATGTCGGTGGCAATCGAACTCTGAGACGCCAGCATCTGGGGTATGATAAGTTGATTGTGACTGTGTAGTTTTGCTGGCAATCCTGAGCAAATGCCTTTAGGTAGAATTCGGAATATGGAGCTGAAAAATTGCACTAGAGATCCTTGTCTTGAAATCGGGATCCTTGTCTTGAAATCAGGTTCCTTTGGCACTGGAATTTAGCTGTGTAGCCGCCATTCTTCAACGGCCTGTGGTGCAGATTTGTCTTTGTAACTCTGAGCTGATGATACCCTCTGGGAATAGTGATGAAGGTCGAGGGTTACTAGGGAAAATGGTTGTGATTAGAAATTGGTATGCAATAATGAAGTCTGGTTGATAAGTTATAGTTAGCATCATTTTCGTTCATAGCCTGCTTATGGAAGTTGATCCTGATGTTGAAGCTGAATGCCCCTCCTATGGAAGAACATCAGAAGAACATTATAATTCAACTTCGAACTTCCAGAACTGTAGGCTATGAGCTTGAAAGCTCGAAGCCGTGAGGTTTTTTGGTTTTTTTTTTTTTTGGGGGGGGGGGGGGGGGGGGGGGGGGATAATGGATCTGGTTTCTTGCGTGATCAACTTTGGAGGGCAACATGGACTGATGGAAATGAAGCTCTTTATTCTGGTGTGAGAAATTTTTTAAACTCAATGCTCTTTGATCCATTTTATTAATAACCAAGCATATCGACAATATGATGATAACATTGTATCAACGAGGGTTCCATTTTTATGAGGTTTGAAAAGATTTGGAGCATTTTCAACAATAGTTTTATTTTTTGGAATTCAAGCTTGTTACATTAAAAAAGGTTTTAATTTTTTGAAAACTTGTATTTTATCATTTCATTAACCTATGGAATTCTAATTTGAAATAGGTAATTTTTTTTTTAATCATATAAAAAATTATATATTAACGTGCCAAAAAAAGTAAAAATATATTTAAAAATAAAAAAGTTGGCCGGCATCGTGGGACTAGGTAGAGGTATAACATGTGTGCTAATTTTCTGTTCCTCCCATGACATAGGTAGGACTTGTGTTTCATTTTCTTTCCACGACTACGAGTGCTCTTAGGTTTGGGTAGTTCTACTTTTATAAGAATTTTGGAAGGAAATGGATAACAATAATGTATTTAGTTAATCATGAAAGGGCGTTCAATACAGTAAACTTTTATGAACTTTTGCTGTGAACCTAAAACCTAGCCTCTTCTCCCTCTTCCTCCTTTTCTCTTTAGGAGAAACCATGATCTCTTGTGAAGAATGATGAGGCTTACCTCCCAAACTGCTATTATTTTTTTTATAGCAGTCAAGAACAGTTACATAATTATCTTTCATTTTGTATCTCAAGGCTCAATTCTTAATGTACGGTCTTTATAATTTCTCTATGAGCAGCTTAACGAAATGAGATACTCTTAATTTATCGTCCTGGAAAAAAATATATTACTTGCATAGACTCTAAGCAAGCAATCGAAGAAAATCATATATAGAATTAGAATTTGATATTGCTTGAAGCACTACTTGAACCAAGTTACACTCTTGTCTTTTTGATTGATTTTTCAAAATCCCCTATTCACTTACATAGCCACTCCATAGTTATAATCTCGTCAGTAGGCATGAAGTATGTACACAAAATTCGCTAGACAACTAGTACTGTTGGTAACATCTTTCTTCACAATTATGCTAAATAACAAAGATCATAAAATTACTTTTGCCCTCTCATGATTTATTTTTTTGTTTTGCAAATAAAGAATAATTCATTGATTTAAAGTTATATGGTACTCACAAAAAATATCAAATTTAAACGAATACAAATCTAAAATAAAATAATAAATCTCTTTGCCAAGAAAACTAATTACTAACTTACTAATTGTTTGTCTTCTACTCATTGTTTCTTGATGCAGCATTTGAGAAAGAGATCTGCAGATCTAGTATAGTTTTGTTGTAAAAATCACTTACATGCTATCATAGACTGTATCCAGTGTATTGACATCCATCGAAAGTTCGCATTGCAATCAATCAATGATTTCATCTCAGATCCGACGAGTATTAAACTGTTTTAATTGAACCTCTCAAATAGAGAGAGATATCACCGCCCATCTAAATAGGAGGAGAAATCAGCACTCACAAATTTAAAGATTGAATTTAAATAAAAAATAATAGTAAGAAAAACATAATAATTGAAAATATTAAGACTTACCATTAGCAAATTTGTCAATGGTAGCCCTTTCAAGTTTGCAGAGACTCGAGCATGTCCATCTACAGTTAAAAAATCTTCACACAAAAATCGATCCTATCTCCTGGGCAAACGCTCAGATTCAATTTGTACTTTGTGATGTGTAATTCCAGGGCTTTTAGATACGCACGCTCTCATTCAGCATTCCCCTACCCTCTCGTCAAAGACGTCACCTGGTCGTCTTCAACCTCTTCTTTCTCTCTCTAGATTTACCAATTGGCAGACAATCCTTTTGGATTCGCACCTCTCTCAACCTCCCCATCGACCACTTTAACCGTCTATCTTCTCTAAACTCCAAACCCCCTTTCACTGTAAGTCGATCTTCTTTAAATTTTCAGAAAATTAATTTTGCCCCTTTGCTTGTTGTGGGACTGTGATGAATTGTTGTTTGAACTGGAGATTATTAGATTTCTATCCATTTGTGGGTTATTGTTTTCTGATTAAATTCAACCACCCCCCCTCTTTTTTTGTGGGTCTTAAGAAACTAATGAAACTGAAATTCGGTGACGTTTTAGTTTTTTCCTGGCTCAAAATTTGTTGGGTGTTTTTTGCTTATTTGAAAAGATTGAACCTCTTGTGTGTGTTTTTAGATGTATGAGCCCTTGTGTAACTGTAGGTTGTATCATTAGCTGTGGACGATGGCGGAACCATCCAAAGTCATTCATGTCCGCAATGTGGGCCATGAAATCACTGAGGTAAAGTGATGCCTATTGCTTTTTTTTAATTAAAAAAAATAATATATATATATAGGTCAATAAGTGGATGTAATTTATGTTGATTGCACAATTTGATTCCACAGAATGATTTACTTGAATTGGTCCAGCCGTTTGGTTCTGTCACGAAGCTCGTTATGCTTCGTACCAAGAATCAGGTTATTCTCTGTCCCTTTTTTCTTCTCTTAATGTTTAGGAATCGATGCTATCCTAGTTTGAGTAAATAGGAATATAGGATGGATTTGTCTATCTGGTATTGAACAAATACGTTTGGGCCAGTGGTGGAGTACCCACTTTTCAAGTGGAAGTTTAGAAGTTCGGACCCTGCTACTTGTGAGGGTCCCCGTATGGCTTCAGCCCTTTCATCCCTTTTAAATGGCCTCCTCTGTGGGGAGAAAAGATAGATCATTTATATTTTGCTACTTTGTTTAGTGGTGAGCATATAAGGATGTGTATGAACAGAAGAAGATTAATGGATCTTATTTGGAAATGAATTTGTTTCTGGTACAGGCACTTATGCAAATGCAGGATGTGGCATCAGCAATCAATTTGGTAGACTATTATACGAATGTCCAGCCCAGTGTGCGGTATTCTTCTTTTGTCATCATCTCTTGGTTCTGATAATTTCTTTAAAGTGGCTAATTGCATCCTCATCCATTTTGAGCACATTTAACTGTTGAAATCTGTGGGGGGTGCTTTTGTTGGCTCTTTCAAAACTATGGAAATCATAAGAAAGTCTTGACAAACAGCTGTGTTATGCTTTTCAATTTATGTACGTATGTTATGTTTTTTCATGTATGGTGTGTGTTCAATGATCAATATTCTTTAAAGCGCGTGTTTAGGTTTAGCTTTTTAAAGGATATTTTCCGTGTAGTACCTAACTGTACCAACTACTATAGTTATCCCTTCGTCAAATTTGCTGAAATGAAGTTGCTTCTCTTGTATGACGGTGTCATCAATGAGCTTCAGTTTTCTATTGTCAACATTCTGAAGCTGTAGAAAAGGGAAAAGAAAAGGACTTTGCAGATGTCAGAATACTTTGGGTAAGCTATCTCAAGGAGTGGAAAGTGCTATGAATTAATAGCACTTCTTCGTTGCATAAATTATTGTGGAGCCATCTGAATATGTGGTTCAGCTACCCAAAGAAATTCGAACAAATATTGATCACAAAGTCTACTTGCCCATAGCTTGAGCTCTCTATGATCCACAGTTCTTATCTCAAGGTAAAAATTAAATTAAAAAATAGAGAGCCCCTGATACCAGTGATACCTTTAGGATCACTTAGGTGGGAACATGGATTCAAAATGTGGTTGTATTGTGGCGAAACACCTGCATCGGAAAGGTTTTTGAGTTGGCAAAACCGTGTTTTCACCGTGATATGGGATGTGATTGCTGCGAAAAACCGCAATCGCGACCGAAACTATATTTTGAGTCCTTGGGTGGGAATGTGGATCGTTAGTCCCCACTTATAATGCAAGCCTAGTTCTTATTTAGGCTTTGAATCAGTCTGCCCCAGAGTGTGGACTGTGGGCTGATGAATCTTCCTAGTGTGTAGTCGCTACAACTATGGGTGAGCCTATTGTCATTAACAACTAGTATTATATTAGCATGCATCATTTATGTCGTTGTGGTTACTAAATCAACAGCACCGAATTTATTGTTCCAACAACTAAAATTCGCCTTCCATTGTTACAGTCCTTATATTTTAAGTAGTTAGCCCTGTATATGATTATAATTGTATAGTAAGTCTTGTGTAAGACCGTCTCACATAGATCATGTCATGAGACGGATATTTTCATGGTGACTATAATTGATTAGGGTGACTAATAGCTCTTTTAAGCCGACTGTTATTAGAGTCACCCCTAAATGAACTATTAGTCATCTCTAAATTTAAAATTCAATTCAGAACATATTATCAGGTAACGCAAAACCTCAACAAAGTCACCTCTAAAAGAGTCTGTCTCATAACAACCTTTATGTAAGACGGCCTCACCCAAGAATTTGTGATAATTGTAACATGGGTTGTTAATCCCGTGAGGGAGGCTAAACGAAAATGTTATGTTGATTGTGCAGCCATTTCATTTTCTATTCTCTCTTTCCAAATCCTTGCATACATACTAGTTATCTCTCTTGACTGGAATCTAATACTTGAATTTGTCAATGTATATATCCATAGGGGGCGGAATGTTTACATGCAGTTTTCTTCACATCAAGAACTCACAACAGATCAGACTCAAGGGCGTAAAAGTGACACGGTTAGTGCTTGTCAATCTAGTAAGATTTACGATTTGCATGGTAAGAACAATGTGGGTGCCCCTGGATTCCAGTTTTCTGGCACTAGCAAATATTAGTTTGTTTGCTTTTGCTGAAAGCAATGAATATTTTCTCTGCCGTATCTTTTTCTTGTTGAAGGCAATGAATATTACTTCTTTAAAAATGTGTGCTTTTGTCTTACCTTGTTTAAATTTCCTTTTCTGGGACCGATGCTCGATTGAAGCATTTTTCGGCAGAAATGATTGAACTGTTCTACATAATTGTTAGTATAACGTCTTAGTTTGTAATAGAATAAACCATGTGTTGAAACAATATTTGGTGTCGATGCCAATTATTTTATTTATAACATAAAAATAATTCCCCCCTCCCCGCGTGGGGCCAAGGTGATGATGTGACTGCAGTTTCCAATTTGAAGCATCTGATAAATGTAGTGGGTGAACAATGGATGCCTTCTGAACTCCTTTCCCCCCTTTTCCTTTCTGTTTTAGGGGGCAGATTGGGGTGAGAGAAATGGGACCGAAAGTGAGACCATGTGCTGCCTTTGGCCTCAAATATTATTCACTGTGATCAGGCTATCCACGCTCGATCACTTTGGGGAGTAGGATTTAAACAAAAAAGCCAAAGAGAGCTTTTTTTCTTTTAGTTTCCCTTTTTCAGGGGAGGGGGAATTGGCTGGCTTTGGGGGAGGTTTGAGGGTAAAGAAAGAGATAAGAACGCTGGATTTTCTCAAGAGACACTCCGTCGCAGAGATTTTACTTTTTGGTAATGATAGCGTCTAAAGCCAGGAAAAAAAAAGGTTGGGTCATTTTTGTGTCTAGATTAAACATAAACCGGTCGAAAATATGTTGATCTCAACCTGAATATTTATTAAATGGATTGAAAGTTGTTAACTTACACTGACTGACTTTAATAATTAGATGAACTTATTTATAACCTATTTACACTTTTCAAGTCAACTAGTTGGAATGGGTTAACTTTCACTTACCGTTAACTTGTTTGTTAGATTTTCCCTCATGAGCTTTGCGACCTTTTCAAATCTTTGGACTATATAAAACATATTAGAAGAATATTATCCAAACTTTATAATGCAATTAGGACTGGCAAAAATTCGGGTCCGGGTTGATTCGGACAAAAACTTCATACCCGGACCCTTTCCGGATTATAAATCGGACGCACAGGCCGGACCCGGACCCGAATGTCCAATGTTTGGACCCGGTTGTCCATATTGTCCGAATTTGTGTTATGATTTTAGGACATTCGGACTGAAATTTTGTGTGACCGAACCCGAACCCAATTTTTTAGTGTCCGAACCCGGTTATCCGAAGTTGTTTTTATAAAATTTTATAAAGAATTTGGAGTAAAATTACACTTTAACATAGTTATCCGATGTCCGAATCCGGTTGTCCGATTGTCTGAATTTGTCCGAACCCGAAATGGTTCAAAAATTTGGACAACCCCGAACCCGAATGCTCAAGCCCGAACACGACCCGGATTTAAATTCGGACATGACCGGTTGTCCGAATTTTAAATTTGGACATAAATTTTGTGACCGTACCCGATTTTTTCCGGGTCGGACGAATTCAGGTAATCGGGTCAGGCAGATTTTTGCCAGCCCTAAATGCAATGCATCCTAGAAATATATAATAAAGATATTGATAGGTTTACATGTGCAGGTGACAAAAGTCATTTTGTGTCCAAGTATTCCAACCTTAACCTAACCTTATAATTAAACAAATTATTTGTCTCAACCAGTATAATTAAAGTTGAAAATCTCAACCCAAACTCTGTTTATTTCTTGTCTGGTTCATGTCATGTTGTCAAGAACTGTCAAACTTTCCCAACTCTAGTAATAGCTCAGTGTATTTTACACTGTAGTTCTTGTTATATGTCTTCCTTTTTTCATACGTACATGCAGCCTTCTGTTCTTCAGAATAAGTGATGACTGTTACACTCTCCTGCAAGCAGCATGCGTGTGCTTCTATCCGCATGAGCAGGACAGCAAGGACTAATGCAATAACATTGTGGAAGTAGGCAGGACAAAGAAGAGAGGAAAGGAAGGGTGGGATTCTGTTGGTACTGAGGCATAGATATGTGAGGTTGATTTAAGAGACTCTCCATCCTCATACACCAGAGCGTGCATGTTTTTGGAACGTCCAGCTGTGAACGAAGTTTTTCTCCACTAGTGAGCTTGCATGAATTCATCACATCTTCTTTGATGTTTGTATCTATCCATTTTTGCTTTGGCTGGAAGGTTTTGGTCGGGCATAGTTGGGAGAAATATTCGTTTGATCTTGTTCTATTAATGATTGGTTTTTTGCCCTTGGTGCGAGATCTGCTAAGTATATACGAAATATGTTTATCAAGTCTCGAAATGTTTTCCTTTTCTATCTTGGAATAAAGTTGTGTGAAGGGAAGTATGAATCTGAAAAAGGGAAGCTGGGAAGGGGTGAAGATGAAAGAAAGTTTCTTGTATATTTATGGTTCACCTACGTTATAGCTGCTTTGTTTCTTTGGATGCAGGACGGACAGCCAAATCGCATTCTTTTGGTCAGTATACATCACGTCATTTATCCTATGACAGTTGATGTTCTTCATCAAGTGTTTTCTCCATATGGGTTTGTGGAAAAAATTGTAACTTTCCAGAAATCAGCTGGTTAGCTTCTTCTGCTTGTCTTACACATTTCCTCTGGAAAATTATTCAAAGTCGTGGACATTTGTTCAGTTTAACTGGCAAGCAATTTCTGAGAAATAGATTAGAATCTTCTTACTTCAGGAGACTTTAATGGTTTTCTTTCTCATTTATGATGCACAGTTTTGTTGTAGGGTCAAAAAGTATAAATATGTGGCTGCTTTTCATTAAATCTATGCCACTCTGTATTTGTTGTAGGTTTTCAAGCCCTTGTCCAGTACGAAACACGACAGAATGCTTCTTCTGCAATGAGTGCACTTCATGTATGCCATCTGTAGAACTTTTTGGAGCACAAATAACCTTGTGTGCTTTATGTGGATTCTAATACTGCTGTACTTGCAGGGCCGGAACATATATGATGGTTGTTGTCAGCTAGATATACAATATTCTAAGTAAAGATTCTCTTCTTCTCCCTTTGCAATGCTGATTGTCGAAGTATTATGAAAGAGATTATCTTACATATTGTGTTTTCCTTATTTACCAGCCTTACTGAATTGCAAGTCAACTACAACAATGATCGATCCAGGTTTGTCTGATTTCAGATTACATTTGATGCTTTCTGAAAGTTTGAGTCCTTCTTAAAGGTATTCTGTCACCAATATGCAGGGATTTTACAAACCCAAATCTTCCTACAGAACAGAGAGGCAGAAGTTCACAAGTGTGCATTCTTCTTTATCATTTTTCTTATTCATCTATTTTGATTTTATTAATTTCTGTTTGCCCATCTCCCACCTACATAATGTAGACTGCAATGTGGGATTGGCACTTCTTTAATTTCTATAGCTTCTTTCTGATGCTTAAATTTGTCGACGGGTTTTGTTTGTAACAGCATGGTTACGGTGATGGGGCGGGGATGCTTGGAATCCAGGCTGCTGGTCCAGGTACATTGTACTTTACGTGCTGTGATTCAATTATGTTATGTACCCGCTGGATTTAGTACTGATGGAAATTTTCCTCTTTCTTTGTCGCAGTTGGATTTTCACAGGTATGTTTTATTGTGCTCAAGCCTCAATACAGTGTAGCAGCTATGCTGACAGTTGGGATCGTTGAGTTTCTCAATTAGTATTTTGCCTGTGTAGTAGCATTGAGTGTCCATCATGGGTGCTTAACATGAAATGTTGAGTCCGAGCAACATAGGCAGTAGCTGCTTGTGTGTCTGTTCCTATCATTTTTGTTATATACCTTTCATGTTATCCAAATCCTCTACTAGGATTCAGAAGATTTGTGCTTTCCCCCGCCTCCCTTTTTGTCGCTTACCCCTTTTGGCATGTTTGAAACTTTGAATGTGCTTTGCCTTTGAGACTGCTGTTTTTTCAATGGATTATTATTGTTCTGTTGGATGCACTGTTTTTTAGGTATACTCAACTTAATGTATATTCACTCGTTGTTCTCCCTCTAGATGGGAAATGCTGCAGCCATGGCAGCTTTTGCTGGTGGCCTCCCTCCTGGTGTGAGTGGTACCAATGACAGATGCACGGTTATAGTTTCTAACCTCAACCCTGATGTAAGTTGACATGCTGCTTCTACCTTGCGAAGTGATTATATGTTTTTTATTATCTTCCCTTTCTTGATGGTCTGTAAAATTTCTTTTTCAGAAAATAGACGAAGACAAGTTATTTAATTTATTTTCGCTTTATGGAAATATTGTAAGGATCAAGCTTCTCCGAAGTAAACCTGACCATGCACTAGTCGAAATGTCAGATGGCTTTCAGGCTGAATTGGCTGTACATTTCTTGAAGGTTTGCCCTCAGTCTTGATTAAGATCTTGTGTGGTTGATAATTTCTTTTTCTCGTCTTCTTCTATCAATTCCATGGTAGCTTCTTGTAGATCAAAATAATCAGAGTTGTCTATCGACATAATGTTGCATTTTCTATTGTGTTAGCAAGTTTTTCTCCTGACATCCTCTTTTCATGGACTTTTCGTATGTGTCATCCCACAATGAAGCCAGGTTTAAGGTTGGATAGATTTGGATGTCCCCAAACCCTACTTTGGTGGGCTGCATCCTATTTTTTTTGTTCTTACTGTTGATTATTGTATCGTAGTCTCTGTTGATTTGGACACCCTTGAGTTTGATGTGAATTATATCGTAGTCTCTGGCCCAGGTTAGAGAAGCAAGCGGCTTTTTCTTTCGAATCCTGTAAACCCACTCTATTTTCACTAGTTCCTCCCCCCACCCCCCCACCAAAAAAACGAAAAAGTGTCTCTGGGCCTACCTTGTAAGGTAGGTAGGGACTACCGTAAACTATGGTTTCCTCACTCTTTCTCCACCTGCTCAATCAATGAGGTCGTAAATTGGTTGGAACTTAAAATTTCATGGTAGAAGTTACATCTACAGATTTCTGGAATCTTTTTTTATTTTTTTATTTTTTTTAGTAAGAGAGATGCATTTAGTTATTATTGAACAGTTGTTCACTTTTCCCTTGCATAATATAGGGAGCAACATTGTTTGGGAAACGTTTAGAAGTGAACTTCTCCAAGTATCCAAATATAACACCGTCACCGGACACCCATGATTACCAAAACTCGAACCTGAATCGCTTTAACAGGAATGTGGCAAAGCATTATCGATATTGTTGTTCCCCCACCAAAATGATTCACCTGTCTAGTATCCCTGAAGACATAACTGAGGAGGAGATTATAGACCTAATGGAAGAACATGGGACGGTTATCAGCACCAAGCTTTTTGAGGCAAACAGTAAGAAGCAAGCCTTGGTTTTATTTCAGACTGAGGAACAGGCAACTGAAGCCCTTGTATGCAAGAATGCTACATCAGTAGGTGGATCTATCATCCGGATCTCCTTCTCCCAATCACAAACCACCTAAACAAAATCCAAGGCATGTGCTTGAAAGATTGTGCTCTGCATATGATCTGGTACTTGTTACTCTTGTTTCTTTAACTCTTTGGCTTTCCCCCTTTGTTGTTTTTGGTTTTTATGACTTTGTGAAATCTAGTCGCACGTGAGCCTTTTGTTGGACCTAGGAAATTGGTCTCTCATGTTCAGACCTGGTACATTTCACGTGTCATTCATATTTGGATTTGGTCCTTGTTTGTGCAACAAGCTTGTTCAGATAATGCCATCGAGTGTTGGTCAGGAAAGCTCCGGGTTAGTATGTTCTGCGTGGGGTCAATTCAAGTTCCTGGTCAATACAAACTTTCCTTATTCCAAGTCTGGTTTTGGGTTAGGCAATGGCAGATGGATCAGATTTTGCTGTCTGGACCCTCCTTTGCAGAGTTGTGCTGTTGTGTTTTCATGAAGTTATCATATACTGTACCCTGGTTATATTGATCATGGTTCTGGTTTTCCAGGAGCATTCACATCTCTTACATGCAATCCAGACGCTGGACAAGTTAAACCAAGAAGGCAACTGCAATCAAATCGCTATTAATATTTCGTTTTCAGGTTTCCATAAGCTCTCTTTCATTCATGTGACTTCGTAAGCCTACTCTCTCAAAGCTGTGAAAAGGCAAAGAAGAAGAACTAGCGCGGATGCTTCAAACATAATTTATCTGATTATTGTCCGTCGTCTTGATCCCGGGATAATTGTCACCCCTTCAAGTCTGTAACATATTCTGTGGTTTGTACTATCGTTGTTCTTCTCTTTAACAATGTCATAAATGGCGGGTCTCCTTTTTGGGATACTCGGTCCCTTTAGAAGCATGGCGGTCATTTGCAACTTGAGTGCAATGCAACATTCTTCAAGATTGACTTTTGATGGAGTTTGTGGTTTATCAGCTCTTCAGCGATGTCATTCATGGTTTCAGTTAAGCGACATATTTGTAGACCTACATGTAATGGAAGCGACTAAAGGGTTGATATGTCTTAATTTGACAAGTTTTTGGACCAACTTGGATTGATAATTAATTCTCTCAATTGATATAAGTTCCTTAAAATTGTTATCAAATATTTAGATTTGAATTTTGGGTGGGATGATTTTTGCAAGTCCATCTACAACTGAGAATTCTGAAGATTAAAATATGGAACTGTATTTACTCTGTTGTGGATGTTTCACTTGATCGTGAAGGGATGAAGTACAATAGATCAGCAAAACTATTTTCAAGAATATATTAAAGTAAATATGTGGATCTCTTATTCAAAATATACCTTGAAACAATGGTTATGGAAAGATTAACAATTAGTGCGATTTTTTTTTGGGTGAAATGAAAGCTATATTTTGACATCAAAACTTTTATTTACTTGGATCGAATATATTTTGTAAATGACGTATGACTATTTATTTTATAAAATATTTCATTTTTTGTTGCCCAAAAAAAAGAGAAAAAATTAACATGACCATCGTATTTACACGATGAAGTGGATGAACCCTGACGTAACCTCCTCTCTAGTTTAGTTTGAAAAGGCGCAGGTGAGGCGCGCCTAGGCGAGAGGTGCACAGGCTGGCGCCTCACCCACACCCAGGCGACGCCCATCCCCGAAGCCACGTGAGGCGTGCGCCTCACCCCGAGGAGCAAGGCGAGCGCCCAGAAGAACTGAAGGCTTCCTTCGAAAAAAAAAAACAGAAAGAATTGGATGAAAATCATTAAACGTTGCTTTGGCTGCCTTCTTCAGCTCTCACCTCGACTCTGCTCCACCATTCGAAACCCTAGAGGCCTCAAATCTTCTCAGTTGAAGCCTTCATTTCAGTCGACCAGGTATGTGTATGCTTTCTGTTCTTCTCTTCTTCGTCCTGCTATTCTTCTTCTCTTCTTCGTGCTTCTCTGAGTCTTCTCTGCTACAGTCGACCATCCGGCCATGGCTGTGCCTTCTTCTCTTCTTTTTTTTTTCGTTTTTCTCTCTCCCTTAAGCTCTCATCCTCTCTTTCGGCCATGTCTGTCTCTGTTCGAGCCATTTTCATCAGCTTTCCTCCCCTGTTTTCGGGTTGCTAACCTCTCCTCCTCTGTTCTGTCTCGGCTTCCCTCCTCTATTCGAGCCTTCTGCCCTTCTTCAACACCAAATGTCACATGTTTTTTTTTTTTTTTTTGGTGCTGGGCAGGGCAACAGCTAGGTTAGAATTGTTATTATTTTTTTTGTTAAGTTTGCAACAACCAAATTTTTCATTTTGTGGTCAGTGGCAGTGCCCAACAAATAGAAATATGGGAAGCAATTACCAATTAGTGATGAGTGGCAGCTAGCAATTACCTCTGTTTTGTCTTTTTTTTTTTGGTAAAATGCAATTAGTGATTAGTGTCTCACCAACTATTTGCTTGATTGCTATGAAATTTTAGTTTGAGAGTTGAAACGGTGAGTTAAATGGAGTATTCAAACCCAACCGGTAACACTTCGGGTTCGGCTTCCTCTAAATCGTTAGACCCGGGAATGAAGTATGGGAAGCAAGATCCAACAAATAGAAATAGTTTCTTTTTCAATTTTTGCGGAGTGAGAACCACCAGGGGTGTTTTTCGACTAAAACAACATCTAGTTGGTAGGCATTGAAACACACTAGGTTGTCAAAGGGGCATGTTAAGAAAGAAATCCAAGATTACATGGACCTTAAAAAGGCAAGTAAAGAAGCCTATGATATGTCTAAACGCTCGCCACAAAGCTATTTTGATGAAGAAGATGATGATGATGAGTGTGTTGAGATGCCTAAGGGTGGAAAATTCACAAGTGGTGGGTCAAAAGGTAGTAATAGCATGCCTTCAAAGAGATCAAAGACAAAAGGTCCAATAGATATGTTCTTCACTCCTAATCCCGCAGATGTTGTGAAGGCAAGAAAGGATGTTGTGAAGGCAAGAAAGGAAGGGAAGGATCAAGGAAGGCAAACGACTTTAAATGAGATGTGTAGGAAAGATCTAAGGAACAAAGTTTGTAGGGATATTGCTAGATTCTTCTATGATGGTGCTATTCCTTTTAACTTACTTACACTTGATAGTTTTCAAGTCATGTGTGAGTCTATTGGTCAATTTGGCCTGGGTTTAAAACCACCTTCAATGTATGAGGCAAGGATTCCTCTCCTCAAAAAAGAAGTGGAGAATACCGAGAAAGCAATGGTAGAGAACAAGAAAGAATGGGCTCAAAGGGTTTGTTCAATATTATCCGATGGATGGTGTGATTCCACGGTTCAAAAAGACATTATTAACTTTCTTGTGAACTCTCCTAAGGGTTCGGTCTTTATTAGATCGATGGATGTTTCCGATGTTGTGAAGGATGCAAATTTTCTATTCAAAATTCTTGATGATTTAGTGGAGGAAATTGGAGAGGAGAACGTGGTCCAAGTGGTGACCGACAATGCATCTAATTATGTCAAGGCGGGTAAGAATTCTTCTCTAAAAGTTTTCAATGACTTGAATTAGTTCTTTGCCTTTTTGGTTACATTTTTAGTTTCTTACATCATTCTTGTTAAAATAAATTTATGTAGGGAAGTTGCTAATGGCTAAGAGACCACATCTATATTGGACTCCATGTGCCGCACATTGTCTTGACCTCATCTTGGAAGATATTGGAAATCAAGTTCCAAAGGTCAAGATTGCATTAAAGAAGAGCATGTTCATCAATGCTTACATCCATAGCTCCGTTCCTCTTCTTAACATGATGAGACGGTTCACGAGTGAAAAAAATTTGCATAGACTGGCTATCACAAGATTTGCCACTTCCTTCATCACTCTTTCTTCTTTTTACCAGCAAAGAAATGCATTGAGGAAGATGGTAACTTCACAAGAATAGAATGAGAGTAAATGGTCTAAGGAAGCAAAAGGGAAGAAGATGGCATCCTACGTTTTACAAGAGAGCTATTGGAAGAATGTTCTCTATTCTCTTAAGTTGGCAAGCCCTCTTGTTAAGGTTCTTCGGATTGTTGATGGAGAAAAGAAGCCTCCAATGGGTTATATTTATGAGGCCATGGATAGAGCTAAGGAAGCCATTGCTAAAAGCTTTGGACATAAAGAGGAGAATTATGAAACGGCATTCAAGTTTATTGATACACGATGGGAATGTCAACTTCACCAACCTTTGCATGCGGCCGGGCATTTTCTAAATTCGGAAATTTATTATTCAAACCCAAGCATCGAAGATTGTAGGGAAGTTGTCCAGGATTTATATGATTGCATAGCAAGGTTGGTTCCGGATTTGGGAACTCAAGATAAGATTCTCCAAGAATTGAACTTGTACAAAAATGCTCAAGGCCTCTTTGGGATGAACATGGCTAAAAGACAAAGGAATGCACTAGCTCCCAGTAAGAATATTAGATAAGTTTGCCTATATATTTTTCTCCTTTGTTTTCCTTAAAATATTATAATTGAAGATAACTTTTCAATTTTATTTTCTACTAGCTGATTGGTGGAGTAATTACGGAGTTGAAGCACCTAATTTGAAGAAGTTTGTCATTCGTGTTCTTAGCCTCACTTGTAGTGCAACCAGGTGTGAAAGGAACTGGGGTGTGTTTCAACATGTAAGTTAGAAAAATCGAACATTAATCCTTTTGATAATTTATCATTTATATTTATTAATATTTAATAATGATTAATGAAGTCTAATGAAAGCTATTTTCTTGTTACCAGCTTCATACCAAAAAGATAAATCGATTAGCCCAATCTCGCTTGAATGACTTGGTTTTTGTCAAAGCGAATCGTGCTTTGAAGCGTAGACGTGAAGAGAGTACCTCCATGGATCCCATCCTCTTAAAGGACATTGATGAAAGTAATGAGTGGTTGCTTGGAAAGATGGATGGTGATTCAGATGATGATAGTCCTATATTTGAGGATGATAATTTGACATGGGGTGCTGTTGCCCGAGCCTCCAGGGCAGATGAGCTTAATTATTACACTAGACGTAGAACATCTCAAGGAAGCACCACTAAGCAAGGCTCTATGTCTAACAAGGATAAAGGAAATGCTCATGCTTCATCTTTTAGGCCTCGTGGACGATTTCAATTAGTTGATGAAGATGAAGATGAAGATGAGAATGAGGATGATAATGTTGGAGAGTATCAAGAGGAGGAGGAAGAGGACATAGGAGATGACGATGTTGGTGGATTTGATGATGTTGATCCTGAGCATGTGGTGTTGGATGATAATGACAACGTCTAGTTGATTTTAGATTACTTGAAGAACTATGTTATATGTTGTTCATGTTTTCTTCCATGTCTCTATGATTACGCTTGTTTCTTTGTTTCTAAACTTTTACTAAGTTCTTGTGTGTGCATGTGTTTTTACTTTTTATAATATTGTCATGCTAAATTACCGTCTTGTGGATTATTTGCGATACTTTTAGTACTTATATTGATGTACAATTTTTTTTTGATGTCACTATTTTACTCAATTATCATAAAGAAGTCCTGTAAATTGTTTTCAAGCCTTTTTTTAGCTAAAAAAAGCTCGCGTCCTTGAGGCATGCCTTCGCCTCACGCCTCTGGACCCTTTGCGCCTCAGTGAGCCTCGCGCTTTTTCAAACTAAGCTCTCTAGTAGGCAATTCTATCGCCGATGAAAGTGATACTTGTTCAGTTCCTCTCTTCCTCTTTTTCTCAAAATGTATATTGTACTCTTAATAATATATATTTTCATGACATATAAGCAAATTACATATTAAAAAATAGAATATATGAAAAATATATCCTAAAAAAATATATGTAAATTAGATACAAGAGCACGCCTTTAGTGTACCTAATAATTTACACCTTTTCCCACCCAAAATTCAAATATTAGTTGCGAATTACGATCAGTTACAATTTCTACAAATTTCTCAGATTTCACGAGTCTTCGTCGCCGCATTCTTAGATACCACCAACAAACACGAAGATGATGAAGAACAAAGCCAAGAAACTAAAAAGAGAGAGAAAATCAATCACTCGATCAAATCAAATCAAAAACAAATCTCTCAATAACCATCTACTCCCTCATCACTCATCAGTTCATCATCACACAGAGAGAGAAAGACTCTGTTTCTGTGTCTGTGTGTGCGAGAGAGAGAGAGAGGGAGAGAGCAGTAGTACTCTTGTAATTCTGCTTTGCGATCAATTGAACCCCAGAATACTGTTTGTGTGATGCAATTCAAATCCGGCACAGTACTTCGGTTTCTAAGCGGGTTCTGCGCGCTGTTCACGGTGGCGGTGGCGGCGGTGCTGTGGAGAGAGAGGGGGAAACGGAGAGGTAGGGGGCGGAGGCAGAAAGAGAGGAGGCGGAGATTAGCGGGGAAGAGGCCGAATATGGAGTTGTATCAGAGGATAGAGAAACCCAAAGAAGAAACCAGGATCAACGACAATGAAATTCGGATTACTTCTCAAGGTCGTATGAGCAATTACATCACCTATGCCACCACTCTTCTCACGGTCTCTCTCTCTCTCTCTCCCACTCTTCTCTTTATAATCTTTTTCAAAAAAATTTGGAATTTTTAACAATGTGCCATCACTTATGTGTTGGTGATTAGATGTTTGCGGAAAGAAGGGCATGATCGTGTTAGATCTAAACCATTAAGATATTACTTGATTGCTAAATGACTGATGCAAACCTGACATTTGGGTAAAAAAATCTTGCTGACATTGTCATAGGTCATGAATAAGCCTTCATGCCTTTCCCTGTTTGTATTTGATCTTACAACCTGTATTATGTGATTTGAAAGGACTGTAATTACAACTTGGCATTGTAGGCATGGAAATTGATCTCAAATCTCAATTCTCTCGTACGAGAAGCCGATATCCCGAAAAAGGATAAACAGAAAGTTTCAAAAAAAGATGTGACTTTATTGAATGATGAAACAGCAATTAACTTACAGTTTGTTATATTATATGAAGTAACCGGAGCATATTGCCATTAACGAAAGGCTGAAGGTTGCTTCTCTTTACACAGATGGTAGCCTAGTTTTTTGGAGGGTTCTAGCCAAATGTCAGTTACACATGCATTAGTTATTTCATGGAAAACTATTGAAAATATCTGTTATCTTTGCTTCCTTAGTTCTAATGAGTAAAATTTTCTAATATTGCTGTTGCTTTTGCATGATACAGAGTTTCTATGTTTCTGCAGTTTACTGGGTCTACTTTTATTTTTACGGAGAAACTTTCCAATTTGTTATATCTTTAGCTCTTATGCTTTATATCCAAAAGAATGGGATCAATTCCTGTGCGTGGATATTTCTGTTATCTGAAATTGTGAATCCTGCAAAGATTAACTTTTTTACCTGTTCATTGCTTAATGCAGTGCATTATGCTATCCATTGGTTGGATTTCATATGGATTTTCTGTTATCTGAACATTATTCTTCCATCGTCTTTTCAGTCTGTGACAATCAAATCAAAACTAAGGTTGCACGAAGAACTTAGCATATGGAATTTGCTATTTTCTCACTTGGCAAATTCATCATACGAATCATTTATGGTGCATTACCAAATGGATTTAGTATTTGTTGCCATTTTCAGCTTTGGTTTAATATAAGAAAACTCAAATGTATCACATGACCGACTTGGCGACTTATAACTATAAAGTGTGATAAATAAAGGACTCAGCTTCTATTTATATTTTCTTTTATAGTAATTTTTTAACTCTTAATTGTTTCAAGCTCTGCAGTGCTTAAAATGTGCAAGTCTGCATCTTATTTGTGGTTTATTCTCATGATCAGGAAAAAAGTTCAAATGAAGTTGTCCTCAAGGCAATGGGTAGAGCTATCAATAAAACCGTAATGATTGCCGAACTAATCAAGGTAGGCTGACATTGCGCTTTTTCACATGTATGCTATCTGTTTTCCATTTCCTACTTGTTTGCTTAAAATTTTGCTCTGAACTTGACTTTGTACCAGAGAAGGATTATTGGCCTCCATCAAATCACATGCATTGGATCGACTGATATAACTGATTCATGGGAACCCCTGGAGCAAGACCTTCCTCTGTATGAAACATCAACACTTTTTTATGCTGCTGAATTCATAATGAAATTTGTAATAACTGTTGTATTTATGTGTTTTGTCATTGGTTTCTTCTCGATTCCAGCATTGAAACTACACGCCATGTCTCAATGATCACAATTACTTTGTCAAAGAAGGAGCTGAACCCATTCTCTTCAGGGTAATTTTTCCGTAGTCTTTAAATTGCTACCTTTTTCATTTCATCCTCGTTTTCTCCTGGCTTTCCTATGCCGTTTTGATGCCTAAAACCATCCTTTTTATGTACTTATATGTGCTTGAGTTTCTTCCCCACAATAATTGAGAATAGTTGCCCACCAACCTATAAAATTAGATAAGGTAACCAAAAAGAAACAAAGTAACTACACTGTCAAACCCAACACCATTCTCTGTCCATTAGTATCTTAGCTCTTCTTCTAGAGTGTGATATCTCATCTTTTATTTGTGGTTCCTGGGAGCATTTATTTGCTTATCATATGCCAATTCTGGGAACTATTTCCCCTTTCAAGAGTTCTTACATTGGGATTTTTTTGAGAGGGTTTTGGTTGGTAGCATATAATGGCATGGCTGCATATTGCTAATTCAATTTCTTTTCTTTCTCTTTATTTTGTAGATATCAACCCCCCATTCCTGCAGATCAAGTGAAGCAAATGAATGATTTTGACGATGGAGGTAAACCTTTCCTCTGTGCTTAATTAGGTGAAGCCTTCATGTTGCTCACCTGCAAGTTTATAATGTTTTATTCTTGCAATGCAGAGGATTTGCCATATGTGAGGGCCAAAGGACGAGGTGGGGGTGGCCTGGGCGGTGGGAGAGGCAGAGGTATTGAAACTTTCTCATTTTCACTTTTTGCGCCTTTTCTATGCCTCTTTTCATCCTGTATCTGTTGTTCGCCAGAATTTGTTGCTTGCTTACGAACCTGAAATTACCTACTGAATTACATTACAGTGGCCCGCATTTCCTACTAAATTTTGGAAGTTGATTTTACGTATAGGGAACATTAATGGAGCTGAGGACTGTATTGGAGGTGGAAGTGGATATGGTGGTAGAGGTCGAGGTCATCGTAGAAACCGTATCTTTAGAGTGCGAGGAAGGGGATCTGGCCAAGTGCCTGCTGAATATGACAATGGGGAGGCGGAAGCATCCCTTGCTCAAGGACGTGGTAAGTTCAAATATGACTCGGTCAACAGGCCAATATTTTACACAAATGCCCGTATTATTTTCAGCTACCCCTTCAGGTTTTGGTAAATATTTGTTTGTTCCCTTAAACCTTTTGAATTATCATTTACCCTCCTTCACCTTTGTATAACATTATTATAAATCCCCCAAATTACAAAAATGTCTTTCATATTTATAAATTTTTTACCCTCACCTTCTCTCCTCTATCTGTTTGAAGTTTAATTGAGCTCTTACTTGTTTGTCTTAATCTTCAATCTGATCGATATGATCAGTAGCGGCCGTAGTAGTAACATCGAGACCACCATTAAAGTCGCCATGGTCCAACAAGGCTCCCAGCAGCATAGGTAGTGCTATTTGAACCTTCCTTTAATTTACCTTACAAGATAAGTTTTTCTATTATCTCCTTCTCTTCAATTGCCCAAGAATTGGCTATGTTCGGCGAGAAAATCGGCATCTTTATTGTTAAAGGCACTAATTAATCTCCTAAAACTATATTTTTGTCATGCCATTAACTAATCAAACCAATTTCAACAGCATCAAGGATATTTTTGTAATTTTGGGGTCTATAATATTGTTATGCAAAGGTAAAGGGGGGAAATGATAATTCAAAAAGTTCAAAAATACAAATAATATTTACCAAAACCTCAAGGGATAAATGAAAATAATTCCTTTATAATATGTACACAGGGTTACTATTGTGCTTAGCTAGTTGTCATTGAAGTCCCCATTTATTTGATGTCCAACCCTTGGTGTCTAGGTTGTCTCTCTTGACAATGCATATCAAATTTAAATTGCTAAATTCCCAAAGTCCACTGAATTTTCCTTTCATATCGAACAGCACCGAGCAGCCTGCCATTGCCTTTTGTTTCCTTAAAACCCCCCTATTCCTCATAGTCCTGCCTGTACTAGGGTGAAGAGATAATAAAGGTGCAGCTAGCTAGGCAGCCTCATCCCGGTAAAGAAGCTGAGAGCATAACCATTGGTCAGTCAATTTTTTAGCAGCTCACCAATGGAGGGTTACTATTATCTCGTCAATTCTCTCTCTAATTTTTTAGCTCACAATTCACTTTCTCCAATGCAAGACTCACCAAATAAAATAATACTTATAGACCCCACATCTAATAATATTTAATTAGTTTAGTTTTCTTGTTTTGGTTTGTTATTTAGCTTTATTATTTATGTGGAAAATAATTTGCACATAATAATTTAATAACACAAGTAATTAAAAACGCATAATTTTTTTTTTCAAACAAACATAGGAGTCTGAATTTTAAAAAAAAAATTACACATGCTTGAATGTAAAAATAACACCTATAAATTCCATCACTAAATATATTTAATTAATTTTATTCTTTTTATTATTTGTATGAATAAGTTATGGAAAATAATTTGTGAATTTTGTAAAAATTCAATAATTAATTTAAAATGACAAAATTACAAAAAATATTGACATAATACTAATTAATTAAAAAATTACAGGCAAAAAAAAGGTAGAAAAACATGCCGTGCATTTCATTTTCAATTCAGAGTAGTGACAGTGTATCAAAAACAAGTAAAAAGCAAGTACAATACCCTCTCTCTCCTCCGTTTCTCTCTCATCCATTTCAACTCCAGACTGTTCATCTTCTTCTTCTCTATCCCCATCTCTACTTCCTCTTCTCCTTTCTCTCTCCTCCATTTCTTTCCACCAACCTTGCTTCCCAGAATCCTAGCCCAATATTTTCTACCCACAAAAAAAGGAAAACAAAAAAAAAGCAAAAAAAAGGCAAAAAGCAAGGAGGCGAGCGACCCGTGTCTCTGAACCGCTCGACGAGCCACGAGCCTTGCGCGTCCTGCTGTGCGTTCACAAGCGGCTCGCCCGCCCACCAACTCCTATTCTTAGCCCGTGAGCCATGCGCTGTGCGTACACCCTAGATTTGCATTACCTGCCGGCTATATTACATTGAAAATAGTACATAACGGCTTGATGAGAAATTGTGCTCTCGTCCACGATAATCAAAACCCCAAAACGATACCAGAAGAGATTTTTCAACTAGAAAGTGGGTCTTCTGCTTCCTCTGTTGACTCCTCTCTTTTTTTCTTTTCTTTTTTTCCTCCTGCGGGTCACGCAAGTGTCCACTCAATTGGGCCCCTATGATGGAGGGAAGGGGGATGATTAAGCTATAGCCCACACAATCCAAGCACAAAGAACTCGTTGTGGTGTGGCATAGGAACTTGAGTCTTTCAAGAGTCATACACGAGTGGGGAGAAAGAACCTCGGACTTGTATACCAATGAAGCAAGCGATTCTTTGTGTTTTATTCATCAACTTTGATTCAACTTAGTGCAACTTGTGACTGGATTGAGCTGCTGATAATTGCTTGTGTTATTTTCCTGGGCTGTGAAGGTGGAAGAGCACAGGGGCGAGGTCGTATCCGGGCTGGAAGGCCAGCTCACGCAGCTGCTGCGTAACCCTGGTCTGTTTTCCTGTGTTGGCTGATGCCGAGTTTGATGGCCACTTTACCTGCTCTTTCGAATGTGGAAAGAGCTGGCTGACACAATGTGGAAAGATTGTATGCTTTGATATTATTGACAATGATTACATTGACATTTCTAATGTCTAACGTAATTAAGTGATAACTTGTTGGGCCAAATTTGATGAAAATTTGTTGTCGTTCACTTGACTTGTTTCTCCTTATCATCACCCTACTTTTAGGACGGTTTCAATTCCCTAGGCTGCCTTGAGATAAAGATTCAATTGCCCATTTAAAGGAAAAAAAAAGAAGAAAAAGAAGCTTCCGTATTGGTGGGCCCTTCATCTCAAAGTAGTTTGAAGTATTTTTTACAATTTTCAAATAACTTAATTTTTCCCCCACATATAATGATATGCGATTAACTAAAGTATTTTTGGCACAAATATTTTTACAGCTAATTTTGAGGTATCCAAATCCTTCACCTGCACTACTATTTTTAGGGTGACCCCAAATTTATTTATCTTTGCTCAAGATCTAATCATTACCTTTTAACAAAATAGAAGTTCCCTCCTCGATCTTTTTTATTTTTCAGCGAACATGTGTTGGTGAATTCTGCCGTCCATCTTTTTTTTTTTAAAAAAAAAGGTACAAATATGATGTGTAACATCTAATATGAGCTTAGTGTTTTATAACATTCACCAAGAGTCCAATACATGTACAAGAAATGTGTGACATTAATTTTAAATGGTAAAATGTTAAAAATTTAAATCCAACAATTTCTGAACTATTATATGTTCAAAAGTTTGTCTTACGTACTTTCACTTTTATTATTGAGCTGGCTAAAACAATACAAGAGGATATAGTACTGAATATTCTCTTGCGAAAACACTACTTGACATATAAGACACATCATATTTTTTATATAAATATATATTTTTTATATACATATTATATATATATATATATATATATATATATATATATATATATATATTAGTCCATAAGAACCACAAAGGAAAATACAATACAATGGAGGAAGGGGGAATTGAATCTAGGACCTAATATACTCACTACCTCAATCTTTTTTCTTTTTTTTTTATGAATACTACCTCAATCTTTGCCACCAAGCTGACATCATTAGTATCATATTTTATATTTACACAAAGAGAATCTGTATTTGGAGTTTAATTACAACCTTCCTTGGAGATTCATGCGCAACTCCAAGGCATGCATTCCAAAACTCTAAATATAGATTCTCTACTTCAAGTATCTAACCACAAACAATCACAAATACTTGAGTACTATCCGGAACAAGACACTGAAATGTCACACTTGAAGTTTGTTTCCCCAGCAGTTGAAGCGTCTGAGCAGGGGCAGTTGTTCTTAAAAAAAACCCAGTAGATGAAACTCACCAGAATAATGACCAACCCAATTGGACCCCCCACTCTTAGAATCTGAATTGAGATGGAGGCATTTGTGCTGTCATTGCTACTGCTGCTTGGGATGGCTGGCTGTTGTTGGTATCCAAAGCGATCTTGAGCAGGAATCACGACATCAGTTTGGGATGGGTCGATGTTCTTCTGCCCTGCTAAAATAGCTTTGTCTTCATAACTCCATGGAGGTGCTGATTACCAAAAAAAAAAACAAAACAAAACCCACACTGTCATCAGGTGGTGCACAACGTAGGAATCGGTCTCTCTGCTAGTATAGGTGCAAGGGTGAGAATGACTGACTATATCTGGATCTTTCCAAGTCCTCGTAAAGCGGTGTTGCATCATTTGTGCATAATCGGGATTGAACAAGTAAAAAAGAGGAGAGAACGAGTAGTACGTATTGGAATGGCAAGAGAACAAGTTCTGCACCTGCAGTGACGTTATTGGCGACTTCGTCCCCAGCTGCAGTTCTGGATGATGGCATGGATGGGGCGGAAGCAGTGGTATTGGCAGCGGCAGTGGCAGCGGCAGCAGCAACAGTAACATGACCAGGGGAATTCCTACCTGCGATTAATTTTATCAATCTCTTTAATTAGTCAGTCATTAATACACTGAAGCACAATTATCCAGAAACTTGGGAGTGAGTGAGTTGGTGTATTTTTTACTTGATAGCTTATTAGACTTGGAGAGGTTTGGAACAGCCGTAAAGCTGTCGCCCATGCCCAGCGTACTTGTTCCGGAAATAAATGAATGGCCTATTACTAGGCCGACAATACTGGCAAGTAGAAGTAAGAAAGCGTATTTCATGTCTGACATTTTAGTGGAGATAAAGAGAGACAAGAGAGAGGGCGACGGTGCATGGTGTGACTTATATAATAATCACTAGAGTGTGCAAAACCGGTTAATCGGAGTTTCGGTTAACCGAAAATCGGTTAACGGTTTTGCGGTTCAAAAAAATTCTGAACCGTAACCGAACCGAAAATTTTGGTTAACCGTTTTTCGGTTAACCGAAAATTTCGGTTCGCCAAAAATCCGAACCGTAACCGAACCGAAAATTTCGGTTAACCGGTTTTTCAGTTCGATTAACCGATTTTTCGGTTCGGTTACCGGTTAACCGTTTACAAATAATAAAAAACTTATACTTTCTTAACTAAATTTTTTATTTTTTATGTTTAAATTCTTTTTATAAAAATTAAACTTTGATAACCATTTATAAATAATAAAAAAGTGCACTTTCTTACCTAATTTTTTTATTTTTTATGTATACTTTTAAAAAAAAATTATTATTTTCGGTTCGGTTAACCGCCGGTTAACCGAATTTTCAAATAGTCCGAACCGTAACCGAACCGAAAACCGAAAAAAAAATTCGGTTCGGTTAACCGAACCGATTTTAATGAAAATTTTGTTCGGTTTTTACGGTTTTTCGGTTCGGTTTACAATTTCGGGTTTTTTTGCACACCCCTAATAATCACTGGCTGGAAAAGCCTTCTAGAAGGGAAGGATTTTAACTTACTAGGAGCTCGCAGAGTTCTAGGAAATTACTTACGGGGCAAGAAAACAAGGAAACTGAAGTGTAACTGGTCCCGGCAACTGATTTGGACGAGCCGACAACGTGGAAGAAATGGGAGTCCTAGCTGGATGACGATTTGGAAAAACGGAGTCAATGGGCAAGTCCTTCGAAAACAACAGACAGAAGATATTAAGATGCAAGGAAGCCTAAGAACATACATAATTTTTCAAAAATAAATAAATAACAAATATTAAAAGTTGGACTTTAGAAATGTATCACCCACAAATGTGATATTAGAATTCACTGTATCACATACTTTAATCACTATCCACATCTCTATTCTCTATACTACCTCTTGTGTTTTTCAAATTAATTATTGGACTTTTGAAAATTTTGTAGACAAAATTTTTCTCATTTTTAATGATCTTAATTTCATAAATTTTGCATACCCAAAAAAAATTGTCGAATCAATTTTAGATATTCCAAATACTCTCCTAAGTCGCGCCCGCGCCCCCCCCCCCCCCCCAAAAAAAAAAAAATCTACCGAAAACTTGTAGATGATCTAACCCTGATTTGGAAACTTGAGGTTGATCCTTGAAAACTTGAACTAAGGAGGCAGCAAAGAGAGGCAGGGAATGATGTTAGACTATGGAACAAGCTTGGGAAGGCAGCCGTGATAATCCATGTTTCACCCCCATCTATTAATTAATCCAATTTGAGCGTGCACACTTCAATTTGGTATTTAAAATTTTTCATGTGTTACCGGATTTGGACGATGTTAATGGCCTCCTGTTCAAGTTTTAATGCTACTTCTAAACTGAGTCGATATTCAAAAACAATTGTGCCGATACATATTTATCACGATGAACAAAAATAATATTTTGATGAGAAACATTACTTTAAACTAATTTACAGAATTTGCATACACAATATTTATCAAAACGAAAATTTACATATTCATAATTTTAATAAAGAATATATAAAATTTAAGCATATCAATAATAATTGGCGTACTAGCAAGAAGGTTCTCCTTAGTAGTCCACTTCCCCCCTGTTTCTATGAAAATAATGATTGGAATGCGGCAGAAGTAAGCCCAAATGCAGGGCCCCAATACTTTGGATCTTGGGCGGTTTGGTTCGATTAGATGTGAGTGAAAGGAAGCTGGAGATTTCCATAAAATATCTAAAGACTAAAGAGAGAGAAATCTTAATTAAAGAAGCAACAAATATATACCCACATTTTCAATTCAGAGTTTGGAGTGCCTGCTAAACCGATTGTTTTACCCTTTTTTTTTTTGAAATTTTCACTTTCTTATATCTTATATAATATATTAGTTTTGATTTTGAGAGTAGTTTTCTTTATTCTTATTTAAAATAGGTTGAAATTTCAAATTAAAAATGAAATGTTTTTAGGTCAGTTTTGTGATTCTCAATATAACTCAAACAAATGGGAAATTGGGAGATGGGGAAGACCAAAGGAGATGAAAATTGGGTAATCTAGAAAGTCGCTTATTTGAGTGTTTCCTTCATTTATTTCGCTACCTAGAAATCATTCTATTAACAAATACTTCTGGAAAAGCCAATACATGTGAGATTAGTAAGTATAGTTAATATATTTTTTTTGTGTTTAAGTGAGAGAGGTAGACAGCACTAGAGCGATGAAACAAAAGTAGTGAAATGTAGTTTGGGTGACTGTGGTTAAGCTACATAAGTAGGGTTTTTCTTCTTCCTTTTTTTTTAAAAGAAACTTTAAAAACCTTCTCTCTTCCCTTCCATATGTTACTATTTTTTTAAAGTTAAAAAAAAAACTTATCGGTAACCAAAACTCCAAAAATTGTGAAGTGTATCCGAACCAAAAACTAAAAAAATTATCGATTCGGGTACCTTGAATATTTCGGTTCAGGTACCCGAAAAATTGGATCGGCTCACGGGTTTTCAGTTCAGATTTTCGAGTTCGGTTAATTTTGAACACCCCTACTTCTGCGTCCCCACCTGCTGCCACCAGACGTCGGTGTCACCGGAGCCCGGAAGCTCACCGGAGCACTGGCCTAGCATCATCAACAGTCTCGTCTCTTTTTCCCTACTTAATCTCTTGATTTTAAGGTGAAAATACTCACCCCTTTTCATCTTTTATTTTCTACCTTGCTATGCTTTCTATTTTCCTCTTAATATGGTAGATAAGTGTGTTCTTTAACTCAAAACAAGTGTTTTTTAGTGTAAGTTTAAAGTTCAATTAATTGTGATAAATTTGGATTTTGAGTGGTTTAAAATTGCTGGGTGTTCATGGTGAGGACGAAGCGAACCATTGGATTGACTGACTGGAAGAGATGACGGAAATGCAAACGGTTAGCTTTGAATTTAAAGCAAATACTGAGTAACTGACCATAGTCTTGAAACCAGGTGGGGTCCTTGAGTGCGGATGGCATAAGTGACTATGAAAGATTGACTAATGGTTTGAAATGAGAAAAATGACAGAAATGCAAACGTTTAGCTTTAAAGAAATGACGTAAATGCAAACGTTTAGCTTCAACTTGGTTATGAAAATCGGCCCGGAGCAGCCAGTTGGTCCGAGAAGCGGTTGGAGTTGTGGGCCGTAGATTGTGAAACAACTACTAAATGGGAATTTAAGAGAAAAGAGTGTAAATCCAAAATTGATAATGTACAATTACCATAGAGAAAAGAGGATGAGCAAATCGAAGACGGCATTTATTAGTTATTGTTGATGACAACTATAGCTTAAGAAGATAAGCGAGGAGTGGGCATGGATTCAGGCTTGAAAATCAGCACTTTAGGAGAGAGAAAATGATTTGTCTTCTGATTGACCAACTTTACAGGTCATCGGTAAAATTTTTCATCTGTTCAGATTTATTCATATTAGATCAATAATCCAGATTTATCAATTATTATAGTTGAAAAAAATTTCAATTATGGTAGAATATTGGCAACGTTACTTGTATTAAGTTTACTTATTTAAATCGCATCATTTTTCATTACTAAATCACCAAATAATAATCATAATAAAAGTAATCAATAAATTATTATATACAAATTATATAAAAGAATCCGTTCTCACGTATGCTTGGATATAAAGTAAGAGTATTCTAAACTAGTACCAAAATAGAAATAAATAATGTGAAAGTGATTTATTTTTTTTTACTTAAAAAAAGGGGCAAATTACTAAGCCCGGATGAAAAGAAACTGAGTAACAGGGATGGTTAGATCCAAATGGGCACTTTTCTAGTGGATGCAAGTACAGATGTACATGTGTGTACTTATCTGACTAACTAAACGCATCATATTGAGAATCAGTTAAGGTCGTTTGATGAAAGACTCCAATTGGAGCAGAAAAGCAAGGCCATTTTCATCAGTCGTCAAGCTGTTAGCCACTGAGGGAGCAGATTTCAAATTGAGGTATATTTACTGTCTGTATTTTATAAAATTCACATATTTTGTCTTATAAAAACGAAACATGATAATACACAATGTATAATGAATAATTTTCGAGCATTATTTTGTCACATAATAGAATAGACCTACCAATTATGAACTATCAGGACTTAAGTTCATCAGTTCATCTACACGACTTCATGTCATGCTATCTAATTAACCTGGGAGGTGTGCCATATTGTTCTAATATGAGCTTATTCATTCGGGTCCCAATTTTAAATAATAATTGGTAACAATTTTAATATAATTCATTCTCCCTCTTATTTTGAACTAAAATATATTAAAATACTCGCCTACTAAAAAATAAATTTTATTCTTTACAGTATACGTGTAAATGTATTGGATTTTGGCTCATTCTTTGAATGTTTCAGCATTTTCCTTTTTTTAGGTCGAGACTCTAGGAAATTTACGCATCTAGCCACACAAGTGAACCAATATATAAAGAAATCAGTTGGAACTACACGAGCTCACAGTGACATTCGTGAAGTTTCGAGTCATCTTCATGTATTTTTGTAGGATGTTGGACTGACAATTGACTTTGAATATGCATAAATTGCACTTTATTCGGTTTATACATTTTTATGTAAGCGAATTAACCAAGCCTTATCCTGTCTAGAATAATAGCTGTGATTTTTACAATGTATTCTCCACCGGTGTTTAGTTAATCATGATTAATTAGGTAATTCTGCGGTACAAGTTGTTGAAGAGTCGAAAAACAAGGCGGGCACCAAGGCCAGAGGTGGCCATAGCCATGGTCATGGCCCATTTTCAACGGAAACCTGCAACGGATTACAATAGTATGTCATGCCTAGCTGTGGTCAGAAGCATGGTGATTGGGACGCACTTTCAAATGCCTTCCTCAGCAAGTATTTTGCCCCATACAAAACTGCAAAGTTGAGCACGGGCATCTCCTACGTCACCCCGTATGATAGAGGATCCCTCTATAAGGCCCAAGAAAGGTTCAAAGACCTTCAATGACAAGATTCCCTCAGAAATTATACAATGGCTAGACCAATTGGTGAGGTTTCAGTGAGGTTTCAATAGATGCTGCAACTGGCGAAGCTCTTATGTGGAAGTTTGTTGAGCCAGCAAAAGCTTCATTGAAAGAGATGACTGCCAATAATTATTATTGGTCGACTGAGAGGGCTACTCACAAGAGGGGCAGCAGAAAATATGATCCTTCTAGCTAGCTGAATTGATGCACTTGCACAAAGATGTATTACGTAATATATCCAAGGTCTCAATTTTAACCACTAAACTTAGACTTCACTGGTTCCTAATAATTAATAACTCAGTATAAGTACCATTAATTTGATGATTATGGGTACCTAATACATAAGTTTAGGCTAAATAAGATCAAAAAAAAATTATCTTGACTCAAAATCTTAACATTACCCTTTTATAAGATGTATGACTCTTTTTTTTTGCTGCTCACTGAGATAATCTCACTTGTTTCAGCAAGCCTTCGCAATAGACTTTACCATTATCTAATTAAACATATATAATATACAAGAGAACAAGATCAAAATAAAGGATTCTAAACATCTAAACCCGAATTTGTTGGTTTCGAACGCGATCCACACCTATCGGATTCGACTCAACTTAGAAGGTCTGGATCCAATGAAATGAGACCCAAGAAGGTCTTAAGCGGATCTAGGTACGATGGACGTCAGTCTAGTCTGGGTCTGGATCTGAAGAATTTAGACCCAAATCCACCTCGATACCCATTTAAGACCCATTAATTTTTTAAAAAAAAATATGGCAAAGGCAATTGGTTAAAGTAACTCTAAACTGGTAAACCCTAATACCGATTTTCTTTCTGTGCAAAACATAAGTTTAAAATTTTCTTTCTGTCGGTCATAGAAGAAGAACTATTTTGTTATGCTCGTTTAAAATTTGATGGACTTTGTCTTTATAGTTTATATTAAAATGTTATTTTGGTGTGCAAAACATAAGTAAGAACACTTAACTATGGTATGTGTTGTTAGAATATTTTTTTTATTAAATACCACTTTCTCTAAATTCAATTAATTGTCGTTAGAATGTAGTAATTCATGTTGAGATGCGGAAAAAATAATTTTTGATGTGAAAAAACAGTTACAATCCGTGGATCTACCAGAGCCACAAGGTCTGGGTCTAAGGGCCTGTTCTTTTCGTGGGTCAATCCATTTTTACCCACTTCAACCTACTTCAACCTACTTCAACCCATTTCAACCTACTTCAACCCACTTGAAAAAAAAATACCAACTTCAACCCACTTCAACCTATCTCAACCTACTTCAACCCACTTCAACCAACTTCAACCCACTTCAACCCACCCCTTCATAATTTTAATAATTTGTAAAGTATCATGTGAGATTCTATTTTGAATTCTTTTGTAAATAATTAGATTCTATTTAATTTTGAATTCTGAAGTTTTATTTTGAATTTTGAATTTTGAATTTTTTAATTTCTTATTTCGTATTTCGTATTTCTTATTTTTTATTTTTTTACTTTTTATTTTTTAATTTCTATTTTTAAGTTTCAATTTTTAATTTGTCATTTTTGAAATTTCTTATTTTATAATTTTTTATTTTTTATTTTATATTTCCCAATTTTTTTGGTTATTTTTTAATTTGGATTCTTTTATGTGTTTATTTTTTATTTTTTATGTTTTATAGTTTATGTTTTATTTCTTTGGTTTTATTTATTTTTTTCATTTTTCATTTTAATTTTTTTAAAATTTTTTAATTTTTTATGTTTATATTTTTTTTATTTGGTATTTTAAATTTTAAATTTTTAATATTTATTTTTTATTTCTTATTATAAATAAAAAATAAAAACGTAAAATATTAAAAAATAAAAAATGAATAAAAAAATATAAAATTTAAAAGCATGAAAAATAAAAAATAAAAAACAAACAATTAGAAATAATAAATATAAAAATAAAAACACAAAAAAATATAAAATGTAAAATTATAGAAAATTAATAAATAAAAAACAAAGAACGAAAAACTAACAAAATAAACAGTACAAAGTTAAAAATAAAAATGAAAAATAAAAATAACATTAACAATAAAAAAAATTAAAAAATAAAAAAATAAAAAATAAAAAATAAAAAATATCTTAAAAAAAAGAAAGAAAAAAAAAGTCAAAAATTAAAAGTTGAAAATACGAAATAAAAAAAATGAAAAAAGTAAAAAATGAAAAAATAAAAAAATAAAAAACAAATGAAAATAAAAAAATAAAAAAATAAAACTGAAAAATAAAACATAAACCATAAAACATAAAAAATAAAAACGAAAAACCTAAAAAACATAAAAATTAAAGAATAACCAAAAAAATTAGGAAATAAAAAATATAAAATAAAAAAGTATAAAATAAGAAATTTCAAATATTAAAAATTAAAAATTGAAAATTATAAAAAAAATAAAAAATAAAAAATAAAAAATTATAAAAAATAAATAAGAAATTAAAAAATGACAAATTAAAAATTAAAAATTAAAAATTAGAAATTAAAAACTTAAAAACTTAAAAAAAATAAAAAATTAAAGATTGAAAATTTAAAAAATTAGAAATAAAAAATAAGAAATAAAAAAGAAGAAAAATAAAAAATAAAAAAATAAAAAATGAAAAATGAAAAAAAAAAATAAAAAAATATAAATAAAAAACAGTAAAAATTAAAAATTAAAAATTAAAAATTAAAAATTAAAAAATTAAAAAACTAAAAATTAAAAAAATAAAAATTAAAAAATTAAAAAATGAAAA
>JACYFF010031952.1:11325925-11382399 GCA_017589665.1 Selenicereus undatus
AAAAAATAAAAGATAAAAAATAAAAAAAATAAAAAATAAAACATAAACAAAATAAAAAAAAATAAAAAAAATAGTAAATAAAAAATAAAAAATAAAAAATAAAATAAAAAAATAAAAAAATAAAAAATAAAAAAATAAAAAAATAAAAAATAAAAAAATAAAAAAATAAAAAATAAAAAATAAAAACAAAAAATAAAAAATAAAAAATAAAAAATGAAAAAATGAAAAAAAAAATAAACAATAAAAAAATGAAAAATGAAAAATGAATAACAAAAAAGAAAAAAAGAAAAAAATAAAAAAATAAAAAAAATAAAAAAAATAAAAAATAAAAAAAAGTAAAAACAAAAAAATAAAAAAGTAAAGACAAAAAAAATGAAAATTAAAAAATTAAAAATTAAAAATCAAAAAAATAAAAAATGAAAAATAAAAAACGAAAATTTAAGAAAATTTGGATAACTTCATAAATTATCACACATTAATTATATTCTCATTATTTTAACCCATTTCAACCCACCACATAAAAAATATACCCATTTCAACCTACTTCAACCCACTTCAACCTACTTCAACCCATTTCAACCTACTTCAACCTACTTCAACCCACTTAAAAAAAAAATACCAACTTCAACCCATCTCAACCTACCTCAACCAACTTCAACCCACTTCACCCTTTTGACCCACCCAATTTACCCACGAAAAGAACAGGCCCTAAGTCCCATCTTTCCAGGTCCAACTGGTCTAGGATGGATCTGAGTTCAAATCCCAAAAAATTAAATAGACCTGAATCGAGGTGGATCCATCCCAGATTTGACCCGTCATCTTTCCTAATCATGTACTTACCGGAGTAGATGTGCAATAACATGATATTGAAAATTAAAATCGGATAGTTTTTGAAGTTGTCGTAATGTCATTTATCACAAGGAACATGTTATTATATAACGGAAAATAATATGATGAAAGCTTCTCATTTTAACTAAATCTTTATATTATAAATGCTAGAATGGGTAAGAGATTGAGTGTTGAGGAAATGAAAAATGCTAACATGGGAGTAAATTTATGGTATATGTTGCTTCACAACCGTTGGATCAAAATCTTAAACAATCTTAGCCCTTGGATTTATCTTTACTAGTCACATTATGTCTCAGGTTCGATTCCCCCCCCCTCATTGTATTGTACTATTTATTAGGCACACTAGGTCTCAGGTTCGATTCCCTCATCCCCCATTATTTTATATTGCCCATTATGGCTCTTACGGACCAAAACGTTTTTAATTTTCGTCATTATTATTATTAATATTTTGTATTTTTCAATACAAATATAAATTTGAGCGTATGCTATTAGAGATAATAGAATAATAAATACGATTTCCATGATTATTTCTATTATTACTATTGTTGTTGTTGTCGTCATTATCGTTGTCGTTGTTGTTATCTTTCCGTTTGAATTTGATAACATAGTCAATATTAATAATGATCATCAAATTATCAAAGAGAGATTAAGAGATTATAATAGATATAAAAAAATTTATTAGTTCATTATTATAAAATACGTTAATAATTTAGAAGTTTTAACTTAATGAAACGAAATTATAATTACTGAACAAGTCATAAAACCTTCTATGACACCTTATTATTAACACATAATATAATATACACAATTATAAAGAAACAATAAATATTTTTTATTTCCATTATTATTATTATTAATATTTTGTATTTTTCGATACAAATATAAATTTGAGCATGTATTATTAGAGATAATAGAAAAATAACTATAATTTCCATGATTGTTTCCATCATTATTATTGTTGTTATTGTCGTCATTGTCGTTGTCGATGATTTTATCGTTCTCCTTGAATTTGATAACATGGTCAATATTAATTATGATCATCTAATTATCAAAGAGATATTAAGGGAGTATAATGGATATAAAAGTTTTTATTATTTCATTATTATGGAATAAGTTCATGTTTTAGAAGTTTTAACTTAAGGAAACCAAATTGTAATTACTGAACAAGCCGTAAAACCTTAGGTAACACCTTATTATTATCACATAATATAATGTACAAATTTATATAGAAATAAAAAAAAATTATTTCCATAATTATTATTATTATTTTGTCTTTTTCGTTACAAATGTACATTTGAGCATGTATTATTAGAGATAATATAAATATAAATATGATTTTCATGATTATTTCTATTCTTACTATTGTTGTTGTTGTCATTGTAGTTATCATTGCTGTTATCTTTCTCTTTGAATTTGATAACATAGTCAATATTAATTATGATCATATAGATGTAAGGGTTGTGCTGAAAAATTACATATTGTAAGCATGATATAACATATTGCAAGGGTCGAATGTGAAATATAAAAAAAAATTAAAATAAAACACAATCATCATATTAGGCCCATGAAACTGAATTTCTTTCACATTTAATATGATCTATTTAACAAAAGGAAATAAACGAACTATTTTTCTTTTTGTTTCAAAGCATATATATCTTACAATTAAATTTAATTCATTTAAATCTTAAACGTATAATTAATTTTTTAACATTTCAAATAAATTGACCAAAATCTAATCTATTTAAAGCATAAGAAAAATTGAAATCACTTTCGTTTTCTTTTAAACCATACAAATCCAATAATCAAATTCTCTTCATAAAACACCTAAAATTATAATTAATGTTTTACCGTTTAAAACAAAATAACCTAAATTGTCATAACACTTCAAACTAAGAAATATCTCAACCCACAAATCTGAACTCAACCCATCTTTTGCAAGACAACATAAGGGCATGGGAAGTTTATATCAAAACCCAGTTGACATGAAAGCCAAATGCACAAAGTATGAACACTTAATTATATTAGCGTCCCCTAATTGGCCATTTTAAATAGCCAAAAAAGTTATGTATTAGCATAAATACAATGTTCAAATTATTTTCGTTGAAAGACAAATTTTATTTCTGTTACATGTAAAACTGAAACTAAACTGACTTCAAATAGTTTATACCTAAATTCACTAGACAATTAGCCACTTCATAAATTGTTACTCAACAACAAGAGGAGAATGTAGATTTTTCATCATTGGCATCATAGATTGACTTATCATCACCTAATTTAGGTCATGTTCTTTTCAGTGGGAAATGAGGGGTGTGGGATGAGTGGGTGTGGAAAAAGGGGGAAGGAGTGGGTGAGTGTGGTATTTTTTTTAAGTGTGGGAAAGAGTGGATGAGTGACTGAGTATGGGTGACAACTGAATGTAGTTGAATGAAGTTGAAATATTGGTTATTAATAATTTTTTGTTTTATAATGTAATAATTTTATTGTGATAGTAATTAATGATGATGAAATTTTTTTATTTTTGTTCATTCTTTTTTATTTTGTTTATTTTTTATTTTTTATTTTTATTATTTCATTTTATATTTTAAATTTTAAATTTTTAAATTTTAAATTTTAAATTTCAAATTTTTAAATTTTTAAATTTTAAATTTTTAAATTTTTAAATTTTAAATTTTTAAATTTTTAAATTTTTAAATTTATAATTTTTAGTTTTTAATTTTAAATTTTTTATAATTTTTATTTTTTTTTAATTTTTAATTTTTGTAATTTTTGTAATTTTTTTGTATTTATTTTTTATTTTCTTATTTGTTATTTTTTTGTATTTATTTTTGTTTTTTTTGGAATTTTTCGTTGGTTGTTTTTCTGGAATAAAAAAATGAAAAATAAAAAATAAATAGATACAGCAAAATAAAAAAAATAAAATAAATACAAAAAATCTAAAAATTTAAAAATAAATAAATAAAAAATAAAAATAAATGCAAAATATTTAAAATTTTAAAGATAAAAAATAAAATAAATAAAATAATAAAAAAATGAAAAATGAAAACAAAAATAAAAATAAATACAAAAAAGTAAAAAAATAAAAAAATAAAAAATAAAAAATAAAAAATAGAAATAAAAAATAATGAAAAATTATAAAAACAATGAAAAACAAAAAAAATAAAACTGTTTCATGACATCCGAAAAATTAAAACTGCTTATAATTGCTATCAGATTATTCATACACACAATTACATAAATTGTAAAAAATTTTAAAATATGAGAAACGGTTATTTTATGTATGTGTGGGAAGGAGTGAGTGTGTGTGAATGAGTGATATTTTTTTTAAAGTGTGAGAAGGAGTGGGAAGATGGGGGAAAGAGTGGGTGAGTGTGGGTTGAGTTGATTTCCCAACAAAAAGAACACGGTGTTAGCATGGTTTGTGACAAATTCACTATCTACTATCTCCATCATACTTATATAGACTTTTGTCACAAATATGTACTTTTTAATTATTAATCCAATTAGTTATGCACGAAGTTGCTGTATATTTAACTTTTTTATTGAATTTTTCCATTATCTCCTCTAAATTATAATATTAATCATGTCTACCATAACTATTTATTTATCATTTCAATAACGTATCTACAGAATATTTATTTGAATATACTCCGTGCAAAGCACGGACCCAAACTAGTTGACTAAAATAGTACAAGGGAAAAGTTGTACTAAAATGTCAGCTCTCTACGCAAGATACATGATCATAAGACGAAGAGAATTTATCTCTAAAGTCTCGTTATTATTTGTCCTGGACATGAAATAATAAACTCTAAATCCAAATATAAATTATCTTACTTTAAATATTTATTCACGTAGTACCATAAAAAGTAGTCTTATAAGGCTAGGTTTAGTAATAAATATTAAAATAGATGGTAGTGGCGTGCTATTGTCAAAATGTTATGTGTCACTATTTATAAGTGTTCGGTAAAGTAGTAAATGAGATGGTGATTATTGGTTTATGTTGTGTTTTTCAAAATACATTGAAAGTAGCTCTTGAGAAGTTCTACGTAGTTGTTACATTTGCAAGTTACAAAACTCTCTTTTATTTACTGAAAACCTTTATCTATTATGTTATTTTAGTCATTTTACATAGATTTGCTACCTAAAAAACTACATTTATCAAACATATTTATTTTAAATTACTAGTTGAATGCTAATCACTAAACACTAATGGGTGATAGGCTGACAGATAATCGCTACTAAAACCGCTAACAATCGCACGATGACTATAAGTAGGAGTACTATGGTAGCTATTACTAAAGTATCCATTACTTGGAGATTTTCGCATTACATAGTGGTTTTCGCTTTTTAAATTATGAACAATATACTCTCCTCTTTCATCTCTTTACAAGATTATCAATTTCTACTTGAAATTGTCATTTATAATTTTTCAAGATGGCAAACTAAAGGCCAAGAATTGCAAAAAGATCAACTCAAATAGTCGTTTTGGGGGGAATGGGGGGTCAGATAACATGTCGCTTCTTGATTGTTACTACATGCATTAATGCTCTAAAACTTGACGCTCTATAAAATAAATTTGCAGACCAAAAACTCGGTTTCCGTTACACCCACAGACATGTTCTCAGCTAATAATGATCACTCAGTGATTATGTTACGCAGTAAACAAGCCGACTTTAATCCTTTCTGCTGCCCTTCGCAAATATACAGTCAAAAACCATAAAGATGATAGCCTCAAATGCACGAAAAGAACATAAATGCAAATAAAACAGCTAGGAAATTATCATTGACAGCAAAAATTCAGACATCCATAGCCAAAATAGACATTTCAAAACAAAAAATTAAAAAGTATCGTTGGCATTCGACACCATTGCACAAAAAGTACTCGCAAAAGTACCAGGATAACAGAGAAAATCGACTCAGGGCCTGTGTAGACTATGGTAGGATGAAAAGTGAAGAACAAGATTAAGCCTTGAGGCGGCCAAAATGCTTTTGCTTCTCCTGAGTAGTCTGGAAGCGACCATGACCAAACTTGGAGGATGTGTCGATGAACTTGAGCCGGATGTCCTCGAGAGCCACTCGTGATGTCTGCTTGAGAAGAGACTGCCTCAAGGTTACCACTCTCTTCTTGGGCCCAACACAGCAGCCCTTGATCATGATGTAGTCATCCTTCACAATACCGTAGTGAGGGAAACCACCCATGGGTGTAACATCCTTCTCCGTCCTGATTCATCAGTCAATTTTAAAATTCAGCACAGAAGAATGAATAAACCATGCAGACGAACACATTCTAGGCTATAGATCTAGAAGAACCAATTCTCACCCAACTGTCCAACCATGGTTTGACCAAAAACTTAACACTGACCCGACACAGACATAACACAGCCGGGCCCCAACATAATTGAATACCTCGGAATAAATGAGCCTATTTCCCTGTCAAAGAACGAGAAGCTGCACATAGGTCCTAAGCTTACAATTGCATTCAATGTGACTATGCAGGACCATCGGATCATATCATAGCCCAGTCAAAGATTTCGTTGATGTTAACAATAGCTGACCCATGAACATTGGCCCAGTACACTCAGACCAAAATCAAAATGGGTTCCAGCATTCAAAATAGGGCATGAACCACAGCCATTGTTCCCCTTCCCACACCCATCCTAAAGAAAGCTCATCATGCCAACTCAAACAAGAGTTTACACAGAAGGTCTCTATGATACTAACCTGTCATACTCTGTCATGGCATTGTGAGACTCTTGGCCAGCCTTACCAAGCTTGTAGATTTTCTTGTTCATCTCAGTACGGTGGTGGTAACCATTCTGACCAGCCCTAGCAACAGTGTATGAAACTCTAGCAGGGTGCCAGGCACCAATACAAGCAACTTTACGCAGACCTCTGTGAGTCTTGCGAGGAAGACGGGTCACACCCCAACGGGTGACAACACCTTCATAACCCTTACCCTTGGTCACACCGATAATGTCAATCATCTCATCCTTCTGGAAGACTGCATCAATTGGTATTTGCTTCTCAAAGAAGCTGTAAGCAAAGTCAACTTTCTGGGCAACAGTCCCACCATTGACCTGGATTTCCATGAGGTGAGCTTTCTTCTGCTTCAAGCCCTTCATTTTCCTTATCTGCAAAACCAAACCATGGAGAAATTTCCATTACTAGAAATCCAGACAATGCAAGAAAATGCAAATAAAGAGATAGGATACATATTTATTACCACATACAGCCCATCTCACAGACGCTAACAAAAAGACAGTACCATCACTGAAGAATAACATTATCCACTAGTCTTTTATATAAAGCTTGAATACTAATACACACTAGTGCAGAGGATTAACACATAAATCATTTACCTGAGTGTGAGCCAAAACACGGACTACAGAAGCATACTTCTTCATCTTCTCCAGCTGTGCCTGAATATCTTTCTTCCCTTCATCACTCTCATACTTCTTGGAGTACTTGGTGAAGGCCTTCTTCTTGGACTTGCACCAGTTCTTGTAGAACCTTCTTCTAAGCTCCTCACTAAGATGCTGAGCCCAAACAGTGTTCAATGTGCGCAAGCCACGTGGTGTCTTCAAATAGCCGACAACTCCCACAACTACCATTGGAGGAGTCTCAATGATTGTCACAGCTTCACAAGTCTCCTTCTTGTGAAGTTCTAAACAACAAATCCAGAATAACTGTAAGTGTTGTAGAAAAAAAGAAAGAGCTAAAAATAGAAAACACCTACAAAAGAAACAAATGTCAACCACCAGCACAACTCAATGGCGTATTATGGTACACAACATATTTGCAATGCATATAAAGTCCAAAAGAGAATTCACATACTTGACCCAGGCTTTTCGACCTCTCTGACAATGTGAGTCATTCCAGCCTTGTAACCCAAAAAGGCAGTAAGCTTTGGCGGCTTGCTGGGGTCATCCTTAGGAAAAGCCTTCACTGCGTCCAACATAAAGTTTAGAATTGTTAATATCCAACAAATCAATTCCAACAATAGGAGAAATGAATGTTCATTCCATGACAGGAACAGCACATAACATTAACCTCAGTAAATAGGTTGAGAGAAACATATTAGAAAGAATACAAACTCTTATCAATACATAACCTAAAATAATGCAACCCTTTTTTTCAATGCTCACAAAAAAACATAACCTAAAACAATGTTGTAGTCCACTTAATACAGTAGAATCTGCATGCAAGACGTTTTCATTTCTTATATTAGATAGTAGATAGATTCAGCACATAGCATGCCCTCTTATGATCCAGCACATTACACATCCCAAAAATGCAACCTATAGTTTAATGGAGAGATCAAGATGCATTCAAACTCAACTCAAGACGTACCAATCCATGAAAACATTTGAATCCTGTTGTAAAGACTTAAAATCGATCAAATCAAGATGCACAAGCACAACAGCAAATCAGGCACTAACCCTTTCCTCTGTGACGGGAAGCCCTCTTCCTTGGAAGGAATCCAAGGGAACCATGTCTTGGGTGTTCAAACTTCCTGTGAGACATTCTCCTTCCTTCCTTACCTACACATGCAATAAACAACAGAAATGGAGAAACATTATTGTAAAAACAAGTGAGAAATTACCAGAAATAATGTTAGGAGTTTGCACAAGCAAGGAAAGTGAAAAATAACACAAAATCGAAACGAAAATATCAAATGACAACATGGGCAGCTTCCCATCTTGAAGTAAGACACATAACTCACAAGCCCCTTACTATAATCCGACCAAAAAAGAATATGGCATTCATCAGTGTATTTCTTAAGTTTCTGGGATAAGCGGATAACCCATAGTATAAAAACTTTCAAACAAGCAGGTATTTGATGGCAAAGAAAAAGAACTATAAGAGCCCATCAACTAACATTTTAGCGAATTAGCATAAGAACGCATTCATTTCTACCAAAATCAACACGCATGAATCAGAAAAAATTACAACTTTTTCGTTACCCAAAAGGCACAAAAACAAAGACTAACGAAGGAACAGATTGGCTAATAAAGGTCGTCCATTTGAATTTGAGATCTCAAACAGAAAACATTACAGCGAAGAAGCAGTTCAAACTCACCCAATAAGGAGAGCTGTTGGAGGAGGAGAAGAGAGAGAGTACCTGTGTTTGCTGCGACTGCGGTTCACAACTGAGCGAAGGGCAGCTAAAACCCTAGAGTGGAGCAATTTATACGAGTTGGGGCTTTTGAGACTCTGATGATGATGGAGGTGGTTCATTCGTCACTTTAGGGTTGCCTGCTTTGGGTGTGCTTGTTGGGCCTGAGCCCAATCACACTCTAGTGTTACTTTCAAGAACTCAAAATAAAAGTGGGGGGGGGGGGAGAAAAGCAAAATAATCACATATTTAAGGCCTGTTCTTTTTATAGTTAATTCTAAAATATTAATTTTAATCTATTTTAACTTACTTCAACCTAATTTTATTATTTTGATCTAGTTCAATTTATCATATAAAAAAAAATCAACTCACTTCAACCTACTTCAACCCACCTCAACCTACTTCAATCCACTTCACCCTTTATTCACCCCAATTTACCCATGAAAAAAAAGCCCTCAGTCATTCACACCCCTCCTCCAATAAAAAGTTAAGTGAAAATTGAATAAATATATAGATTTAAAGGATAAAAATATGTTGGAATTTGAGAATGCACTCCTCAAGTCTTCATCATACCCTTTTAGGCCCTGTTTGGTAAACAGCTGTTAGCTGTTAACTGTTTGTATTAGCTGTTAGCTGTTTGTATTAGCTGTTTGCAAAAAAAATGTTTGGTAAAGTTAGCTGTTTTTGGAATGTATATTTGATAAAATTTCAATATTGCCCCTATGTTCAAATGAACTGCCAGAGAGAGGAAAGGTTAATTAATGGCATGGGTGTAATTTTCTTGAACTTCTGGGTAGTATCGTAATTTCAATAAAAAGCTGTTCCCAAAAGGTTATTAAGATTAGCTGTTTGAAAAAGAGCTGTTTGGGGTAAAACAGCTGTTTGAAATAGCTGTTTACCAAACACCTCTTTAGCTGTTTGACTTGGTCAAAACAGTTAAAGAAGTGCCAAACAGCTCTTTTTTATCAAACAGCTGATGCAACCAAACAGGGCCTTAATGAGGAGATGACTGATAAATTTCAATTCTCAATGTTATCGAACTAGGGCTTATCTCAAATTTTACAATGTTTCATATCATATTAAGATTTATTTGAATACGGTTTCCAAAAAAAATTTGATGAGTGAGGGTAGAATTGTGGACTTAAAGATAGTGGTTGTTCCAACCTTTGGATGATTACATGTCCTTCGCTTTTGACCTGTAAATAAGGTCAATCTTAATATTGCCATGATAGGGTTGTATCGAAATCGAGTTGGCTCACTGAGCCCTCTAGTTTGGTGCATTCAAAGCTCGACTTGGATCTAAGTCAAATTGAGCTCAAGTCGAGTCCAAGCCCAGCAAAGCTAAGCTCGGTTTGGCTCATTTAGGGCCTGTTCTTTTCGTGGATCAATTCTAAAATACCAACCTCAACCCACTCCAGCTCACTTCAACCTACTTCAGCCTACTTCCACTATTTTAACCAAGTTCAATTTATCACATAAAAAAAATTCAACCCACTTCAACATACTTCAACCCATCTCACTCTTTTACTCACTTCAATTTACCTACAAAAATAACAATCCCTTAGTTTATTTTTTTTCTTATGTGCTAGTGTGGAAGGTATGAAATTATTGTAAAAATTAACAAAATTTCATTCCAGTCTTTATTTCTCAAATCTACTGCAAAAATCTAAAACAAACCTTGAATTATAGCCTTAAATTTCGGTAATTTTTTACCAAAAACAAACAAACAAAAAAAATATCGAGCGGAGCTAAGCCGAGCATTGTGCATTCGAACTCAAGTCCAAGCCTAAACTTCACAAGCTTGGCGAGATTGAACCGAGTTTTTAAATGACCGTGTCGAGTCCTCGACTCAACTCAACTCGTCTTTAGCCCCTCTGACATCCAAGTCAGTACGAGAAGAAGCAAGTAAGAAAGAATGAGTAAATGTAAAGTTTCTGACAGCATTCATGTAAAGTATCATTGTCATATCAAAACGGTAGAATTTACCGCATATATAATACTGATAAGCGTCAGCTATTTGTAATCAAGAACTTAACCTACAGAAGCAAATAGTAATTTCACCTTCTCTTCCTCTTCCATTGATAACTAGGCCAGGTCTTAGCCCCTCTTGAACCTTTCCACCCATGAGGGTATTCATATCGGTCTTAGCGCCTCGTTCGTGCAATACATAAATGTATGTACGTGGAATATTTTATTTATCACACATGCAATATTGCAATTTGCCATTCTACCCAACAAATATTGCATCCAACTTCGTTATCATAGTGGATTTAGTTAGGTTTTTGCTGACATTGATAACAGCGAAATTGCTCTCCATTCTTTTGTTCCATCATCCTTTTGTCCATCGTCCTTGACTGTGAGTTTGAAGTCCCCTTTTTTGCTGAAAACATTGTCATCTAGAACTTGCTAAATCATATCATTTGCTGATACATCACCACCGTCTCAGTTGAATACTATCATTAGTACCAAGAAAGATGAAAAGTGGAGGCTTGAATCATCCACCTTTCTGCGCACAATGGCAAATGCTTCAAATCAGAGCAACTACGCGTCATCAACAAAGAACTCATTGTACATTAAAACATCACAGCTGTGTGTGTATAATGGAAAATTATCCCCAATTTGCAGCATCAATACACACTGAGAATCAGCTCCAGCTCTGCCAGATGATACCGGCACTCTCAGTCAGCTAACATTAGGGCTTCCCTTTCATGTTTTCCAGACACGGATGCTCCCATCAACAGAAGCGGTTATCATACAGTTGTCCTTTGGATGATAACTCACACTCGTAACCTGACAATAATACGCAGAGTTCATGTCAAAGTATGAATGAGATCAACAATCAACATGTTCTGTACAGCACCTTCAAGCTGTCAAGACTAGGAGGGAAAGAAAAGGAATGTTATCGCCTATCAATGTAGGCTATCATAAACATTGTCTTTCCCTAAACAAATGAGGCTAAACTGTCGCTTGACAGTGCAATAATACTACATATAGAAACAGCCACTCTGCCCTAGGACATCACACAAATTACTGATGTTCGTGTTGGAAGGGTACATTTGAATTCAAGATGATTGAATCCACGGCCCACTGGAGTAGAAAAAGCTGCTTGAGGTGGAGCATGTTTACATAGTTATCCATCTTGGCAGTGGAGTACAAAGAACAGATGGGGTTGCCATGCTTACAAGTAGTCAAAGAGAAAAGGCTCTTTGAAGCACCAAAACAATAGCATGAAGACTTGGAACAGTGTTAAGAATGTATCAACACTACCAGAAAAGGAAATTTGTCCATGTAGCCATCAAAGTATCAGGGTCACTGTAGCATTCAAATCACAACACCCACCCTTGTAAATATCTGATAAATGAATTGGACCTATTGAAAAACTTGAATCAAACATGGTCCAAGAAGCCTTCAATGAAAGAGATCTAAGGTGCATATGGAGGTCAATTACTGAGGTGAAATCCTATTCGCACTTTGAACAGGCTTTGTTAGAGATATTACTTTTTACCCCACAAATTTTTGTCATGCAAATATTTCTCAACATGAACAATATACATCAAAGTGGTCACTCCTAAAGAAAAGAACTACCTTGACAAAATTATCATTTATGAGCAACAATCATGCAAAATTAAGAATAGGTACATGTTGGATCGCATACCACTGAGGCATGGGCACGGAATCGTGACACCACTGTTGCATCCACCAAATCCCAGAAGAAGATATAACCATCCTCAGATCCACCAGTGACATGGGCATCAGTGTTGGTGAGGCAGCAATCCAGCTTGTATGACTAATGCAGAAACACCAAGAAGAAGTATGTCAAGAAAAGATCCCAGAAGTTTAAAAAGCCTTTTAAGTAAGAAGGAAGATGTTTCATGCAGTCCAAAACCAAAACAAGAAGAGGAAGATGTTTCACCCTTTAAGCACCTAATTTCCTTTTTGAGGGGGGGGGGGGAAGGGAAATGTTTCGGGAATCAAATTACAAAATGATCAACTGAATTGGGAATAAAATCAATGTCAAAGGTCAAGTCATGCCTATTTAGCACAGACAGTAGCATACAAACCTTGCATATGTGACCTTTATATTCTTGCAACAGCTCCCCGGTAGACCTGTCAATTTATAGTTTCCATTAAAGGGATTGCAAGTAAAAACATATTCACAAAAAGCCTTTTTCATGAACTAGATGAAGATGTACACCTGTCAAGAAGACGCAACGTAGAATCTAAACAACTAGCTAGTATACAGTTACTGTCATTTGACAAAGAGATGCAGTTAACAGGTTGTCCCAAGTTGTCTGATATTTCCCTGCTCACGTCAAGAAAAAATGTTTCAGCCTTCTGGTTTTCCTTTACATCAACATATGTAACGGTAACAAAGATATGTGTCACCACTGAAACATTTTCATGCATCTGTCTAGTGCTAATTTGTATTGGCAAAATACAGGGACCAGGTGAAGACAATTCTACCCACCTACCCATTCGAATGTCAAACGTCCTAACAGTTCCATCAACACTTCCAGCAACAATCTCACTTTTTGTCAAACACACTGACATTACACTGTCTGCAAAAGTGTCAATGATCTGGAAATAGTCATGAATGTAACCAGAATTAAAAGAAATTTACAATCGAAAACAGTTAAAGCATAGAAGCAACTCAAATATAGAAATGAGGCACAAGGACAGGAACAAACCTGAATTGGTTCTGTACTCTGCGATCTACAGTCCCAAGCACGCACAGAACGGTCATAAGCTGCTGATACTACTACAGATGCATACTCATTGAACTTCACAGCATTTACCTGGTAAGAATAATAAGTCATGGATCTCATGCACTCACACAACACCAGACAACTTAACTGCTAGCAGAAATATTTGAGAGGAGTACAGCAAAAGGCTATAAACCTACTTTCTTAAAACAAGGGAAAACAACTAAGATCAGCCGTATGTGTAACGGCATACTGCAATGATAACTTTGTATTCCACAATTATTATTTTTTTAACGTTCGACCTTTCTGGACAAACAGCTAATTGGCATACATTGGTCATGTCACCATCCTATATTCATGTCAAAATGCAAAAACATCCTTATGACCTGAAAAAGGTTGAGCTTATATTATAAGCTTTGGAATTTTCAGAAGATTCCTGAAATCAAGGAAGCAGGACGACAGATTTTGTAAGACAATATATTATATGGCCTGAAAGTATGAGACAGGATTTGGTCAGAAAGTGTCAGACGACATGAACAAAGATGATAAGGATCTCAAAACAGTAGACTCCCCATAATCGTGAGTAACATACGAGGGGGATTCAAGCAAGCTTCAGGAGGAGGAAGAAGTCAAGAAGCAATTTACATGATCAGTTCCATAAAATCGAGAAGAACAGGGACCTTATGATCTACCATCCACAATATCTAAAACTACTTTTAAGCTTAAATGAATTCGTGGTTCCTCATTTTTAAAAGGGCGCCTCAGCCCTCACAGCTAGGGCCCTTGAGCAGTCACCACGAGTTCTTCATGTGATGCAATCTCCTAAAGCTCAACCGCTCGTGCAACACTGCTCTTGAAGTTGAGGTGCAAGGTATGCACCTGCTCGGCCTCATTGGTATATTAAGCTAAAGAGGGAGATATGGTAAACCATTAAAGCTTTAAACATCATCCAACTGATATTTATCCAAGATAAATACTAAAAGTTTCTTCAAATTATACAAGGACTAAAAATTCCAGTTAATTTAAACCCCAAACTTTGTGATTATAGGTAGCACAGCCAATAGGTGAGCTTTGTATGCAACCCCAAAAGATGATTTCACCATGCTTATAGGTTTTTTCCCCTAATTTTTCAATTTTTTTAAAATTATTTATAAGCAACATTAGAATACAGTACGTATAAAATACATTTTAGCAATGATATGGTCCTCACACCCATAATGGTGCGTCTTTAACTTCCTTTCATGCATCAGGGAACCTTTGCACCTTAGCTTGCCTTGTGAACCTCTCAAAGATGGGTTTGAGCAGCTGCAACACTCTGTGCCCAAAATGTTTTATGATTTTGCAGACATTACTCTAAAGAATTTAATGAGTGAATGCCTTCATAGGCAGCATCTTGAGTATTGAGAAGCATAACTCATAATGCCCAATAATAGGCATTACAGTGGCATACAATGCACTACAAGCTGCAACGATTCTAATTTCTAAGATAACCCAGAACTCTTGACTATCTTGTATAATGAACTTTATTTTAAAGGCTTCTATAAGGCCTGTACCACCCTACCTTCGATACCTTTTAAGACATTCTAAATACCAACCAAATAATTCTGAAGTATGCAATGGCTTCAATCTTCATTGGCACCACTTAATTGATCTTGAAGCAGTATTAAATGCAGTCGGCTAGCATCTAACAGCCAAGTAGGGTCATAGTGACCAATTTATCAACTACTCAAGGTTTTTTTCCAAACTCAAAACTGTGTACAATAGCAGCCTTCATGTTGGGTTCCTAAGATGCTCTCAACACTCTTTCACAAGAACCTTCTAAGATGTTCTAAATCTCCACAAAGGCATGTACAATGGATATATAGGCACCATTTCACAAGTTTTGAAGCTTGATTCCAAAATGCCAAAAAACAGCTGCACTGGTTACAATTGTCCTACAATAACCTAAAACAGTTGGACCACGAAGTCACCAAATCCCATCCTTTCCCCCAGTTGCTAAGTACGCTCATCTGCAAACAGAAAATCTACTAATCTAGGCAGCAAGTGCGAAGCATGATGGCAAAGATGAAGAAACAAAGTGAACATAACTATTCATTTACGCAAACTTTTTCTTCACAAGCTCAAAAGCAATGAAAATAGCATGATGGCAAATCTAACCCATGAATATTATTGAATATAGCATGATAAAATAGACCCAAGTATTCTCTCACTACTTAGGTTTGATACATCATGCTAGCCTAGATTTTGCATCGTTAGTTGGTCTTGGTGATATGTCTGCAATCACCAAAACCTATGAAAGACATTAGAATTACGATGCTTCATGAAAATTGCGAAATAAAGCGCACAAACGAAAGAAGTGCAGCCTTTGCTTCCTATATTGGCGCAACTTACAGACTGCGGTTTGAACACTAATTCGCCATTCGTCAGCGTCTCGCACCTACGTATCACATGGAAACTATTCTTGCGCCCTTTTCTGCCATAGATAAACTTGACAATCAAGTTCTCTGGCGGATTTCTATTAGACACCTTCATGTGATCCAATTCGGTCATAGTGTTTGTCAAACAATGAATTCAATCGATTTATATAACCATGTCCATCCTAAAAAATAAGACAGTTAAATCAACCTTCACCAAAACAAAGCATACAAGTTTTCTAGCGGAACCAACCTCACTGTCATGACCACGGAATTTGCGAATTACACGACCAGTTGATACATCCCAGTAAAAGATTTGACGGTCCCCACCGCATGAGATCAGCTTGGAGTTGTCCCTGAATATAATAATTAACAGCAGCTTAGCGAAGCAAAGTCAAGAATCAAATGAATGTTAAAAAGCCCCTTTTTTTTCCCTTTTGGGTAAATAGCAAAGGGGAAACCCCTCTTTTTTGGGTTGTACCCAGCTCGCCCCCTCACATGTGTGTGCGAAATTATGATTTACAGCGCACATAGTGAAGTGGGTATAAGCTAAAATTTTGCATCGTTTCAAGCATGCTTCTGAATGGAGCTGCATTTACTTAATTGTTCAATAAAATGGCAAGAATGTTGCTTCAATAGTTCAATCAACCGAACAGCTACATATCAATCAATAACATAATACGATTTTTTGGATAAGATTAACAGATTGCACACCAGAATCACAGGGGCTGTTTTTCCTTTCAGGGTTTTGCAAATTGAAGTGAAGAAGAACAGAAGAAGCGAGCAATATTGAGAGAGAGAGAGAGAGAGAGAGGGAGACGAACTGGGTGACATGAACATCGCGGACTTCACGGCCATGAGATTTGTAGGTCTTGATGTGAATGCCACGGTGGGGATTCCAGAGGCGGATGGTGCGGTCCTTGCCGCAGCTCAGGCAATAATTGCCATCGGAGTTGAACCGAGCCGCTAGTACTGCACCCTCGTGCCCTCGCAGCACGTTCGCCTCCTTCGTCGGCAGCTCCTCCCCGCTCATCTCTCTCTCTCTCTCTCTCTCTCTCTCTCGATAACCAACGAATAAACTGGTTGGATGACGTTTTATGTGTTGTAATTAGAATTAATTATGGATTATAAACGCTTAATATTCATCAACTATGCCAACGTACCCAAAACCATCCCCGCGGTAGCGTCCCATATGCGTAATTTTAAAATTGTGAAAAAAACATAGATAAAAAAATTTAAAATAATTTATAAATTCTAACATCCTTTTACTATTCAATCACATTATTTTAAAATTTTTAATATATAACAATCTAAATTTCAAATCCGAACAATATGTTAACTTCACAATATAATATATGTTATTAATATGTTTTAATGAATGGCGAAAAGGAGTTGACCTATTGGTATACTGATCATGTTATATTTGGACATACATTAGTATTTCTATAAATATAGAGACATTTGCAGTTGAAGATAATATAAGAAAGATAGTTACACTTGCAAATCAAAAATAAGACGTTGAGAGAACTTGATACATTGAACTTGTACTAGCATATCTATTGTGCTTATTTATTCCTTGTTATAAAGCGTATCTTGCTATATTTCTTTGTATTTGTAACACCCGATATTTTTATCCCCTTCGTTAAGCCGATTTAGTAATTTTATATCGTTATAAATTGAAATAATATCGATGTGCATACTCAAGTGTTGATTTTATTAAAAATAATATTATTATTATCATTATTATTAGTTTTATTGGTATTAAGGATTATTATTGGGTACCATATTGAGCAGATTCCCGAATACGACTAGAATGTCGAACCTTTAGAATAATCCTGCAATTTATTGAATCAAACCTTAATATAAGCAAAATGCGAACTAACCGACTAATGATTATATTAATGGTTACGGTTTAAGATTGGGAGGTCGTGAAATTGGATTTATGATATAGCGAGTTGGTGTTTTTATCAGTGGATCAAAAAAAAAAAAATTGAAAAGGGCCGAAACCCCTTCTTTTCGGGCTGAAGAATCGCGAGGGGAAGGGGGGGGCTCATCGACCCTTGCCCGACGACCACACACACACCGGGAGAAGGCGAGGGAGTCACCGGCGGGGCCGTCGGCGACCGGTCGATGCCCGCCCGACTGTCCCCCTCCCCGGTCAAGGCCCTGATCGGGCCACAGAGAGAGGAAGGCAGACGCGAGAAAGGGGAGAAAGTAGGGCTGTCAAAAGCTGACCCGACACGATTACCGACCCGAACCGAACACGAAATTAGGCGAATTTGGGTAAAGATTTTCAACCCGTTTAATTAAATGGGTTGACACGATTAACCCGTTTAATTAAACGGGTTAGGTTCAGGTTGAAATTTTCGACACGAAAAAATACCTATTTAACCCGTTTAAATAAACAGGTTAAATAGGTCAACCCGTTTACCCATTTACAGTAACTCGTTTAACCCGTCTATTGGTATATAATTATGTGTAGTTTTTTTGAACATTTTTGGGGGCCATTAAAATTTTAATTTTCAGATTTTTGGCTAGGGAGTAGGGAGTTCAAATTTTATATTTTTCACATTTTTTGTTCCTAAGCCCATAAAGTCCACCCTATCAAGTGAAAACCCTAGATATAAAAGGCTTCTTGCCTTTTTCAGTTCCTCATTCGCAATACCACTCCTCCTCACAGAGTTAGAACTTGTTTGAGTTGTTTCAGCCTTCAGTCGCCCCTCTCTTATCCTTTCCACTAATCCGGTCTCCCCATGTCCTTTCCACTCCCCTCGCCCCATCTCCTCGCTACTGATCTCTAGGATTTACTGATCTCCTCAGAAGCCGGTTCGTTCAGTAGTTAGTATACCAAAAATTCATGTAATCATGTATTGTTTACAAAGTGTCCAGCTGCAGTCTCAGGCTCACACACATGTTCATTTAAAGTTTGAAACTTAAGTGGGTTAAACAGGTTAAACAGGTAAATGGTACCTGATTCTGACCCGTTTAACTTAAACGAGTTAAACAGGTCAAAATCAGGTTGACCCGTTTAAATGTTAAACGGTTCCAGGTTGGATTTTTCAACCCGTTTATTAAACAGATCAGGTTCAGGTCTGGGGGTTTTCAACCCGTTTAACTTCGACCCGAACACGAACCCGACCCGACCTGACCTATTTGACAGCCCTAGGAGAAAGAGGTTCAAGGGGGGGACGCTGCCGCGGGTCTTGGCGGCTCCCCCACGGCCCGCCGCCGGCGACGGTTCGGCAGGAGAGTGGTGGCTAGCGGATGGGGAGCAAAGGGATGAACCGAGTCAGCCCAAATCAAACCCTAAAACGGATCCTTTAGCTTGGATTCGGGGTGGGTTTCTTCTTCCTCCTATTTATTGTTAATTTCGATGAAAGTTTATTGATTATAGTTCGTTTATGTTGAATTGGAACTGATTATTAGTAATTTGAGAAAATTGTAGCGTAAACTGAACGATTTCTAATATATATATATATATATATATATATATATATATATATATATTGATTATACTGAACAAAAGTTTATCGATTATATGAAATTTATCGATTATATATATATAGTTTATGGATTATATGAAATTTATTTGATTATATATAGTTTATTGATGATACGAAATTTATCGATTATATGAAGTTTATTCGATTATATAACGTTTATCGATTTATATGTAATTTATCGATTATATGAAGTTTATTGATTATATACAGTCTATCGATTATATAAGTTTATTAATTATATAGTTTATCAATTATATAAAGTTATCAATTATATTAAGTTTAATTATTATATGTCGTTTATCGATTATAAAAAGTTTATTGAGTATATAAAGTTTATCGATTTAAATGTGGTTTATTGATTATCTAAAGTTTATTGATTTATATGTAGTTTATTGATTATATATAGTTTATTCGATTATATAAAGTTTGTCGATTATAAGTAGTTTATATATTATGCATATTTTATCGACTATATGTATCTATTGTTTATAGTGATTGCATAGAAATGATATAGTTATGGATGCTAATAGTGAGTTGAGGTCCTTGAGGATCGTCCAATGGGGCTAGTTAAGCCTTATACGGGTCGCAACTAAGGGCATTGTCATCACCGCTAACGTTGCCTCCGTATTTATGATTATATATGTTTAAATATCAAAGCAATGTTTGAAATTCATTGCAATCGTGTGGACTTTTGGAATCGGTTGGTGATATGATTTTATAGCGTGATCATACGTGCTATATGAAACCTTTTTTTTCTCCTGAATTGGCGAATGCGTGAGATGGCACTGATTTTAAGTTTTAGAGTTCCTTAAAAGTTCATAAATGCTTATTTACATGATTTCTAAACGTTTCTAAATATTTTATCGGTCGCCTGTTGTTATCGTTTTATTCAATAACCGCAAGTGCACGGCGCCAGTTATAGCTAGCGACGGCAAGTACGGGTCGTGTCCACAAGGAACTTGGTTTCGATCACCGAATCCAACCTTTAACACTCACTTTAGGTCAGAGTCCGGTAGAGTGGTTTTTCAACTATATTCAATTTAAACTACTGCTTTTATCTAAATCAATAGTGACAAGGGTCCTGGATTGGGGTTCACCACTCTTTGATGTTCTTAGGATTGAAATCTAGGTCATGTGAATATGCTTACAAGACAACTGAAATGGAATGGTTACAAATTAAACGCGTCTACGCCTTCTCTCAAAGGTCATTAGACAGGTCAAGTTATCCTAGTTATTTATTTTCATGAAACTAGGGTCGCAAGACCACAAGATTGTGTAACCCTCAATTCCCAATTGAAACCCTAACTATTTTCATGTTAAGAAATTCAATCACTCGCAAAACCGCTCTAAGTAAGGGACTTAACTTTCGTTAATCTCCTACACCCTAATTACGAACATGAATACAACCCTTTTAGGCAATTCATCGAACACCTGGCACGCTAAGCGAGAGTTCAATTATAACATGGACATCAATTCACGAAAACCTAGGACATCAATCCAAATCACATCAAAGGGGCTACGCCCAATCCAAGACACGAAATTTAGCCACAAATCATCATTCTAATCACAATTACAATCAAGAAGACAAACATGCCCAAAAGTATCAACTTTGAATTAAAACGCAAAGGAAAAAGGTAGAAGAAGGTACTCTGTGCAATTTGCGATGACAATCTACCAAAAGCATAAAATAATTCCAATCTGATGTCTTGAATCTCACAGCAATGAATCTAAAATGCACGAACCCTAATTGCCCTTTTTCGAGAGAGGAAACGTAGAGCGAAAAAACAAAAACTAAAAACTGCCTCCAATACAACGCGAAGTCGCGACTAAGCGATGAGAACTAAAGTGGCACGGTGTGACCGTGCCACTTTGCTGCCTTGCGTGCCCCCGTTTCCTTGGGTGGCACGGTCGTGCCATGAGGCACGATGCAACCGTGCCACCATCCTTTGGCTTGAAATCCTCCTTTTTAGCTCCTATCTGGCGCAACGCTAGCTTGTTTTCCTCATTACTTTCAGTCTAACCCCTGAAGACACAAAAACACGCTTTTAAGTAGATTTGAGGTAAAGAATGATTGATCAACCTCTAAACTCTCAGGATTTTACCAGAAATCGCCAAGATGAGAGGTAAAAATCATGCCTAAAAGTGTGTAAAATAGAGGTTTATCAACTCCTTCATGCTTATCTCTTGCTTGTCCTCAAGCAAGACTAGAACATGAATGAACAGAAAGGGGGGGTCGAGGACCTCTAGCAACTTGCCATCCTCAGGCAAGGCCAATAGGGGATCAGTTAAATCGAACATAGGTGCGCATAGCCAACAGAATGGTTTGAGGCACAGACACAATTTCCAAACTCATTTCAAATCATTGACAAGACCACATGTTCAAGTTAGCATATCATCAAACCATATCACACCCCTCGCCCAATCAAGATACATCCAAATAAGTAGTGGACTAGGGGGCCTGGCAGTGGCTCTCATAGGGGGAACAAAGTAATCTGCACTCCCTCACATGTGTTTGAGATGTAGGAAGGTTCACTCGACTCTCTTCCAATTAAACAATCTACCATAGGCTTGGTAGGATTCTCAATTCTCCACCGCGAAAGTGCAATATACACAACAACAATCAAGAGGACTTTGCGGGGTTGAAATTAAGGGTTTTATTTGGATGTGCTTTGCACTTATTCAAGCCCAAATAGCAGTACCAGAGTGAAGTGGGGGACACGAAAATTAGTGATTGGCATGCACAACAGCAGAACGATCAATTCCCAAATAGCTAAGAGGATGCAGCCCCCTTACATGCCAAACTAACCACAACTGTGCATAACACCCACAACTACCAACAGGACAGTGAAGCGTTGCTCTACTAGCTTTGGCTAAAAGGTAGGGAATGTGTTTAGGCCAAGGGCTAGCAGTGAAAGGTTCACAACAACAAAAAATGGATGAGGCTCAAAGGGGGTGAGCAAGGGTTGAAACATAAAATTACAGGTGGTAGTTTGGCTATGTATCTAAAAAACAAATGAATACCTCTATCATTTCATCGTTACGTACATGCTAAATGCGATTTCAAAGAGAATCCAAGCAAGTTCTAGAGATGTCGTCATGGAAGACGCACACATAAAAACGAATATGAGACTAAGTTGATGGATCAGTCTATAGGCTCAAAATCTCACGGGTCACACTACTAGACACAACTAGTCCCACAGATGTCCCACTAAATGGAATAATCAATCGTGGTGAGGGGGTTCAAGGGCAAACAACATGCAACCGAAACAATGTGGTCAAAACGCTTTCAAAAATCATCAACCAAATGCGTTTGCCACAAACAATCCACAAGTAATGCACAACCACGCCAACCAACTGATCCACAATGGTCATCATCATAAGAGGGGTTTTCAAAAGTGAAACGACGAAATCAATAAATTACCCTAAGCAGTCAAGGAGTAAATAAATGAAGAGTAGAGTTGGAAGAATTACCTCGCAGTCTTGTGAAGCTCCACTCGACAAATGTCCACTTGAGACCAAGGGTTAGAGAATAAAATATATACAATGCATTACCTATCTATATGCGCTATCCTACATGCTTTGCTAAATGGATGAATAAAAGGAAAACTAATGCACCCTAAACATGCTGCTAAACTAGAATGAAACCTAAAGTGTTAAATGCAAGAAAATATATACAATGCATACAGTGCACCCCACTCAACAGAATCCCCCCATGCTTGGACCCTTCATTGTCCTCAATGAAAACATAATGCACAAGACAAGAAGGGAAAGGGGGAAGACACGGACAGTCACTGGGTGCCGTCGGGCCCTGAAAGGGGCCAGAAATGCGGAGGAAATTGGTGGAAGGGGGAGGGATCGTAAGATGGGAAGGATGAGGAGCTACCCTGATCGCCCTGGAAGAAGCGTAAACGCTCCTCCATCTGTCGAATAGACTCCGACTGGCGCCAAAGTAGCTCGTTCATCCTCCGACGCTCCTCGTACTCACGGGCTTCCCTCATAGCCCGTTCCTCCTCCCTCTGAATCCGCCGCTGCTCCCTCTCCTCCTGGCGGTCAACGAAACCGCGGAAATAGGAGACTCCCTCCTCAATGGAGTCCATGCGCCCAGAAAGACGACCAATGTCGTCACGCATGCCGGTGAAGCCCTCCCGAAGCCCATAAACCTCCACTTGGAGGGTGGAAAAAGACTAGAGAAAGGCAGGGTCGAGCGGCATGTATGCCGCTGAAGAAGAAGACCCACCCATCTCGTGTGTGAATTGTGGGTAAAGTGTTGGTGGAGGTGGTGGGATAGACGCCTCCGTAAAAGGGGTGTCCTCGGGATCGGGCTGCCCGTGGCCCGCATCAATGTCCTCCTCTTCCTCTTCCTCATCATCCTCCTCATCCTCACCCTCATCGGCCTCAAGCCCCTCATCAGCTGCTAAATGTTCCTCGGACCTAATAATCCGTCGGCCGCAGTTCCAGTTTCTTTTGTTAGCGACCACGGTACGCTCAATAGCGGGAAAGGTGAACATGATGGTTTTATGGTGGGGGTAAGGAATGGTGTCACCTCAAGTGTCTATAATGTGCATATGGTGCAGGGTACCAAGGTCGAGGTGACCACCTAGGAAGTGAGGCTCGAGGGCGGAGAGCCGGGAAGTGTAGCCCAGGGCATTAGCAATGGCGGTAACAGTACCACCAATGCTAAGGACATTGCGGTTGCTAGGTTTGGCTACTTCCGCTAAGTGGCGGATTATGAAGGTCCCCGTGTCAATAGGGGTACCTGACAACGCGCACCAAATAATAAATAGTTCGGCCTTCCGACAACCATTTTGGTTGTCGTTACGGCCGAAAACAATATTAGCGGTTAGGCGCCGCAGGTACCGCAGATTGACATTACAAATGTCGCTTTGGCATGTCGGGGGTCAAAAACCGGAGGTCTCCCCCACCTATTAGTTTACTCCTTGCGGTTGGAGCAGGTGATGCTCAACCAAACAGGGTCAGGTCGCCACAGGGAGGTCACATTCCTATAAGCCCCATCAACCACCAGAAATCTCAAAAGCGCATTAAACATTCGTAAATTCATCCGGTGATCGATGTTAAACATTCTGAAATAAATGGCGACTTCCTGACCATTATAACTACCATCCCAATCAACAGCCAACGAACTCAAAAACTCAACCATTAAGCGATCATAGGATGTGCATTGCATGTTTATGTATTCGGTCCATCCTAATCTACCAAGCAGAGTCAACAAATCATCCAACAATCCCAAAGAACGCAAAGAATCAGCATGAAAATACTTATACTCACTAGTGTTCCTGGTCACTAAAAGCTCATATCGGGACTTTTGCTCATCATTAACAAACTGCAAACCCCTAGTGCTTGCAGGTAAAATAAGAGGATATGCATCTTTAGTACCTTTAGCAGAGGCAGTTGCAGCGGAAGAAGAGGTTGCCCGTGATGATTTCTTGGGAAGGGATGGAGCCCTTGAAGTCTCCCCAGCATGTTTCTTGCCCATGGTGCAATCAAACAACAGATCAGGGCCAAAAACAAGAGGTTGAGGCTAAAAAGAGTGGGAGAAGGGCTAATTTCTTTCTCTACCACCTTCAACCTCAACAATGGAGGTTAGGGTTGTAGAGAGAGAAAATGAGTATGGGATGGGGGTGGTTGAGATGAAAAAGTGAATAATTGTGAGAGGAGAGTGAGGAAAAGTGAAAGAATTGAAGAAATTGGAAGAAATTTGGGAGAATTGGAGGTTTTTAAGGGAGAGTTTGGAGTGGCTATGGTGAGGGAGAGAGGGGGGTTCGAATTCTAGAGAGAGAAAGAGGAGAGGTGGAATGGAGGAAGGAGGAGGAAGAAGAAGAAACCGGGCTTTTGGCCGTGTTTTAATGTGGCACGGGGCGACCGTGCCAAATTGCTGTTCAATGGCTCTTTGTTTTTCTTGCCTCCTCTTTTTTTTTATAAATTTTTCAGGTCCCGAGGAGGGGTGTGTAAGGCTTGTCACAGTGCCTACAAATTAAATAACCTAAACACCCTTTTCAATTATATATTAAAAACTATAGATAGGGCAAGTAGGGTCGATCCCACGAGGAAATAAATTTTAAGTTACGAAGGGATGAATTCTCATAAATAAAAAAAAAATAACGTTTTGCCAACTCTAGATCTAACTTTATAACTGAAACAATTGCGAGTAAAAACAGAACTAATTTGGGGGGGGGGGGGGGGTTGACTGGATAAAATAGTTGCATCTAATAAACAATATGATAATAAAAAAAAAACCAGAATCGTAAACTAATAATAAAATTTATGCAAAATAGAAGATAAGAATTATTACTCAATTGGGAAAAATTGCTTGACCTTCCAATATATATTTTTCCATGCTATGTTATTTAATCATCGATACATATATTATATTTATCGAATAGTTAAACTGAAGGTTAAGAACGTCTGTAACCCCTATTTTCCCTTACTGTTTAATACACCTTAGAACGTCTAAGGATGAATTCTATTAAATCACTTAATTTATTACTCAACAGCATAATAAATTAAAGACTCAATGCATGACGATTTAGGAAAACTTCATTTAACCCAAACCATTAAATCCTCAACAGCAGATTTAATGTAATTTAGACCCAAGTTGATTCTTTTAACGCTGATGGTCAAAAGTTGTTACTAGTTAACATTAATTAAATGTTAGAATCATTTAGGTGGCCAAATAAAAATATTTTGACATTCAATATCAAACAATTAAACCTAATCAACTTAGATTATTCATAAACATAATATGAATTTAGGCACAAAATTAATCTCAAAAATAACACATGGTAAAATATAATATTTAGGTCAAACAAAAATGTTAAATTAGCCTAACATACTAAAACTAAAACAAATAAAAAACATTAAATAACATTAAAGTAACAAAAAAATGAAAAGAAACAAAATGTTGATTCACTGAAGAATCACGTGCAAAAAGGGGGTAGAGAAACAAATGGGACCAAAAAAAAGGAAAAAGAAGAAAGTAAAATAATTAAACAAACAGAGTAGAGAGGCAGACCACACTAAACAAAACAGAGAACAGAGGGGATGACGATGATCACTGATGCTGATGATGGCGATGATTGTGATGATAGTGACGATGGTAGGATGAAAGAGATGATTATAATGAAGAAGATGGAGAACAGAGGGGAGATGATTGCTTCGTGAATATGATTATGGAGAAGATGATTGAAGAAGAACAGGAACAGATGATGCCTTGATGTTTGTTGTACCCTCTGCTTTTATAATGGGGATTAGGGTGCTATTGGTTGATTGATTGTGTGGTGAGGCGTTGAAGGAGGAGAGAAATAAGGTGGGTATGCGGTGAAGCCCATTGCTGTGAGTCGCAGAAGAAGGTGAACCGAGGGCTTTCTTGTGGCTATCCGTTGATGGAGGAGATGATGGGTGTTGCTGTGGCTAAAAATAGTGAGGCGGCAGAGAAATCAGGTGAGGAGGGGAGAGATTGATCTAAAAATAGGGGGTTGTTACTGATGAAGGGGGAAAGAAGAGGCAGAGAGATAAAGAATGGAGGAGAGAGAGGGTTAAAATCGGGGGGGGTGGTTCACGGGTTGGGAGTTTTTTTTTTTTTTTTTAACTGGTAAAAATTTTCGGATTGGGCTTCGTCCAAGATAAAAAAAATTGGGCTGGAACTTTCTTGACCCAATCTTCATTCTTCATCTTCTTCTCGAACGTGCCCGAGTTAATTGAATCATTCAGAATGAAACGCCCTTGATAATTTATTTAACCTGACAAATAAGGAAAATTAAATAGCAATTTTAAAATTAGCTCAATATTATTATCTTGGTCATAATTAAAATTACGAATCAAATTTTGGTCCAATAACCCATAATTTTATTATTTTTTTCTAAATATGCAAAATACGAATAAATATGCATCTATATGCTAAAAATAATAAAAATAACTAAGCAAATAAATATAATATGAACATGAAAATAAAGCTCTAACAGGGCGGCACGCCCATGCCAGCTGTCTGCCCTCCAAACCTCACTCAATTCTTTTCTTTCTGGAACCTTTTTCCTCTCAATGCCCCGGTTTTTTTTTTTTTAAGCAATAAAGCTTGGGTTGCCTCCCAAGAAGCGCTTGTTTTAGGTCTTTAGCTTGACCGTTAGGATCCCTAAGAATGAGGGACATTGGGGAGAGCACATGTGACTTTCCCTTCAAGAGACTCACCGACAATATTGGGTTTCAAGCGGGACCCGTTCACCTTGAACGAGCCGGTGGTTTCACTGCCTATTTCGATGGCTCCATATGGGTAGACGTAGACCTAGGGCTGGCAAAAATTCGGGTCCGGGTCAATTCGGGTCCGGACAAATCGGACATTCGGACAAAAACTTCATACCCGGACCCTGTTCGGATTACAAATCGAACACTTTGACCAGACCCGGACCCGGACCCGGTTGTCCGAATGTCCGAATTTGTAATATGATTTTAGGAGATTCTGACCGAAATTTTGTGTGACCGAACCCGAACCCGATTTTTCAATGTCCGAACCCGGTTGTCCGAATTTATTTTTATAAAATTTTCTAAAGAATTTGGACTAAAATTACATATAAACATAATTGTCCGATGTCCGAACCCGGTTGTCCGATTGTCCGAATTTGTCCGAACCCGAAATGGTTCAAAAATCCGGACAACCCGAACCCGAATGTCCAAACCCGAACCCGACCCGGTTTAAATTCGGACATGACCGATTGTCCGAATTTTATATTCGGACATAAATTTGGTGACCGTACCCGGTTTTTTCCGGGTCGGACAAATTCGGGTAATCGGGTCGGACAAATTTTTGCCAGCCCTAGGTAGACCTTAAGCACCTGAAAGGGACCCGACCATCGGGAGCGAAGCTTCCCAGGGAAAAGCTTCAAGCGGGAATTGAAAAGTAGAACCAAGTCACCTTTCCGAAACTCGCGACGGTTGATAAACTTGTCGTGCCACCACTTAGTTCGCTCCTTGTAGAGCCGAGAACTATCATAGGCATCCAAGCGGATCTCCTCTAGTTCGTTTAGCTGCAACATCCTCTTCTCTCCTACGGACTTCAAGTCGAAGTTGAAGTGTTTTATGGCCCAGTAAGCCCTGTGTTCCAGTTCCACCGGGAGATGGCGAGACTTGCCGTAGATGAGCCAAAAGGGGGTGGTGCCAATGGGGGTTTTGAACGCCGTGCGGTAGGGCCAAAGGGCGTCATCAAGCTTGTCCGCCCAATCCTTTCGTGATCTTGCAACCGTTTTCTCTAAGATGGACTTGATTTCCCGGTTGGAGATCTCGACCTGGCCACTAGTTTGAGGGTGGTAGGCGAGTCCATATTTATGGTGCACTCCATATTTCTTTAAGAGAGTTTCCAATTTCCGCTCTATGAAGTGCGATCCATTGTCGCTTATTAGCACCTTTGGGACCCCAAAACGAGGGAAAATGATCTTCTTGAAAAGCTTGGCTACAACCCTTGAGTCATTGGTAGGGCTAGCTATTGCCTCCACCCACTTGGACACGTAGTCTACGGCGACGAGGATATACTTGTGACCCCTTGAAGATGGGAAGGGTCCCATAAAGTCGATGCCCCAAACATCGAAGATCTCAACTTTAAGGATAAAGTTAAGGGGCATCTCATTCTTCCTAAACAGATTTCCCATCCGCTGACAGCGGTCACACGCGCGGACATAGGCATGGACATCCTTAAAGAGCGAAGGCCAGAAGAAGCCCGCTTGCAGCACCTTAGCGGCTGTCTTGGAGGTGTTAGCGTGTCCTCCACAAGGAGAGTCGTGGCAATGGGAGATTACACCTTGAATTTCCCCCTCAGGAAGGCATCTCCTGATAATCCCATCCTTGCACAACTTGTAAAGGAATGGTTCCTCCCAAAAATATGTCTTTACATAATGGAGGAATTTCTTTTTCTGGTGGAAGGATAGATCATGGGGAAGGATTCCCGAGGCTCGGTGGTTCGCATAGTCGGCAAACCATGGGGCGGGCCCTGACTCGATGCCCATGAGCTGCTCGTCGGGAAATGCATCATCAATAGGGGTGTCGTGGCTCTCAACAATGAGCCTAGAAAGATGATCAGCCACGACATTCTCGGCCCCTGCCTTATCTTTGATCTCCAGATCAAACTCCTAGAGTAACAAAATTCATCTGATGAGGCGAGGCTTTGCATCCTTCTTCTCGAGGAGATGCTTGAGGGCAGAGTGGTCCGTGTACGCAATGACCTTGGAACATAGCAGGTAGGGTCTGAATTTTTCCATTGCATACACGACCGCAAGCAGCTCCTTCTCAGTCGTGGTGTAGTTCTGTTGGGCCTCATCCAGCGTTCTACTAGCATAGTAGATCACCACTGGCTTCTTATCCTTCCTCTGCCCCAGAACTGCCCCCACTGTATGGTCGCTGGCATCGCACATGATCTCAAATGGAAGATCCCAATCTGGCGGTTGTATGACAGGGGCATAAATTAGTGCCTGTTTAATCCTGCAAAAAGTCTTATGGCACTCATCAGTAAAGACAAACGGGGTATCCTTGGTGAGCTGTTGAGTGAGGGGTTTAGCGATTTTGGAGAAATCCTTCATAAAGCGGCGATAGAACCCTGCATAACCAAGGAAACTCCTCACTACTTTTACCGAAGTAGGAGGGGGCAATCGCTCAATTACCTCAACTTTCGCTCTATCCACCTCGAAGCCCCTAGCAGAAATGACATGACCAAGTACTAATCCCTCCTGTACCATAGAGTGACATTTTTCCCAATTCAACACTAGGTTGACTTCTTCACATCGATGGAATACCTTGGTTAAGTTTTCTAAGCAAATTGTGAAGGTACCTCCATAAATGGAGAAGCCATCCATAAACACTTCCATGATATTTTCAATAAGATCAGAGAATATGGCGGTCATGCAGCGTTGGAAAGTGGCAGGGGCATTGCACAATCCGAATGGCATCCTTCAATAAGCGAAGGTGTCATACGGGCACGTGAAATTCGTATTCTCCTGGTCATCAGGATGGATAGGAATCTGAAAGAAACCTGAATAACCATCCAGATAACAGAAAAAGGAATGCCTTGCCAATCGTTCCAACATTTGGTCAATGAAAGGGATGGGGAAATGATCTTTCCGGGTGGCTTGATTTAATCGGCGGTAATCAATGCACATTCGCCACCCAGTGACAGTCCTGGTAGAAATAAGTTCATTACGCTCATTCTTTATGACAGTCATACCTCCCTTTTTGGGGACTACCTGGACTGGACTTACCCACTCACTATCTGAGATGGGGTAGATAATCCCAGCATCAAGCAACTTAAGAATCTCCTTCTTAACAACCTCTTGCATGTTTGGATTTAAACAACGTTGAGGTTGTCGAGAGGGGCGATGACTGTCATCAAGAAAAATGCGATGCATGCAGAACGAAGGACTAAGTCCCCGAATATCATCGATATTATACCCGATGGCACCCCTATGCTTACGAAGCACATCCAGCAATTGTTCCAACTGGGGGCTATCCAAGTTCGCATTAACGATAACGGGATAGTGATAGGAGGAGTCCATAAACGCATACCTGAGATGGGGAGGTAGAGGTTTTAATTCTACCTTTGGTGAGCAGTCCTCTTCCTTCTTGGGGGTAGGCTCCTCCACAGCGAAGATGTCTCTATGGGACTGCCTAGGCAAGTAGGCAAGAGACTCATTGAGGAGTCTGGCATACTCCTCCTTCTCAGTTGAACCGGAGTTAATGACATGGCAACCGGTCAAAGCGACTTCCAATGGATCCTCCACAAAAAATCTAGCATTCCCCTCCCCATTGAGGGCTTTCTCTAGTACATCGACTCTGCAGCATGAGTCGCCTGAAGTGGGAGAAGCCATAGCCTGTGGCAAGCTAAACTCCACCTTCTCATCCCCTACTTGAAGGGAAAGCTTGCCGTTTTTCACATCTATCATAGCTCCCGCAGTAGCTAGGAAAGGTCGCCCCAGAATGATAGGGATGCGGGAGTCTTCCTCCATCTCCATAACCACGAAGTCACATTGGATGAAGAACTTTCCCACTTGTAGTGGGACATCCTCTAGAACACCAAGAGGGTACTTGACGGATCGATCAACGAGTTGCAGGGAGATGGTAGTGGGTTTTAAATCGCCCACTTGTAGTTTCTTACAAATGGAGTATGGCATAAGGCTCACACTAGCCCCAAGGTCACATAACGCTCTGCTGATAGTCAGGCCCCCGACAGAACAGGGAATGGAAAAACTGCCTGGATCTGAAAGCTTAGGAGGGAGCTTGTTTTGAATGATCGCACTGCACTCCTCGGTGAGAGACACCGTGGCGTTCTCGAGTAACTTTCCCTTATTGGAGAGCAAATCCTTTAAGAACTTAGCATAGGAAGGCATGTCAGTAATGGCCTCCAAAAAAGGGATGTTGATATGAAACTTCTTTAGCATCTTAAGGAACTTGCCATACTTGTGTTCCTCCTTAGCCTTTACCAGCCTTTGAGGGTAAGGGACAGAAGGCTTGTAAGGCTTCACGTGAGAAAGGGTACTTTCTAGTGCATCCTCTTTGAGCTTCTCATTCTGGGCCCTCTCACTCATGGCCTCACTAGGGGCCGCCCTGGTGTCATCATCCACATCGACAGCTCCATCTCTCTCCTCCCTCATAGGCATTGTGGGACCTTCTAACTCCCTGCCGCTCCGCAGTGTAATAGCATTCATCTGACCCTTGGGATTGGTCTTAGGTTGACCTGGCAGATGTCCCGGGGGTCTAGACAAATGGCTCACTTGCTGTGCAATTTGAGCGATTTGATTGTCCATTATCTTCTGGTGAGTGGCCATAGAGTCAAACTCGGAGTTCAACTGGTTGACCGACTCACTAAGTGCCTCGTTGGTATTCGTCTGAGTAACTATAAAGCGCTCCATGAGGCTCTCCAGATTGGACTTGGGTTGTTGGGGAGGTTGTTGAGGAGATTGGGCATAAGGGGCCCTATATTGAAAACCGGGAGATTGTGGTTGTGATTGGGAATGATTGGGTGGCATGGTATTGTTGTTCCGGTATGAGAAGTTAGGATGATTTCTCCAACCGGGGTTGTACGTGTTTGAGTAGGGATTGTTTTGTGAGCGTTGGCCATAATTTTGCAATGCATTGGCATGCTCAATGCCTGGGAAGATAGATTGACACTCAGCAGCAATGTGGCCTTGAATACCACAAATTTCACAAAGTACCCCAACCTCAAACATTGCACCAGATGGACCTCTCATTAACTCCCTGAAGGAGTTCCAAGCCCGTCGAAACGCTGTGCCAAGGCGTCGACCTTGCTGGCTAGCATGTCGACGGTGTCAATATCATACTTGCTGCCACCTTTCCTTTAAGGGGTCCGCTCATTCGACCAATGGTAGTTGTTAGCAGCCATGTCCTCGAGTAAAGCCTTGGCCACTTCGATCGATTTTCCCATAAGAGCTCCCCCAACTGCAGCATCAATGGACATCTTCAAAGTCTGATCCAGTCTATTGTAGAAAGTCTGAATAAGGAGCCAATCAGGGACTCCATGGTGGGGGCACTGGCGTTGAAGATCCTTGAACCGTTCCCACGCCTCATATAACAATTCGCTATGCAGTTGAGTGAATGAGGTGATGTCCGCTCTCAACTTGGTTGTTTTCCCTGGGGGAAAGTACTTGCTCAAGAATGCCTTGGAGAGAGCATCCCAAGTGGCGAAGCTGTTGGGTTCCTCATTCTGGAGCCACTCCCTAGCTCTGTCCCTTAAGGAGAACAGGAAGAGTTTCAATCGAATGGCGTCGGTGGAGACCCTATTGAGTTTAACTGTGTCACACTTCGCAAGGAAATTGCGAAGGTGTATATTGGGATTCTCAGAGGGGTGTCCACCGAATTGGTCACGCTCCACCAATGAGATAAGGGCTGGGCGCAACTCGAAGTTGTTGAACTCAACCGTCGGGTTCACTATAGAGCAAGCGATACCCGACGACTGAGGCATAGCATAGTCTCTCAAAACTCTATTGTCTTGCGCCGCCGTGGTAGATTTAGCTTGCTTCTTTCTGCGTGCGCCGCTTTGCTTGCCAGTAGTAGCTTCGATTTCAAGATTCAAGGGAAGCAAGTTGTGACTCCCCTGACTGCGCCTGCGCGTACAAAGCCAAAAACTATACCAAGCGTAAGCAGGCTCAAGCAATGGTAAAGACAAGCAGGGTGGAAAGAGAAGAAAAAAAAAAGAAAGAGCCTAATCGCAAGTATAATAGTCGGTTCCAATGTCAAAACGAACAAGTTCCCCGGCAACGGCGCCAAAAACTTGTTATCGTTTTATTTAATAACCGCAAGTGCACAACGCCAGTTATAGCTAGCGACGGCAAGTACGGGTCGTGTCCACAAGGAACTTGGTTTCGATCACCGAATCCAACCTTTAACACTCACTTTAGGCCAGAGTCTGGTAGAGTGGGTTTTCAACTATATTCAATCTAAATTACTGCTTTTATCTAAATCAATGGTGACAAGGGCCCTGGATTGGGGTTCACCACTCTTTGATGTTCTTAGGATTGAAATCTAGGTCATGTGAATATGCCTACAAGACAACTGAAATGGAATGGTTACAAATTAAACGCGTCTACGCCTTCTCTCAAAGGTCATTAAACAGGTCAAGTTATCCTACTTATCTATTTTCATGAAACTAGGGTCGCAAGACCACAAGATTGTGTAACCCTCAATTCCCAATTGAAACCCTGACTATTTTCATGTTAAGAAATTCAATCACTCGCAAAACCGCTCTAAGTAAGGGACTTAACTTTCGTTAATCTCCTACACCCTAATTACGAACATGAATACAACCCTTTCAGGCAATTCATCGAACACCTGGCACGCTAAGCGAGAGTTCAATTATAACATGGACATCAATTCACGAAAACCTAGGACATCAATCCAAGTCACATCAAAGGCGCTACGCCCAATCCAAGACACGAAATTTAGCCACAAATCATCATTCTAATCACAATTACAATCAAGAAGACAAACATGCCCAAAAGTATCAACTTTGAATTAAAACGCAAAGGAAAAAGGTAGAAGAAGGTACTCTGTGCAATTTGCGATGACAATCTACCAAAAGCATAAAATAATTCCAATCTGATGTCTTGAATCTGACAGCAATGAATCTAAAATGCACGAACCCTAATTGCCCTTTTTCGAGAGAGGAAACGTAGAGCGAAAAAACAAAAACTAAAAACTGCCTCCAATACAACGCGAAGTCGCGACTAAGCGATGAGAACTAAAGTGGCACGGTCGTGCCATGAGGCACGGTGCAACCGTGCCACCATCCTTTGGCTTGAAATCCTCCTTTTTAGCTCATATCTAGCGCAGCGCTAACTTGTTTTCCTCATTATTTTCAGTCTAACCCCTGAAAATACAAAAACACGCTTTTAAGTAGATTTGAGGTAAATAATGACTGATCAACCTCTAAACTCTCGGGATTTTACCAGAAATCGCCAAGATGAGAGGTAAAAATCATGCCTAAAAGTGTGTAAAATAGAGGTTTATCACCTGTTTAATTAACAAGGCATTGGTAACGAAGAGTTAGGTGACTAGTCGATAAGTCTAGGGAACCTTTTGAAAAGAAATTAAGTAATAAGCATGGATTACATTGCATCAATTGGATTCTTAGCGTAACCAACCCAGTACCCCCCTTTAAAGTTTACCTATAACTTCAACTTCAATGTTTCAAAGTTCAGTATTTATTGCTCTGCCAGTAGGCAGAGGCTTCAGTGTTTTATAGTTCTGCCAATAGGCAAAAGTTCCAAAGTTCAAAGTTCATAGTTCTGCCAATTGACAGAAGTTCCAAAGTTCAAAGTTCATAGTTCTGCTAATAGGCATAAGTTTCAAAGTTCAACGATCATAGCTCTGACAGTACGCAAATGATTCAAAGTTCAACGTTTCATAAGTATAGTCCTATCAAATCTTTTATAGTTCATCAACTGTTTTGCAGTTCTATAGTTCTATCAATAGGTAGAGGATTCAAAGACTATATATCATATAGTTTCGCCAACAAGCATGTAGAGACCTTACTAATCACATGATGTAGTATATGCTTCATTGTATGGTTATCGTTCCATGTTTTAGCGGGGAAATTTACTCATGTATATAACTTGTTATTGTATGGTGTAGTAAAATCATCAGTTTAGTGATTGCATTGCATTGAGCACAATGATGGTTTTAATGTAATTGTTAAGTTCATATAGCCTATTAGCTAATAGCATCTTCAATGAACTTTAATGATTAGGTGTGGCATGATGTATATGAATTGAAAACGACCTTACTAATGTACTGAGTATTACGTATAAAGCTTTAGCGATTGATGGGTAACATATAAGTCTTTCGTAACAGAAATCCCTGGAAGCAGTGCTTATGGGCTAAACCCCATTTATTTTCATTGAGTTATAAGTTCATATGTATGTATTATGGTAAGTTTGTGAGTATAACTATTCTCAAGTTTAAGCTGTTGGTGCAAATGCTATTTCTCTTGCATTATGATTGGAACACACTGTACAATATGTGAGTTCTTTAAAGAGAACGAATTACGAACAACAGTTGTAAGTTATTATTACATCGAAATTATTGTTTTAGGAGAAGGGGTTATCCACTGAGCGTTAATTGCTCATTTCCATATATTTTGTTCCCTTTCCCAGGTTTTTGAAATGGCAGGTAAAGGTCGGCCCAAGTAAGCCGAGATGGAGTCATTGTTGGCCTAAGAATGAGTGATATGCATGTATGTAAACTGCAATGTGTATTATAATGTAATAGGTTGTAATTTAAGTCCTTGTGTGCTTGTTTTGCATAGCATCTCGAGTCGCCCTATACGGCCACGTGAGCCAACCATCGAATGTGGTTTATAGTTGGGATGTAAACCCCAGTATTTCGGATGTGTGGTCCGCAGAGTTGTACTTTCATTGTTCATTTGTTTTAGCATTGAACTGCTTTGGTTGTGGTGCTCCGGGCGGGTAACCCGTAGAGCTGTGAACTTCGGCAAGTAGCCGTTGAATTAGTTAGCCATTTATTGCTATTTTTCAATGCAAGAAAATTACTGTATAACTTTAACCCTGGAAAATGGTCAGTTTTCAGGGAAAACTCTATCCGTTTCGTCACAGGAATTAAAGAAAAACGCTAACACTCCTAGCCCTAGGGTTGGGGGCGTTACAGTATTGGGCTAGATTAATTAGTTGGATGGCCGACTACCCAAGTACGGTTAAGGAGTAACGTGCATGTTGGGACACTTATATTTGTAAGGTCCACTAGTAGGTTGTACGATTATGAAATTGTGTGTAATCGTTCAACCTAATAAAAGAAAAAAGGTTCAAAATCTTATCGGATATAGGCACTCGTGGGTGGAGGATTCAGCATTACCTCACTTCGAGGATTCAGCCACGATTTTAGCCCTACCAACACATTTTAACCATAGCTTGCCCAATTACATATCCAATTTCAGATATGGGTCAGGTATAAGGGAGAGATAGAGAGTGGCGGATATAGAAACATACCTCAGTACGTGGTAGTTGGAGACAACCTAAGTGCACAACAGTTTGGCCCTGAGCAACCTGATGGCGATGTCGAGGGCATCTGGGTAGGGTAGAAAGGGGGCATCTGGCCATAGTGAAGGGGGAGGGGGTCGTATTGCCAGATGCAGGGGGCACTATTGGGGAAAATGTTTGAAAAATCACACATGAGATAAGTTATTCACACCACCAATCATTACCATTCAAAGCCACTTAGAGCTAACTGACATTAATAATTTGCATAGTATATAAATTGCTCCTTATTGCTTAATGCAATGTCCTACATCTAGTAGGATTCACTCACCGAAATCGCCATTGTTGAGCATGCCAACCGTTTTGTCAACAGCCGAAATGAACATGTCATGCTCAAATGAAAAACCAACTACATACTTGCAAGTGACGAACGACAAACGACTGCTTCTTCGGAGGTGCTCACGACGAATGACAGTAAACATTGATGACTATAGACGGTGCAGGTGACAAACGGGATCTTTCTCTAGAGTTAGGTTTGAGGGGACGTGAGATTATAATGGTGGAAAGTGATTTTCAGTTTTATTTTTCTTTCATTTTTTAAATCATAGTATGACATCGGGAGATGAGGACTTAACACTTGCCCAAATCCCTTGGAATGGGAGAACTTAATACTCCCATCTCCCTTGAAACCCTTACCAAAAGATAAGGAAAGAAAACAGACTTCAAGTTTCATTTCATTCTTACTCACCGAACATGCCTTAGGCCCTATTCTTTTCGTGGGTAAACCTATGACCTCGACTTCTTCTTTCTTATTTTCACTCTTTCTCTTTCCTTAAAATAAATAGGAGCTCTTTCCACTCTATCCCATTCTGATCGTCTCATTTCCACTATCTTTCATTCCCTCTCACTTCGCCCCACTACTTCCAATACTCAATTCCACTTATTCCCACTTCATCTCACTCATTGCCACTCTGTTTCATTTCTTCCCGCTCTTTCCCACTCTTGCATATAATAAACCACTTCTATCAACCATTCCACTTTCTCCTACCAGGTTTCGTTCTTTTTCATTATACATCTACAATATACCCATGAAATGAATAGGACTTTAAAGGTGCATTATTAGTGAAGCAAACACCCAATGCAAGTTTAGTAGTTTGCAAATTGTACAGTAGTTATAATATATTTGAAAGTTGGAACAGATATATGCCCTGTTTGGCAATCAGCTGTTAGCTGATTGCATTAGTTGTTAACTGTTAGTTGATTGTATTAACTGTTTGACTTAGCTAATTGCATTAATTGTTTCTGAAAAAAAGTGTTTAGTAAAATTAGCTGTTTACAACAAGGCTACTTTGTACAATTCCACTTATGCTGATAACACAATTTCATTATTTTTTTTAACAACATCAACTGTTTTAATTGCATTTTTTTTTTCAAGCATGAGTTATGAATTATAAATTGTGACGTGTGAAATATATAGAATCACATTTATATCTTTACCCAAATTTGATATTTATTCTCATGATGTTTTTGTTTAACATTGGCTTAATTTTCTTTTTAGTAATAATTGAAATTTATATGACATAATATAATTTAGAATATTTTACCTCTCAAAAGACTAATTAACCTACATTATTTATTAAATTGAAGAAAGTACCAAAATTAAAATTATTAACTTCTTGGATGCAAATCCTCAACGATGACCATCTTCTTTGAGTCGTTGCGTTGAAGGAACAGGGGTGTGCAGAAGAGAAAGAAGGTAGAGTAAGCCAAATGAACGAATGAGCATCATATTAGCAAAAGAGTAGGATTTTTATTTTGAAATTTTTGAGTGTAATTTTGACAAAAAGAAATGGGCAATATAGTAATTTTGATATTAAATAGTAAAAATCTCTTCCAAAAAACTCTTTCAAATTTTTTTAAAAAAATTAGCTTTTTGATTACAAAAAACTATTTCACTAAACAATTCAAAAAAAATTTTAACTAAGGTTAAACAATTAATACCCTAAAAAAACTCTTTTTGATCCCAAAAAAAATCTTTCTCAAACATGGCCACAGGCAACAGAATACCCATAGTTTCCCGTAGGTCATCGTGGTCCATCATTTTGAGGCTTTTGAGTTTTGAGGACTCAAAATCCAGGGCCCAAGTGAATAGCACTTGCACGTCACGTGCTATTGGGTGCTACTACCTATCTCAGGTGCCCCCATGGCCCAGGTTCCGGATTAATCAAGATAGTCATGTGGCCAAACCTTCAAGCGCTCCCAACCATTGGATCCTCCAAAACTGATCAATCATCGAACCCATCACAGCCGTTAATCCCAATACAATACTAAACCCTAAAACCCTAATTTCCGCCCCCTCCTTATTTAATCCCCGTATTAATCTCCGTCTATCTCCTGCGCTCCGGGGCTCCCCACCTCGGCCTTCATCTATTCCCAATCGAATTCGTTTCTGATTTATTGTGCAATTTCAGAGTAATAGTAATTCGAGCTGTCTAATCTGGGCAGTGTTCTCTCCATAACCCTAATTTCCCAGATGGGAATGTCCATTTAAAGAGAGAAAACGGTGGAAAAAATGGCGATGGGGACTGTGACGTCTGCCCCTCGAGCATCAATTTAGAGATGGCTTTAGGGATGAACTAAGTACCTCGCAGCGACTTGCCCATCCAACACTTTGTCAGCAGTCTCTGGTTTTTTTTTCTCCCTTTCCTCCTGATTTCTCGCTGATCATTAAGGGATGGCACATCTTTGATTTGATTCATTTTAATCCTTTATTTAAAAGCGGTTGATGATGATAAATTTCAAGGCTTGTTTCTCAACAAACATTCGCAGTGGCCGCCTGAGAGCTTTCGCCTTTCGCCGGGCTTGAGAGCTTGTGCTGCTTTCAATCCTTCCTTGGATGTCTGAAACCTCCAATTTTTGTTAAACATGATTTTGATCTTTCAAGATAAAGAACACTTGAATCATTTATTTTCTGATTACCATTTACATTTTTTTGGTTGAAATGTTGATTCGAAGGGGAGCCATTGATGAGAAAGCAAAAGCACGAGTGGCAGCAACAAATTGTATGCGCACCCGAAACGGTGGATTTGGGGGTTGTTGCTGCGATGATTAATGTGCCAATATGCTAATCTGATGGCTGCTTTCAGTGTAATTAAATTTTACTAGTAAAACCAATTATTTTGATTAAAAACTGTCATTTATGGCCTGTTGTTTTTTTTTTTGGTTGTTCTTTTTAATTTATTAATTTTAATTTATTTTAACTTATTTTAATTTATTTTAATTAAAAATATCAATTTTAACATACTTCAATAAGTTTCAAGCTACTTTAACTCATTTCAGTTAAATTTAATGTATTTTAATTTATTTTAACCAACTTTAAGTTATCTCATTTAAAATTTTATTTGTATTATTTTAACAAACTTTAATCGTATCATATAAAAATATATTAATTTCAGTTCATTTTAACATACTTTAACTTATTTTAATTTATTTTAATAAAAAATATTAATTTTAATTCACTTGAACCCTACTTCTATTAATTTTATCATGTTGTCAATTTCAATTTACTAACAAAAAGAACATACCTATTGCAACAACATAGTGTGTTTTGTTTGCTTATATGCATTCAAAGGCGGTTAAGAGTAATTTCAGCTGACACTCCTAGTCTTATTATCATTGACTAATGATGTTAATAGGCCATCAACTATCGTGACGGCCAATTATGGTTACCTTATGCATTCACATAACAGATGTAATTTCTTCTATGCCATCGTATCACACTAAGTTATTACGAAACAACTTATATGATATTATTTTTGGAAAATTAATTGGGGGATATAGCGGTTTTACTCATCCTGAATTTTCAATTTTTTGTAAACAACGAGTTTCTGTTGCTTGTCAAAAGGCCAAAAATTGCTCATTAAATCCTATTTATTCTCAAACTCTAAAAATTTAGTCCCTGTTGATACAAGAATTTGTGTGCTAAGAATTATTAGTGTTATAGAGGGCGACGTTTAGTATGATTTAGTTACATCTCAAAGCGATATTGTTAAATAAAAGCTACGGTTAATCATTGATAACGATTTTAGTTACCTTTCTATGCGACATGATCAATTAACCGTTGTGTCCCCCTTTGGAAACATTTTTAGTTACATATGTATGGTACTTGGCATTACCAATTTAACTTCGGATGTAAACATACTAATAGATAATTACAATCGCTTATTGACATTATTATTAGTCTCACGTTATAAGTCCAATTACGATTACGTTATAAGTCTTATGTATATTGTCATTGCTCATGTACTACAGTGTTACGTTAAAATTAAATAGTACATTGGTATAGTCACCTATTGTGTCTAATAGTTCTCATATATTATTACTCACATTATTACATTCATCCCTCACCTATGTTATATTAATCATATATCATTACTCATGAAAGAGAGTTTTTGAGCAACGGTAAGGTTGTTTCTGTATGACCAAAAGGTCACGTGTTTGAGCCGTGGAATCAGCCACTAACAAAGTCAGGTTAGGCTGCCTGCAATTCATCCCTTGGGGTGCAGCCCTTCCCTGGACTATGCGTGAACGCATGATACTTGTGCATCGGGCTACTCTTAATATATTATTACTCATATTAGTTTATAATATAAAAAAATCAGACATGTCATTGTTCGGCAACCATTAAAAAAAAGTGATTAGTCATACATGCAACAATGAAATAGTCACGCTATGTTATCTCTGGCTATGCAATTATCAAATAAAAGTAGTTAATATGTTAGTTAGTAGTCACCCAATATGAATATTAATAGTTGTACCTTACTTGTCAGGTCGTGGTACAAAATTAAACAATAAATATATCCTATTAGTCATCCATTATAAGTGTTATAAGTACTTCAGTTAAATCATGAAAATATCGAATTATATAAACATTCTAGTTATTACTTGACAGCATTATTATTCATATTTACGTTTTAACTGTGATCATATATAATGCTACATGCAAATTAAACAACCCATTTCTACACTCTTACAGACAACATTCCTGAGTCATATCTATTTGTCTGGACACACATTTTATGGATATAGTCATACATGCAACAAGTAAATACTCACGTTGTGATATTATACACAATCAAGTCATGTTCTTTTTTGCGATTGAGAAGATTTAGTTTACAGTTTACAACTCCTTAATACTTACAACTTCTTACATATATTTTTATAACATTTCTTATCATCTTCCCCCCCCCCCTCATATCTAGAGAAATAAGTATATGTTTTTTTATATACTACCAATATGAAAAATTTTACGACTCTTTTATGAATATAATGTTTGTATAAACATAAAAATAGAATTAAACTGTATGTTCCTCTTGCATTGCCCAACTGACCAAAAAAAAAAAGAACGATGTGAATTAATATTTGAGTTTCGATATGAATCATATATGCCATTATAAAGAAAATAAGTCAACATGTTTTAAAATTATAATACAAAATCGCATTTATGTTTGAATTTTGATATGAATCGTGCATGAAAATAGTCAAATTATAGGTGACGAAAGTATTTCAGCTATTTCATCTATAAGTTTATTTATGACAACTTGGTTGCTATCACCGTACAACTGCACATTAGATTGAATTTAATTCCAAAATGTTTAATTCAAATAGGATTTCATTTTTATGAGTTTATTCAAGTTTGTTTGGATTTTTTTTAAATTTACTTATAGGGATGTGAAACTAATGTTAATGCAAAAAAATCACCTCAAGTGTGGAACATATTTAGTTCTACATATTTGTTGGCTTGAATTTATCTTATTAACATATTAATTGACTTGTTTAAATGTTTATTTAAATTAATTATTTTCTTTCAATATTATTTTTTATTTTCCCAAATCATGATTGTGGACAAATAATTTTTTCCGTAATGTTGAAATATAATTTGTTTAGTGATGTTATAAAATTTATTTCATAAATATTAGTGATACATTTAATTTATTTTCATGAAATAATTTTTTTCGTAATTCATACACTAAAGACCGACAAGTATACATGCATATCTAAAAATTATACCATATGACTTTTTAATAATTCAAGAAGATCCTTACATCTATCTTTATAATTTCTTACAGATCCTTACAGCGACTAATAAATAAACATCATATAGTCATGCCATTTGCCTTCTTTTCATACAACTACTTAATGGCACAACAGAAACCCCCAAAATTCAAGACATTGAAACTCCCACACTAATGGTCAAAATCAGGACATGTCAGGGAGTAACGATCTAAATGCATCACCTTTTGAATAATGCAAGATGAGGATTATGGGGACAATGATAGCAAGCGATGATTATGGGGACGACGATGATGTTACGTGAATATATGAATATGACGATGGAGGGGGGTGAGAGAGAGAGTGTGTGATGTGGTCTATTGAGGAGGGGCAAACATTTTGTAGGGTTTATTGCATGTTTGTAACCCAAATGCGGTTGAGGAAGGTGATTGTTGAATTGCACTTGCTTATGTAACCCCATCGTCTTGCACTATGTTATTCATAAGACGATCTTACATAAGATTTATTGCAGATTAGATGTACTCACCAATTATTTTGTATTATTTTGAGAGACTCTTATACATGTAAACTTTAAGAAGTAGTGTACACATCCAAATTAGGAGTGTGCAAAACGGGTTAACCGGAGTTTCGATTAACCGATTCTTCGGTTCAAAAAAATCCCGAACCGTAACCGAACCGAAAATTTTGGTTAACCGTTTTTCGGTTAACCGAAAATTTTGGTTCGTCCAGAACCCGAACCGAAAATTTCGGTTAACCGGTTTTTCGATTCGATTTCCAGTTAACCGTTTACAAATAATAAGAAACTTATACTTTCTTACCTAAATTTGTTATTCTTTTAATACTTGTGTTCAAAATAGTTGACTCTCATAAAAAATTGGTGAGTATCATACTCTCATTAGTCTCATTTTTGTATGTAAGTAGTTTATCTAGTAATAAAAGATCATTAACAATGTTAGTTTACTTTAAAATACAACAAAAACAGTCAATAAGATTTGCAACTCTTTCACTGCATGACCAAGTTTTCAAATCGTGTTCTAACCACTCACAATTAGTGCTCACATTGTAAATCTAAATCCAAATTTTAATATCTTATGGTTCAAAATTGTTGGACGGGCCTAACGAGATTAGGCCTGACGGCCACTTAAGTCGCCTAGGACGACAACTCTTGCTACCCCCTAACCTATATAAAGAGGTTTAAGGGGGTTAACCTCGCGACATGTTATGACGCGAATATTATATCTCCCATATTCTCCTACTTCTCTCTCATGGCCGAACTACCATCTATCAAGTTCTCGGGTTTAGGACGTGAAACCCTAAAGCGACTCTAGTAGCCGCTTGGTATTATTATTGGTATGATTAGTATTTTTTATACTCGTGGACTATTACCGACAGTATATTTCCGCATCCAAGTTAAACCTATTTATTCATACAGTGGTATCAGAGCCTAAATTGTTCGAAGTAGTCCCGATGGATAGGTTGATAAATTTGTTAAACCTAAGTTATTGAAAGCATGCTACTTTACATGTTTAATTGCTTAATTTTTGTAATTATGCAACCCTACTGTTTTGTAGCATGCTTTCGTGATTATGGTGCCCATAATCAACTTAAAGATTGTATCTTTAGCTGAGTACTTGTTGAGTGTTTTTGTTTTTGGAACCTATACGCCCAGATTGATAAAATAGACCCCAGTTGTGATTTGTGCGACTATGTGTGCATTAATTGATTTGTGCGAATGTGCGTCAAAATACATCCATATTGATACTTGCAGATCTGCCCAGGTTAAATACACATGATAGTGATTCTACCAAGCATGCTTCCATGATTAAAGACTGAATTTTTCTGAGTAGTTCATGCAATACAAGCATGTTTTAGTCTAAATTTGAATGACAGACCCGATTAGTTGTTTTATTGAGTACTATGCTACCATTCAATACAAGCATGTTCGTTCGAGCTGTCAGTAGCGTAATTTGTTTACCGTAATTAGGTTGAGAACCAAAAACTAACCCTAATCACCCTTTGCCCACTACAAACGCATCCAGACCCGACACCCCTCCCCGCCGCTGTTTTTGTTTACGGTCGTCGTGGCTAAGGCAAGGCCTTTGTGGCCATCGGCAAAGGCCACCAAGTCAACAAACCAGACTTTTTGAGGAAAGGGGTAAGACAAAAAAAAAAGGGAAGGAGGAAGAACCTGAAACTCTAGCCCTAACAACTCTCTGCCCCATGACTCTAAAACCCTACCCCTCACAGAACTTTCCCACCGAGATGATGGTGGCAGCAAAGACCTCGGTGGTCTGTCGCCAAACTGTCTCCACCACCCATGCCTTTGTGGCAATGATGGTGGCGGATCCAGTGAGGCCTCGGTGGTCTTCACTAAATCCGTCAATTGCTCAACACCAAAGGAGAAAAGGAAAAGAGGAAGTTTTCGAAACCATACCCACAAGAAACTATGGAGGGGTGGCGCGTCAAGGCACGCGCCGCCGACGAAGGAGTACATTGCTCTTCTTCTTCCTCCATTGACGCGCCGCCGACGAAGGAGTACATTGCTCTTCTTCTTCCTCCATCTGCACCCTTGACTGCTGATCTACCCAAAAATAGACAAAGGAACCGCGGAAACCACCAGACTGACGGCGCGTGTGAGTCACGTGCCACCGCGTGAGTGACGCCAGTGGCGGAGTCACTAAGGGGCAAGGGGGGTCAATTGACCCCCCGGCTTTTGGGGGGGGGAAATTAAATGTGGGATATTCTAGTGTAAACAAAAAATAGATATATATTAATTAGTTCTTAAATATTTCATAAAAGAGTGCATAGTAAATTGGTTTGTTGTCTATTGTTCCATTCGGAAGGTCATGGGTTCAACTCTTTGTGATGCCTTTTGTGTATTTTTTTTTTTGAATCTTTTTAAAAGTCTATCGAATGACGATATCATGCTTTATTTTCAAAACATGAAATCTCATTGAGGATAACTTTTTTAAATGTATTAGCCATGTACTTCATTTTTAGAACTATTAAAGTTTATATTATGTGTATTATTAATCTCGCCCCCCCTTGCTTTGAATCCTGGCTCCGCCCTTGAGTGGCGCGTTGGTGCACAACCAACATTTTCTGGCTCGGAAGCAACCGATCTACATGCTGGTGAACTTTGTTGTTGTCAGCGGAGGGTGGGTGTTCTCATCTGGGTTTTTCGGCCAACGTTCGTCGAGGTTGAGGCTGGGGACATGGGGTGTGAAAAAGATAGAGAAATTCGAAAGGTAGAGAGCCTTCCATGGCTAAGGAATGATGGAGCTCAGTGCTCCATAGCCATGCCGAGAATAGGAAAAGCAGAAGAGCCATCGAGGGTTGAAGAAAGAGAACCCATTTCAGGCAAAGGCCGAGAGGGGGGAGAGAGAGAGCTCGGGTGGCAAAGAAGAGAGAGGGAGGGAGCGCTCGGTGGGCTGAATCATCAAATAAAAGGAAAGGGAAGGCCCGTTTCAATGGGTCGGTTTTTTTTATTGGCCCAAATTTTTGTTTTTGAACCGTTTTTCCTTTTGGGTCGGTTTGCTTCTTGTCATATTTCAATGATATGAGTCAGGCTATTTTCGACTGTTTTGGATCGAATTATTTTTCAGTCATTATTGTTTAATTATTATCATTAGTCATGACATGATTTTTAATTGAATTATAATGATGTTCAAGTTGATAAACTTTCATGCAGTTAATTCATTTGTTGAATTAAGGTTTTGAATTAGTTTTAATTCTGAATGTGTGAATTCGTTACAAAACATTAATATGTTTAATGTCATATATAAATTCGTTTTATATATGTGTCGAGTTGGAATTTTCATGCCGAGTAACTTGTTATCGATCAATTGGGTTGAAAGTATATGAATTCGTTTCATATATATGATTAGTGTGTATGATGTAAATTTGTTTTACTCAAACTCAATAAATATCTATGTGATATAAAGATTTCTTTGGTCGGTAAATGAATATGTTTCATAAGTTATATTATATAACTATGTTTTATATAATATCCAGTCACATGAATATGTTTCATGATTTAATAATTTTATGCAAAACATGAGCAATTATAAATCAGTTAATTGCTCTGTCATTGTTGTAGTTAACAAAATTGATTCATTAAGTTTTACATGAACAAGTTTCATGCTATTATTTGGATATATAGGGTATTTAATTATTTTATGAATTTGTTTCATGAAATTTAAGTTTGCAACATTGTATGAATACGTTTTACATAATTTGCGAGCTTTATTATGAACTTGTTTCATCTAAATTTTAATATCATATAGATCTGTTCTATGTATGATTAATTATGACTAATATTTGGATATATTTCATGTTACAAAGTATGCTGCGTTTGATTACATTGATACATTTCATGTCAATCACCAACTACTAGTATTATATAAATGTATTTTATATATATGAACTACATGGGTTGTAGTAAACTTGCTAATTGTTTTAGCACTTTTTCCTTGCCCAAATTAATGAATGTGGATTCGTTTTATGTTACCTGCTAATTGTGTAATATAGCGGTATTTTATGAATTGGTCTTATGAAATTTAAATTCGTAATATTATAAATGTGTTTTATAATTTGCGAGTAACATTTGAATAAGTTTCATGTAATTTTATAAATGTGTTTTATACATTGCTATTTGGGCATTTTATGAAATTCTTTTGTAACATGCTATTAGGGGTGTTCATCGGTCCAAACCCGGACCGGACCGGGTTGGACCGAAGACCGAATAAGAGGAAAGTTACGGACCGTGGACCGGACCGGGACCGGACCGAAAAAAGTAGGACCGGATCGGACCGGACCGAATTGTAAAGTCAGCAATTTTTTTCAATATGAGCATCTTATATTTATTTCAATATGAACAATTTCTACATATTTTCACAATTAAAAACAAATCAATATTCTTGAATGTTTGAAAAATTATAAGTTGCAAAAGAAAATTAAAATTTAGTAAGTAAAAAATCGGTTTTTAAATTTTTTTATTCGGTCCTCGGTCCGGACCGGTGGACCGGACCGAAGACCGAATAAAAAAAATTTGTGGACCGTGGACCGGACCGAATTCATTCGGTTCGGTTCGGTCCGGTCTAGGCCGGTCTTCGGTCCGGTCCGGGTTTGGACCGAATAATGAACACCCCTACATGCTATTATTCAAATATGCCTAGCATTATAGATTCATTTTATTATATAAATGTGTTTTATATAATAATTTGAATTTTATATTTGGTATGTCATTAATAAAGTTCTAAATAGTAGTTACAAATAATGAGGTAACTTCATGTAAATTTGGTTTACATTAAGTTGGATATCTTTGTGATATATTTGAAATGTTAATTTGTTTAACCATAATATTCTCCATAAATTATGTTTTATGAAAAATTGTGATAAATAAGTTATAAAAACTTCTAATTCATGCTTGTATGAGATGATTATGAGCTTAGCGAAGTTTTTGATCATACGACATGGATAATGGAGTTTTTGGTAATTTATTTTTTTGAAAATATGTCTAATGTCCACTTTAAAGAATACATACCTTTTAGATATGGCAATAAGGTTGGTAATTTGTTTACCAATAAAAGAACTTGATAGCACTGACTATGATATATAATGTCAGAGGATTCAGTTTCTTCTGAATGAACTAAAAAAAAAAAAACCAAAAGTTGTTCGACAATAGATTGATCAAGATGTTATAATTTATCGTATTGCATCAATGTCGATCTAGTGGGGGAATTAAAAGTCATCCTACTGTTGAGTACGCGTGGGATTAGCTTAGTATCAGATTCGTCCGGATCCATTCCCTCAAAAGGTTATGGATCTAAGATTGGTATTGCAAAAGGGGAAAAGACTAAGGAAATAAAGATAAGCATATAGCACGTGTGAGTGCTATGATTGTGAAAATTAGGCATCTTATGCTTAGAATTGTCCTAAGTCGATTAAGGTACCTCATTTCACAGCCTCTCCTAGATAATGTGTGCGCTCCCAAACATTTGTTGCTAACTGGGATCCTTAGTGGATCGCAGATACGGGAGCAACCAAGCGCATAGTTCAGGAACGAGTTAATCTTTGTGAACTTTCACCACAACACAGTGGGTTTACAAATTGTCACTTTGGGTAATGACAATAGAAAAGATGTCATTGAATTAAGGACAAATCATTCGAGGCTCCTTGAAGGGACTACGTTGTCTCTTCTCGATACTCTCCATGCAACTGAGGTGCGATGTTTCCCTATGTCTTCTGTCCCTAAGGTTAGTTTTCTTTAATTTTCGTCTAAATGTCTTAGACATCATATGGCATGGTGATTTATCTAGCCATGTCACATTAAAAGATGTTTTCAATTGACGAAATAGAACACCTTCCATCCCTGCCTCATTTTTGAATCTGTTTTAGACGTGCTCGTTTTGACCATAATGGTCAATATAGAGTTAACTAGCTAAAGATGGTCTTTTAAGACCAACTCACTAGGCTTAAGGTGCAAAATGTGAATTATGCCTAGCTAGTAAAGCAATAGGAAATCTTTTTTGTAAGATTTCGAGTCCATCAAATCCCTTAGCATTCGTTCACTTTAGACATCTGAGGGTCCATGAATATGAAAGCATATCATGGAGCTACATATATTGATGATATAGGTATATGTACCTACTATCCCACCATTATTAAGTACTCGATGCATTCATATACTTTATAGCGGTAGTAGGACTCAGTTGGTACGAAATATTAAAACTCTTGGAACCAATTGAGATCATGAATATTTTCCTTGTGAAACAAAATCCCGCAATGTTGATTTTCTTAAGGATGAGTTTCTTAGCATTTAGTGCAATTACAAATGGCCTAAATTTATATACGTTACAATAAGATTTTCAACCACCTCTCGGTGAGGGGGGTCATTTGAGTTCTCACTAAGTCACTGAGGATGGTACACATTCCTTACCTGGTTCATCTGTCAAGGAGAATGAGATTTGTCCTCAATCTCCAATTGTTGAGGAGAGTCATTCTTGAATATGCCGTTAGTCCTCATGTTCAGGATCTCACATCCAATGGATAGTGAGAGTAATCTTCTCTTCTTAATCAAGGTTCCATACCTCTTAGAGAAAGGGGGAGAAACTCCTGGTCCCATACCTCTTAGAGAAAGGGGGAAGGATTTCTTACATAGCCAGACAAATAATGAAGGTCCAAAGATCCCAAGGACTAAGCGTGGAATAATTTCTCGACGTTTTTTTTCCTCAAAATTGAAAAAGAAATATTCTTATGCACTCCATCGGGAGATTAGGGATCTACCTCTTATCAAGAGGCGTTTGGCTCACTAAATCACAAAAAGTGATTGGATGTCATAAGGGATGAGATGGACTCACTGACAAGGTTTGAGAACTTGTTGAAACTCTACTCTGATGTAAGTCTTCAAGATAAAACATTGGATGGATAGTTCGATTGATAAGTTCAGGACCGGATATTCCTAACCCTGGTTTCCCATTCGGACTTTGAGTTGTTCGAAATGGAGTATAAAGATTGTTTTTCTCAATGGTGATCTTGAGAATGAGATTTATATGGACTAACCCATTGATTTTGTATCAAATGGACGATAGGACAATGTGTGTCATTCTAAAAGGTCTATATGTGATCTTAAGCAATCTTCCGGTTTTTGGTACTCTAGATTCCATAAAGCAATCTTGCCTTATCTATGGTTTCAGAAGGGCATTGTGTATGTCAAAATATCAACATGGGGATTGCATTTCTCACGTTGATGACATACCGTTGACTAGGAACAACTTGGAGATGATTAAAACTACTAAAAGGTAGCCATTCCATGTCTTTGAAACGAAAGACATGGGTGAAACCAGGTATGTCGTGAGAGTTGAAATAATTCAAAGCCGTCCCAAGAAGCATACATCAAAAATGCCTTTGAACGACTTTGGGTTTATGATTCCTAACCCATAGATAGAGGTGGGATACGGGGCGGGCCGGGTCAACCCGCCCCGTTGAACCGCGGGTTGAGGGGTCGCGTGTCATTGAACCGCACCGCACCGTGAAACTAACGGCGCGGGGCGGGGTGGGGCACGAGCTTAAGTATGGGCGGGTCGGGTTGACCCGTTTTAGTTAAAACCAAAAAAAAAAATTGTAGATAGGAGAAAGTATTAAAAATTTGATACCAACACGGGGGCTTTCTCAATTAGTATTGAATATACAAAACACGATAAGAGCAAGATAACAAGGTTACGTCAAGGAAACAACTTATATGGGAAAAAAATATTACAACAAACTCCTAAAAAAATATTACAACAAAGTCCTAAAAAATATTACAACAATTTTTTTTCCTTTTTACCTTGAGATTGGTAGGGGGAAGGGAAATTAAAAGGGCTTGATCTTAATATGATCATTTAATTAAAATATTTCATATTCCAGAGATTATAAAATAATTAATTAAAGTATTTCATATTAAGATGCCTACGCATCCCCATATATGTCAAAGAATAGTTGTTATTCCGTGTAACATACGAAGAATCAAAGCTCATATAGTTCTTATACTTACCTGACTTACCTAGACAACAGGAGGTAGAACATGGCAAATATAGGAGAACGTCACTCATCATCATCGAGAGCTTCATCTGCAGAGCTGCCACCTGATACTTCTAAACCGGATGAGAAGCTAAGTTGTACAAATTGGTCAATCTCATCTTCATCATCCTCTGGTCGAGGTTGATCTTGAGACCGGTCGTACGCCATTTGCTAATCCTTCAAGCATATTAGAACCTTGATCGTGCTTGGGGTTAGGGTCGCTCGTTTATCATCAAGGATTCGTTTTCCAGCACTAAAAGCCGACTCAATTGCTACAGTAGAAAGAGGGCAAGCAAGAATATCTTTTGCAATTCTGTGTAAAATTTGATATTTTTTCTTGTTTTCTTTCCACCACAATAATATATCAAAAGATTCATCTGGTTGAGCATAACCAGAACAATGCAAATATTTATTTAACTCAGCATACCTACCTTCTGGACCTGATGTGGTGGAAATCCCTGGTCCCCTCACAAGCGTATCATATAAAAATTGACTCACATGAACAAAAGGTATAGGCTGTGTAAGGGTTTGTGGGGTAGCTGGTTAGGCATCTTCTGAATATTTATCATATAAAAATTGTAACAAGTTATTGCTATAATTCATAATGCTACTGACATCACAAGAGACATCTAACTTTTGGTAATAATATTGTAGATAGTTTGATACACGAGTCTTATATCTAGGATCAAGTATAGCAGCAATAAGAAACAATTTGGGCATATCAAAAAAATACTTAAGCAATTTCAATTTCATGCTAAGAACACAATCAAGTAAAGGATGGGATGGTGTATAAGAGGATAGTTCAGCAACAATCTCTACTATTTTAACAACAACATCATTTATAGTGGGTTGGTACACATAAGAAAAATGTGTTGTGGCCTTATCAAATATACCAAGAAGGCTGCAAAAGGCTTGTGCTATGTCCCATAGGTCTTATGTCAGAATATCCTCACCCATAGCATTGTTATACAGATAAGATATTATTTCTCTATATAGGTATATGTCCCATAGGTCTTGTGTTAGAATATCCTCACCCATAGCATTGTTATACAAATAAGATATTATTTCTCTATATATGTATGTGTCCCTCAATAACTTATATGTAGAGCCCCACCTAACAGGCATATCAAGGTTGAAATATTTATACGGGACAGATCTATTCCTACAAGCCTCTTTAAAAGATCGTCTGTTTCGGTCGGCACCACGAATCCGCCTAATAGCCTTTCTAACAGGGTTAACTATATAAGATAATGTTTGAATACCATCCTGAACACACAAGTTGAGTACATGACATACACATCGAACATGGAAAAAATCTTTAACAAGAAAATCAAGGCATCTACTTTCAAACATGTAATCAATACGTATAGTATTACTTGAGGCATTGTCAACACCAAGAGAAAGTATTTTATTTTGAATACCAAAATTCATAAAAACATTCATCAAAGCATTTTCCAGTAAATATCCATTTTTCTCACTTTCGATAACTTCAAAACCAATAATTCTTTTTTGCATGTTCTATTTTTCATCTATCCAATGGCAAGTTACACCAAGAAAATTTTCTTGAAATGGAGATTTCCACAAATCACATGTCATGCTAACACGTCCTTTAAAAGCAGCCAAGTAATTCAATAATTCAGTGTAAGTATTAGTGAAGCACGAATTAATCCTTTTCTTAAGTGCACCTCGTGAGACTGAGCGATGTGCCGGTTGTAGTGAACTACGGACAAAATGGTCAAATGCGGCACTTTCACCCATCACAAAAGGTTTCTCGTCAAGGACAACATACCTGCTAAATTCATCAATCATTTTTTTTCGGTTATAGAAAAACATACCTACACCGGGTTTTACTCCTGGGAACCCGGAAATTTGTGCTTGATTAAGTGATATACCACTGTCCTTTAAAATGCCACGGGTCTCCAAGTGTCGTGCCATTGTTCCAGTTTCCCATTCGGTGTGCATTTCATACTCTGCCTTACAAACCCCGCATACAGTTTTAAACTCCCCTGGCACATTTGGAATAGGAACTTTTGTAAAGAAGTTCCACACCCAAGATGTCTGTTTCCGTTTTCCTTTGTTACTACCAGTCTCATCTCTATTTGGATGAAGAGAGGGCCTTGTAGTTTGGGGTCCAGTTGTATGGCGGATGGGTTGCGAATTGGGTTGTTGTGGCTCAGCTTGATGCTCAGTATCCGGTTGGGTAGCATCTCCACCAACTTCGACGTCATGTTGACTTTGAACCGATTCATAGCCTGCTAATTGCTCAAAATGTCGAATCTTCATGTAATCTTAGCAAATTCACATATTTAGCCAAGTTAGATAATTTTCAATGTGTACACAAATTACAAATATATAAATTTATAATTAATATTGGAAACACTGAATCCAAGATTCACAAATTATATTTTTCTCTTCAAAATATACAAACATATTCTTAAAAATCGTAGTTGTAAAACATATAAAATACAAAAAAAATGAACATGAAACTTCTAAATGACATTAGTAGATACATGTAAAATTAAATACGAATTTTATGATTAAATTACATTTGTATTTTATGATTAATGCACATAAAATAAATTGGCAATTATCAACTTGTTGTTTACATTTGTATTTCATGATTAATACACATAAAATAAACTGGCACTTATCAACTTGTCATAATTAATAACAAATTAACAAAATAAATAGTAGAAAAGTGCGTATTTAAAAAACCATGCATGCACTTGTATATTAATTAAAAAATAAACAATTATACCATATTTGTGTAAACCGCAACTAACCAAAATAAATTTACCTTCTAAATTGGCACTTGTCAATTTATCATAATTAACAACAAATTAACAAAAACAATAATAAAAACACATATTAAAAAGAAATGCATTGACTAGTATATGAATTAATCAAAATACACTTACCTTCTAAATTGATCTTCAGTTTCGATGCCCATAACCATCTTATCCTTTTCTTTTCTTGATCTTGATCCAGTTGCCATTTTTTAAGTAGATATTATATTTTGATTTTATCCAACTAGGTTTAGCGCAAAGTCTTGTATAATTAAGTATTAACAGAGTTAGAATTAAAAAAAAAAAACCGATTGTACACAAAATTAATATTACAAGAAGAATTCTGACTTTAGATCCTAATATAATTAAACAAAACTTGACAGAGTTAGAGATTTTGAAAGAAGTAGAAATAGCTGTGAAATAGGGATAGATAACAGGAGAGATTGGTGTGAATTCTTTCACCGCTATCCTTTGAATTTATAACAAAATTGAAAACTTTTTTTTTAAAAAAACAACAATAAAACTTAATGCAATATCACTGAAAAACTTCTACAACATTTCAAAATTTGAAATGTTGATCACCAAGAACCACATACAATAATCTGCTTCTGTTGTCAAATCTGCTAGAATCACATGCATCAATTAGAGGTGCAGAAATTGAATTGTCAAAAATCACATGCAGAAAAGCTTTTGGCCACAACTTTCCTTCATTGAAATGACATTGTTTTGAATTACGCATCCCAGTGCTATTTTTCCTGCCTATTGCAAAAGAGCCTCAGATGCCAAGGCTCCCTACCCTTCTCTCTCTCATCACGCATCCTAGTGCTAGTGTGACTTGGAATGCAACTAGCCTAGCCTTCCCCAGTACACGCTGCACCAAGTTTTTGACTGGACTGGGCATTAAATTTTTTGATCAGAATGTTTGTTTGGAATTTTCATAGATAAAGTTGATCCGATTAGGATATTATTTAATACTTTATCAATATAACCTATAAATAGTTAAGTTTAACAATTTATTAAAAATTATTATCAATTAACCACAATTATTAAAAATTAGTGATTTTATATCATAAAGTATGATACTTTCAGATAATTCAAGACATTAAGAAATGAAGAGATGTACACTTCTGCTCCAGGGCGTCAAACTTCGATTGGTGAAAAAAGCAACGCGCCAAATTAAATTGTCTTTTTGTCATGTTAGTGGGCTGGGTACGGGGCGGTTAGTAGGCCGGGTACGGGGCGGTTATTCGGGCCAGTCCGAACGTTTATATAAACTCGTTCACACCTCCACCCACCCCGACCCATGTCCCACACGGTTGCGGGTCGGGTTGACCCGTTCACCGCTGACCACGAGTCTGGGCCGATTTGAAAGTGGGCTAGGTGCGGGTGGGCCCGGGTCGAACCGGTCCACATCCCACCTCTACCCATAGATACTCCAGTTGAGAAGGGTTCAGCCTTGAGTCTTGCTCAATACTCTAAAACAGATGACAAGATATAGATAATGAACAATGTCCCTAACCCTAATATCATAGTAAGCTTAATGAAAGCCATGTTATATACATGACCTGATATTGCTTTCCGGATAATTTGATAAGTCGTTATCAAAGTAACCCTAGACCTCCTGATTGACAAGTCATCGGGAGAATCAAATGCTACCTTCGTGGTATTAATAACTCAGCATTTTGCTATCAAGGAGCAGGCCTCAAGTTGAGAGGATGCTCAAATTTTGATTGGGGTGGTAACTCGAATGAGTCTGAGTTAACCTCAGGACATGTCTTCACCCTGAGTGAGAGAGCCATGTCATGGTGCAGCAAAGAAGCACAGCTGCACAACAATGTCGGCCATGGAGGTAGATTGTGTATCTTGTACCATAGGGACAAAAAGTATTGCCATTGGATATATATATATATATATATATATATATAGAGAGAGAGAGAGAGAGAGAGAGAGAGAGAGAGAGAGAGAGAGAGAGAGAGA
>JACYFF010031952.1:11382409-11397785 GCA_017589665.1 Selenicereus undatus
AGAGAGAGAGAGAGAGAGAGAGAGAGAGAGAGAGAGAGAGAGAGAGACTAACAAGGTGATTATGTTCCCTTAACTAAACCCATTCCTAATGATGTGTCCCAAACTCATTGGTTGAGTCTTGGGTTTCATAAGGTTTGGTATCTAGACATGTTCCTTTACGTGATGGACACGTTTCTTTTATGGGTAAGATGCTCATTGTTGTACGTTAGGTATATTGAAATGTCACAGGCTTCTGATTGGCCTAGTCACACAGGTAATCACTCTGACGCTTGAGTAGCGGGTAGGATGAGAGTTAATCATATTAGCACTAGGTGTGCAATATTGATTACTCACACTGGAATTGTGTGAGTGGAATGAATATAGTCACCTTAGTAAGACTAAGATGAGACTGGGGGAGTCGAGTATGAAATAAGTTTTCATATTGAATCCTTAAAAGCCGAATCTTGAGTGTCAATACCAACATTTAGTATGTTGATCTATTGACTCAGGTTAGATTTTTGGGTGAAAATTTAGACTGACGATTCGCATGGCATAAAGAGTAACGAACCCAGCTAAGTGGGAGCTATGTTGTGACACACATCTCAGACTGTGTGTGCTTATAAGACGACTCATATATGGGGTGACAATTGAATTCCCTATCACTTGTAATTGTGTGACCCTATGGACGATAACCCTTTGACTTAAAGTTATGATATTAAGTCGAAACTTAATGATGCTACCTTAATGTGATTCTCAAGAACCACGATGTATATGGTTCAGCGAGAACACGTTAGGAAAACAATTAAGCTAATATGAGATTTCATGAGTGTTTAAGGAAAAATCTATCTACCATCACCATATTAGTTCGGACGATTATGTTGAGAATATAATCATATGATATATCAGGCATAAGGGATTAGAGATGCTATTGGTGATGTATTGGGATATTTTTGGGATATCGTATTTCGTGAAAGTGTTGTGTTAGTTAGATGGTAACTTAATATAACACTACTTATTATTTTTGATCGCACGTCCTATTCCTGGTATGAAGTGTGAGGAGTTGTGATACATGGAGAATACGTGTTTTACGGCCTAAGTGGCCGAGTGGGAGCTGTTGGACGGGCCTAATGAGACTTAAGTCACTTAGGGCGACAACTCTTGCTACCCCCTAACCTATATAAAGAGGTTTAAAAGAGGTTAAAATCGCGAGATGTTATGACGCGAATATTATATCTCCCATATTCTCTTACTTCTCTCTAATGGCCGAACTACCATCTATCAAGTTCTCGAGTTTAGGACATGAAACCCTAAAGCGACTCTAGTAGCTGCTTGATATTATTATTGGTGTGATTGGTATTCTTTATACGCATGGACTATTACCGACAGTATATTTCCGTATCCAGGTTAGTTCTATTTATTCTTGCAAAAATCCCTCTACATTAGATACATAAATGATTAGTTTATGCTAAATCTTTGAAAATTTGAATTCAAAATTTGCCATTTTGCCTCTCCATTTGAAATACACATGAATTATACAGTCGTCGCTTTGAAAATTATTTTTTTAACCTAAACAGTGCAGTAATTATCTTGAGTCGCATCGCATGCTTAATGAACTCTACGTCATTTTTTTTGTTTGCTTTTAATTTTCAACGAGCAGCAAATTGGACACGTGCACCCTGAGGCTCTTCTATTTCCCAGTATAGGCAATCTGGGTACTTTCAACTTTCAAGTTCCAACTAGTTCTGAATGTTCTGGGTCTTCAGAAACGTTTCGCCCAATTTGTGTATTGCTCTGTCATTCCAATGGTTCTCACACGGTATTAGATGAAGATAATGGCGAGTTATTATTCTCCTGTACCCTTCTGTGATTTATATATGAATCATAAATTCAAATTCTCTCTCCGTCTCTCTGCCCTGAACTGTTTCCTCAATTGTATCTGCTCTTCTACTTAATTGCTTAACTTCTACACCAACATATCAAACAAAAGGTTTAACAGTGCAATCCTAAATCATCATGCTTGAATATTCGATGTAGTTCCTGCTTATGTTCTGGGTTCATGGAGAAACTAGATAATGGAATAATTTCTCTGTGTTTTCGCATTTGGGATTTGGGCAACTATGTAACTGATAGGCTGATTGAGTATGCCAGTTATTCATAAAGCCTTGAGCTTTGTATGGTTCATTTTTAGTTTCTTGTATAACTATGGATGCTATTCAGTTCAGTGGTCCAACTGGTCATTGCTTCCATATCTTAATTTTGTCAACGTTTTGGTGAAGCTAGGTTCGTTGGAATCGGATGAAGATTAAGGGAGATATAACTCTATACTCATTATTGAGAAAACTCAGAAGTGGGTTTCAATTGTTGTCACATATTGAGTGGGTTTCAGCTTATGGGTCTCATATATCGGCGGCGAGTGTATTGGGTATTGTTGGCCTGGTACTAGCTTTGAAAGATGGCCGAATGGGGAATTTGAAGTTCATTTCAGGCAAGGATGACACCCCAGAGAAGCTTTCCTTTGTACCCGGCTTGCGGAATTCAGGAAATAACTGCTTCCTTAATGTAGTTTTGCAGGTAAAACGATTATCATGGTTTGTTCTTTGGTCTTTTGATTTCACATTTGCTAATGTGTTTGGATTGCTGAGGGGTCTTCGCAATTTATGGAAAGTTCCTGCAAGTAACTTGGCCTTTTTGGTTTTTGTGTTCTTCTTGACAGTCTCTTGCTAGCTGTTTAAGTTTCCGGCATTTCTTGGAAGAAGTTGAGGAAATACAGTTATCATCTGACGGTGGGCAGATTGAAGATTTGTCTCTTTTGGTATCCTTGGCTGCTTTGTTGGAAGGTAAGAGTGCAGCACGTGGGCATATATACGTGGTAGTCTATGATCATTTTGCTTCCATGTAAAGTGCTCCTCCATACGTGTAATTTCCTTTTTTTATCCCCGGTTGTTCTCGTGCAATAACTATGGGAAGCCATTGCGTAGAATACTAACTGACTAGAGAGACTTATCATGGAGCTGTTATTTACTAATTACTTGGAGTCTGTATTTCTGTGGAATTTGATTAGCTTTCTTATGTACGTCATGCTTGATGGGTGTGGCAGACCTGAGTACTCTTAAGGAAAGAAGTGTGACTTTGAACCCATGCAAAGTGATGTCAGCCATGCAGCATTATCTTCCTCAGTTCCAGTTGACAAACCAACAGGTTCACTTCTATTCCCTCAGCATGTCGCACTCTTGCCGATTTTTCTTTTTATTTGCAATACATTTACTGCTAGTTATTTGCTTTTTAGCCATTTTCCTGATCTAAACATAACATCGCTTCCGATATGTAATTGGTGTTGGCATCTGCAAGTAGGATGCAGCAGAAGCATTTCTTCATCTTCTCTCCTGTTTAAGAGACGAATTATCAGAATCTTATATGCCAAGCTGTGGTTCCTTAGCAGATGTGGCTGCTCCTCAAAGTCGAATTCTTTCTTTCACGGGCATAAAGAATATAAATGACCCAGAAAGATGGAGGCAGCAATACCTTGGGCCTTTTGATGGGATTCTTGGAAGTTTCCTGAGCTGCCGAAGTTGTTCTTCTGAGGTTGGGTGGCATCCAATCATGTTCTTTGCATACTACTGATGACAATTATTTGTCCACTGAATCATCTTACTCGGTTACTTCTGCAGATCATGATGGATTTTGGTTTCTTTCACGCCTTGCCGCTGTCACTTACAGCCAATCCTGGTGCTTCCTTTGTATGCCTCTTTTAGTTGAAATATTCTCTCTGGTGGAAGCTGTTAAGTACCCTATATTTGTGTTGAACTGATTCTATGCGACTGAGGTGGTTTTTATCCTTCCAATATGCATGAAATGTTAGCTGCATAGGCTTACACTTGAAGATTGCATAAAAAAGTTCTTGGCTCCTGAACACGTTGAGAACTATTGTTGCGGTCACTGTTGGCATATTTCTGCCATCAAATATTTGTCTTCCGTTGGAGGACACCAGGTATTTCCTTCTATCTTCTGCTTTCTGAAGGAATCATGTCTCTGCCTTTATGTTTAATGTCCCCACTGACAAAATCAGTGGACAAGATTGATTGCTTATGGTGGTTGTCCGCATTGTTTTTCTATTTTTGTTAGGAAGAAATTAGAAGACTGAGTTCCTGTAGTGAGGAGGATGGTTGTGACTGCAGGAGTATTTTATCACTTGAGGCCTTCCCCTGGTCAAATCAGTTTTCACATACGTTTAAACAACTCAGCATTGCTCATTGTCCACAGGTATGAAAATATCTATTCCTCCCACCCCACGTGCTGCTCTGTGAAGTGTAGACAGATGCTTATCCTTTCTACTTCAGATCTATTATCCTCATTATAACTCAGAAGTTCTTGTATGTTATTATTGTTTTTTTTTTCCCCAAGCGAATTAAAGAAGCACAGAGGAAATGCCCCCCCCCCCCAAAAGTCCTCTGGACCTCTTAGGGCTGTTTAGTTTAGATTTCAGATTCCTGTGTTTTTCATCAGATTTCCACAAATTTCAACAGACTTCTGCAGATTTCAAATTTCTGCTTGAGGTTTCAACATAGTTCCACAGATTTCCACAGATTTTTTTCCGTCATTATGTTATTTTTAATAATGAAACTGAATGTAACTTACATACTATTCAAACATGCCCTTCCACCCTCCCCCCTTTGGGTGGTAGGAATAATTAAAGACCACCACATATGATTCAGTGGATGTGCTTGGTTCGCCTTAAGCCATCTTAAAATCAAGCCTCTGGCTTCAGCTCGCTTTCTGATTCTCGGTAACTGCATGAAGACCCAAAATCTATGCCCATATCACCTTGTGGCACTATATGACTTTCATGCCCCACTAATAGAGTAACTACTCATCTGATGTCTGGATAGGAAGCATGGGGTGAGTGTCTCTAATACTTTCGGAAGAACTTTTAAGTTCCTTTGTTGTTGACCTGCCTAAGTTTCTTTGATCTTTTTGAATGAAGCTTTGAGTGTGAAGGCTTGCTCAGTTGGCTGTAGACTGTTGTTGCACTAATATTCTATAATTGTCTTCTGCAACATCAAAATCTCAAGAGGTTCTTTACTGTGGTAATTTGAGTAATCTGTAAGTCTGTAACCCCCCTCCCTGATTGCTCTCCTTTGAGGGGTTGCGGGATCATTGTAGAAGAATTCTTGTGCTAGAGTAATTGGATCATCTAGGAATATTCTACTACCTTGTATATTTGTTAGAGCTTCCAAACATAGCCCTGTTTACTCTGAAGGAAGATCAGAAGTTCAACTGGTGTGGCTATGTGACGGCTGCTTCTTGTTTTTTTTAAACAGGCACAATCTGTATTTTCAGTTTTTTCCCCTTTCCGTCCCTGGTGTAAGCTGATTTTTGTGCATCCATATTTCTCTGGCAATTCTTTGTTGCACAGATTCTTTGCCTTCATCTGCAGCGCACTTCAATGAACATGTTTGGGGAGCTTGTGAAACTTCAGGTACCTGAAACTGTGATTCACTGTCCCTGTTTATAGCGATTGATGTGGCTCTATTTATCTATTTCCTTAGTGTTATATGTTGGAGATTCTTCTATGTACTGGGGAAGGATCAAAAGAAAGTTGGAAGTAATTGGATATGATCTGAAACACATTATGGCACTCGAGGTTCAAGGAGCAATTTTCTGTTTTAGTGAATTCGTTTTAGGGGCATTCGGACTGTTCAGTAGATACATTCCAAAAGGCAGGCCTTATATGTTCTTAGCCGCCTCGCCTCTCCTGAAGTGTACTTCTCATGCTTCCTTCATTTAAGAAAGCAAACCAGCTGAATACTCCACTGTCGCACCTTGACGGGGAGGGTGTGTAGACATTCTTTCTTTTGTTTCTTTTTTTATTGTCTTTGTTTTTGGGTGTTGTAGTACCCCTGCCACTGCATTCTACACAGGCTGTACTCTAAGACCAAAGGACCAGAGGACAATTTAGTGAGGCATTGTGCTTTAATCCACCGCCATAATCTAAAATTAAAAAGTTGCATAAAATTGCCTTGTTAAGTCTCTGGAAAATGGATTAAATGCATCCTTCATCTGCTCAAGTTCTATGTTACTCAGACCTGAACACTAGAATTGGACATCTATGTGTCCAAGTGTTGGAAATTTATACATTTTCCTGGTTTATTTTCCTGAATTCAAGTTTCCAACTGTTCGATACTCATGTTCTGAATCTAGTATTCAGTAAACCTCCTCAGTGTGCAGTGAAAGTCCATATTATGACTCTCACCAATAAATGCATATCTGTGCAGGGCCATGTTTCTTTCCCATTGATCTTGAATCTATCTCCATTTGTGAAGCATGAGGTTGGCATTCAAAAGCTAAACTGGGAAAAATACCTAGTGGAGCAGCAATACCTGGCATCCATCTCTCACCCTAGAAGCATTAACAAATATGTGGATACAGGTAAACTGAACTGCTCGAGTTACCCAATGTGTGACAAAATTATTTATTATGAAAGTATTTGACATACTAAAATGATTGAATTCACTGCAGAAAAAATCAAGAACGATGCGTCACAAACCCCTGAACTTTGTTCTCCACCGACTGAAACCAGATCTGACACCAGATTTATGCATGCTCAAGCTCAGAGTAAGGTTGGCCTGACTCCTATAAGGAAGTGAAAGTTCAGCGAAAAGTTCAACCTTTTCACTTCCTACTCTGGATTTTTTATTCGTTGGTAGAATTTGGGTTAATATTGATTCCTGTTTTCCCAGTTGTTATCCCAGTTTTTATCTGTTTTGTTATTATTTGATTAAAGAACCTTTTTTTTGTTACTTGGATTCTTCATTTCACATCGAGTGCGTCAATGAGACACATGAAAGTTGATACCCTGAAATGAATATGAACATTTGACCCTTCTTTTTAGGCAACAAAACCTATACTGAGTGCCCCAATGTCAGACACTCGGCAATCCAACATGTTGTGGTTTTAGGCTTGCAGCAGACTCCTGAGTAGCAATGCCTTGAAGTTGGACGGGATCATTTCATTCTCTCAATGAATTTTTGAATCGATACATTTTGCTTTTTCAACAGGAGATTCCAAATCACTTATTTGAGTGAGCATCATCACTTACTAGCTTTTTTATTCACTACAGGACATGGACAATGAAGTAGATTGTAAGAACTGTTTGTATCGCCTTGTTTCTGTTGTGGAGCACTTTGGAAGGGCTGGAAGTGGTCACTACACAGTATATAGAGGAGTCAAAGTTAAAGTAGAAGTGGATGCTGGAGGTGGAGGAATTAATATTCCTCCCATGCAATGGTTTCGTATTTCAGATTCAGAGGTACGTCATGCTTCGGAAGAGGATGTTCTTGGGGCTGAAGCTACCTTGCTTTTCTACGAGAGAATCTGATTTGACAGCTGAAGAAGAGTGCAGGATTTTGTGAATGATTCCAGCTAATGAAATGCTGGGGTAAGTTCTTCGTTCCTGCTGTCTTCCAAATTGGTCTTTCCAGCTGTCTTCCCCCCCCGGCGGGCGGGTGAACCAAGATGAAAGAGGCAGGACTACTTGGATGTTTTAGTCCATTTGCTGTCTTCTTTATTGCAAGGTTGCCATGAGATCTAACTAAGCCAGCTGGTGTCCAATTATCTCATCCACACAAGTTGAAATAGGACAATCTGGTTCTGACCTGAGCCTGAATTTACCCAAAAGAAATCAAACTGATAAGAAATTCGTTCAACCAATATTGATTGCAGTTTTTCCTTTGCAAACTTATTGTACGTGCAACTGCCTGAAATGGCCAGCCCAAACCGAATGTTTATTCAGCTTGTTTAGGCCTGTTCTAGAGTCAACTTGTTTTGCATGACTCATTTGCATTAGCTTCACAAAAAGCTGTTAAGTAACTGATTCATTAGAATCTTTTATTTGTGCTTTCCCCGTGCTAAGTTCTTGTGGTAGTTTCATAGGAAGTGATCCATGTGATCATCAAACTCATCCTTTGTTTTGTTTTTTTGAGATTGGAAAATTAACGCACGCACACAACCTAGGGAGAATGGTCTCTGTAGTGGTAGCCAGCACCCTACCATTAGGCTTTGGGCTGCCCCCTGAGGAGGCAATCAGCCAAGAAGACGAGCTGGTTATTTGTGTTTGCAACAGTAAATGGCAAATGTGCATCTGATTTGGGTAGGTTTTAGGTTCAATTGGAAAGGATTGGTAGGTATTCAAGTTGGATCTTATTAGGTCCTGGTCATTTACCTGAATCCGTAAGGTAGAGGTACATCCTAATCATTTTAGTTCAGGTTATCTTTTGATCTATTGGCAACTTGTCCAATAAACTTGTTAAGAAGGTCATCAATATTGGTTGAGCAAATGCTAGGTTGGTTTCGCTATAGTTTGTTTCCGGATCATTGTTGGTTGGGGCGCTGATACAAGTTTGCGGTCACTTAAGGTAATGGTTGAAGGACCATGAATTGGTTTTATACTCAACACGTCTCTCACATGCATGCCTTTTGGACTTGAAACGTGGATGTTGCACAGGTTCCTGCATACCTTGTGCAATAAAATATGGGGGTTGCTGAGATTCGAACTCAAGACCTCTCACTCGTAATAGCTCTGATACCACGTTCAATAGCCAATTCAATCAAAACCTTAAGATGGTAGTTGATGACCCAAGAATTGGTTTAATATTCTAACAGTAGGATGATTAGGCTCAAATCAATTCTGAGACATCTGGGAGAATTGATGACCTGGCTCTTCGTATACTCTTTGTTGTTAACCTGTCGGTCTCTCCATAACATCTTTTGCTTTTGTATTTGTTCTTCAGTTGCTGCTGCATGCCTCTAGCATGCAGATCACTAGCTCTCAGAAAACATCCGGAAACTGGAATTTTGGAAGCGCTTATTTCTTCTCTGAATTTGCGGCTTCTATGGACATCCTGTCAGGAGAAATGGCTCGATATGAACATACCCTTTATACAAATTCCCTGAAAGAGATGCTGAAATTGAGATGATACTAATCAGCTTTTACGAAAATTTGTGTGTTTTAACTGCCAAGTACAGTTCAATTTTGTCAGTTGTGATCAAAGATCTTGGGTTATCTTAGGGGATTCAACATGTCTATTGGATTTCATCCTTCTGCAGCAGTAGTTAGCTTAATTGGTAATTTTATTTACTAGAGATTTGGGCAGTTGCCTTGTGTTGGCCTCTGTTTACTCCCCTGAACCGAAGGGCGATAAAGTTGGCGCCTTTTTCTGTTTGTCTATGTTTTTTTTTTTTTTGGGATTTCATTTTTCTGTTTGGTGTTCATGAAATCCATTGTCTATTATTCCTCAATTTTAAAAAAAAAAAGAATCTCTCGATAATCAATTGTGGTTTGCAGCGAGATAATTGTCTAAAATCTAAGGTAATACTTATAGACGCAAACAATAAATTTATTATAAAGAGATATAAAGACTAAATCTGCCAGAAAATTTCTTGTGAAGTCCTTAAATAAATTAGAAAAGCAAGAAATTTGGATCTGCTATTGGTGATTATGTTTGATAACAATCTCAATTAGAATACATGGAAAAAGTCAGATTTGTTCATATGACGGACTATTGTCTTTGTAAATTTTTGTTTATTTTTTAATTAATTGTAATTTTGTAAAGCTATGTGCAATCATGTATATAGAAGTAAGGTTGTCTATATCCGAATTATCATAGACCTTGTGAAAATGGGATCTGTATTGGGAGGAGGAGTTGTTATGTTGTAATTTTGCAAGGCTTAATTATAACTATATGTTCGCATTCAGAAGGTTTTGAGAGTTGGTATTGAGATTCTACTCTGTGTAATGCTTTAATTGATGCTGAGAATTTAGACTTGAATGAGTAGGCATAAGAATCGCACACATCGTGTGTGGATAAGTTATGGTTCATGAGCGAGTATGAAAGTCGATAAGAAACGTTGATGAACTGCTAATTAAAATTAGAATTGTGTTCTTGGTAAAGAAATTGGTATGTACTTAAGTTCTGTTTGGACTTTGGAAAATTTGGTGGAAAGAAAAAATTTAAAAAATTAACTTTTTTTCTTGTGTTTGGTTTAAAGAAAATCACAAAGGTAAAAAATGGAGGAAAATTTGGTGGAAAAATTGTTAGAAACAAGTGATAAAATTTTCCTTATGAAATTGAGAGGAAAGTTTGGGAAAAGTTTCCAAAAGAATTATCAACTTCCTCCAACCTTGTACTGCTTAGATGATATCAACATTATTCAAGTAATTCATCAATTTTCAAATTTCTCATATAAATTATTGTATTTTTTTCCTCAATCCAAACAAGAGAAAAAAAAAACTCACTTTCCCCCTACTTTTTTTTCTTTCACTTTTTTTTTTCTTCAACTTTTTTTTTTTTACCAAATTTTCTAAGAACTAAACGGAGCCTTAGGGTCTGACCATGACAAACAAATGTGTCTCAAGATGTTAAGTGTCATAGAATCCTTGAATGGTGTATTCGTCCCCTTCCCCCTCCTGCTTTGTTTTCTTGTCCTTTCTTAAAAAAAGAAAAAGAACATATGACATCTTGAAAAGGTACAACAATGATTAAAAAAAATACAGAAGACAAAAATAATGAAAGTGTAATTTCTTGTTGAATAAAGTAAATCCTATATAATAAAATTATTGAACAACCCCCTCCTGAAGTTTAACAAAAAGATATATAAATAATGCAAAAGGAAGTTTTATCCAAGTTTAGATTATGGCAATACTACGATGTTAATGTTGTAGATTTACAAAATATTTACGTACCTCATAATAAGTCTATTAACTCATGCAATCTACAACATCTTATAACAATTTTGATAATTTTGATATTTTACATTTTAATAAGATAACAAATTATTTTTTTATACCAAATAAATGTAAATGTTGAAAACTTATCTTTTCCTGTTGATTTAACAAGTTCATAGAAAATTAGGGAATTCCTTACTAGTAGTATTGTTGAAATCAAAATAAAATGAGGAGATTCCTACTTATGGTAGAAATTTATAAAAAAATGGGAAAATTTTATAGAAAAAAGGTGCTCTTAGCCCCCCTCCCCACACCCCCCAAGAAAAATTTTATCAACGTATGTGCCTGTTGATTAGACCTCAGAAATGGATTACTTTGTTACACTTCGGATCGAGTTAATTGTGTGACGAGTGATGATCCGGTTAACAAGATTTAGCTTGGTTTCGATTTTTGTTTAGGTAATTGCCTTGCAATGAAGGATAGCTTTAGCAAGACACATTAAGGTCAGGTGTAATTTGATTCAGATTATTTTCAATTTGAGACCGGCTTTAGATTAAACAATTTTGAATGTCACTTTAAAAATAAAATTTTCGGATCATTTATGTTATATTTGAAAAAATTAGCTGTTTAGTTAGTGAATAACTGTTTAGATAGTGGATAGCATTTGTAATTTAGGTGTTAGCGAATAGCTGTTTAGATGAGCGGTTTAAATGAATGTGTTTGGTAAATTTCGCTATTAGGCTAACTGATTAATGTAAATTGACATAAAAGGATATAGATAATTTCCAAAGACAAAATTTTTAAAAGATATTTTTTTGCTACAAAATATGAACGCTATTTTTAAATGTCAAGCGTTAATACTATTAGCTTTTCAAAAACGCTACTTAAAATGCTAGTTGAAACACTAAGGTCCTATTCGACAAAATTAGCGGTTCAAGTAGCGGATAACGGTTTAGGTAGCGGATAACTGTTCAGGTAGCAAATAGCGTTTCTAATTTAGCTGTTAGCGGATAGCTGTTTAGAAGAGCAGTTGAATAAAATGTGTTCGGTAAATTTAGCTGTTGGATTAGTTGATTAATATAAATTGACACAAAAGGATATAAATAATTTTCAAAGATAAAATTTCCAAAAGGTAATTTTTGGTAAAAAAATATGAAACGCTACTTTTGAAGGTAAAACGTTAATACTATTAACTTTTCAAAAACGCTACTTAAAACGATAAACACTGCTTGAAATGCTAGTCAAAACACTGCGTTACCGAACACTAAAAATTACGTGATGAGTGTATTAACTTAGTCAAAATGTCAAACGCAACCCAAAATACTGTTGCCAAATACGCCATAATTAAACGAATACTAAAATTAATTAATTAATGTATTAATTTAATCAAAATATTAAATACTATTTAAAATGCTGTTGCTGAACACGAAAATAGTTGATTCGGACCCCCCGCTTTTAAGCAAAAGCGACTTGATTGCCGACTCCACAAGAGAAAAGAAGAAAAAAAAAAACAAAAGAAGAAGTTGCTATCAAATTTATTCTTCAGCGGGCGTTCTCCAGTTCATTGCTTAGGGTTTTTAGCAGGAGACCACCGCTTTGGAATACTGAGAACGACCAAGAGCGGGAAACAGAGAGAGAGAGAGAGAGAGAGAGAGAGAGAGAGCAACAATGGCGAGCACCAAAGTCCAGAGGATTATGACCCAACCTATTGTAAGACCTCCATTACTACTTTCTCTATCCTTTATGTTCTATGTTTTTCTTCATATTCTTGGCTCACTCACGCTCTGCTTTCTTGCCTCTGCGACGGCCTCGCTGTTCAATTTTCCTGGTCGTTGAATTATGCAGAACCTGATTTTCAGGTTTCTTCAAAGCGTATGTTCTCTCTTTCTCTCTCTGCGTTCAATTTTCCTGTTCTTTTTTGTTTTCTGTCCTTTGGGTTTCTCTAATTTGATGCTGTTTTTTGGTTGCAGAAAGCTCGAATTCAGATTTGGTTGTTTGAGCAGAAGGACTTGAGGATTGAGGGACGAATTATTGTAAGTCTATTCATGTAAATCACAGTTGTTTATTTACTTTGTTTATTTTCATATTGGTGCTTATAGACTGTGAAGATTTCGATGCTGGGTTAATGACAATTGTTATGAAATATCAGGATACCGCCTTCTTATTTTCTCTTCTGTTTCTCATAGGAGTTGAACTATCATTAATTTTATGTAGTTTTGGGTGAATCCCTTACTGGTTTTCTTGTTCAAGGAAAAAAGAGAGATTATTTTAGCTCACTCTTTCTCTATGTGTGGCTCAAATACATGATTTACATAACATTTTCCATGCCCATCGGTGAATTTTGTCTGAAAAATGTGGAACTGTAGAGATACTACCTTGTTTGTTATTAGTGAAATGGAAAAACTACTTTTCTGACAGCGTGTTTCATCCATTCTTGTATTTGTTATTGTCTGTAAATTAATGATTGTATGCTTGGTCGCTGGAGAAACAGAAGACTTCATTTGTTTCTGATTAATTATACTCCAATGTCCTCTCAAGGATCTGAATTCTGATGCAACTTAAGGCTGCGTTATTTAGGCAATTCCATTGTTTCGTTGGTGGCATAATTTAGACGATAGAGACAGGGTTTGATAGGGTTTTTTTTGGGGGCGGGGTTGGGGAAAAGAAATCATTACTATTACAGTGATGGCCTTTTAGCTGCTACATTTTGGACTTAGTGTGCTTCTACTGATAGGTTGGTTGTGGGTATATCCTATGGCTCTTACTTCTTAGTTGATGAGGACAACTATCACTTGGGTTTCATGATGAATTTCCCTAGTATCAGGCAACAAAACTTATCGTAAGATAAGGTTCAGGTCATGCTTTGACAAAGGAATGACATTATATTGCCAGTGTTTCTAAGCATATGCACATTCAAAGTGGCTGCTCCGCAATTTCTTCATCAGCAGTGTGCAGACATGAACTCAGATTGATGGTTTCCCTCTCTGTCTCTGTTCTTTTTTTTGGGGGGGGGGGAAGAGAGGTTTAGGGAAGTTTTTGGATGTTGCAATATATTTTCTACATCTCATGGTAAACAGTGAACTACAAACAGCCTGTCATTGAAATTTCATTTGTGCTCTCTGTGCTTGAGTGTGAGGTGTCCATAAGGACATTATATGCTTCATTTTTTCTTGTGCTTCGTCCTGTTGTGCTTTGTTGCTGGCAGAGATGAATGTTTGAAAGTGATATAGAAGGGGAAGGAAGGATTGCTCGTTCAATGATCAATTCACTTTGCTATGTCTGTTTTTGAAGACATGGTTTATGTTTTAACCTTTTGCCAGCGGAACGCTATTGAGGATTCAGCTGGATAAGTAGCATAACTGTAAAAGATTAATTTTAAACTAGATTGAAGCATATCTGCAACGACTACAACCTATGAAAACTAGATGAGTTGAGTTAGTTGAGATTTTGATTATGCCTTCTGAAATTATGTTATTTTGAAACCTACAGGGAGCTTAATGACTGGTGGAAACTCATGTTTTCAATATGCATGGTCGAATTGGTGGCTTGGGTGAACTAAGATAATGAATGACTTTTAACCCTGATGGGGTAGCTCAGCTGGTGAGGCATTGGGATTGCATCCCAGTGGTCACGAGTTCGACTCCCCATCAGGGCCACTGGAGGTTTTCCTGGTTGTTAACTTCGGGGCCCCCGGGGATTTAGTCGAGGTGCGCGCAAGTTAGCCCGGACACCCTGGCTCATAAAAAAAAAGAAAGATAATGAATGACTTTGAGAAGATATATTGGATAGACTTTTGTTTTTGGTATCTTGAGGCCATTGCCACTTGGCATGAAATGCATACCTCCATCAAGCTTTAAGCTTTATTTGGAAGTTTTCTAAGGTTGTAGCAGGATAGTTTGCCAGAACCCTGAATGGTTTGCATATAAACAGGGAACATGACTTGGTCATTTTGTTTGCTCCATTTGGTTTGATTTTAGCCGTCTCTGCTTAAGATACTTGTATGACGCTTCATGACAGTGTACAAAAGTTCTGATTCTTATTCTCTCTCCAGGGCTTTGATGAGTATATGAATTTGGTTTTGGATGATGCTGAAGAGGTGAGCATTAAAAAGAAGACTAGAAAATCACTAGGTAGGATCTACAGTGCCAGAACTATGTTGTCTTTTGGTTTGCTATGCTTTGCCCTAACAGCTGACCTAATGACTGTTGCCTTTGATTAGGGAGAATCCTTCTTAAAGGAGACAACATTACGCTGATGATGAATACGTAAGTGAAATTTATACTTTCTAGTGGAGTCTGGCCTCGTATGGATGGTTTTGTTTGGAGAAATTTCAAAACTGCTTTGTTAGAAACATATTGGCTACCAACTTCACAACAATGGGTGGCATTTTGTGCTAAAAAATTGTACATGTACGCTGCTGGGAATTCATTATTTTCTTTGTGTTTATTTTATCCAGGGGAAAATGAGACTTCAGGACAAACTCGTCAAGGAGCGCTAGTTGGACCAAGAGCTGCTGTGAGCTGCCTGCTTAATATAGTAGAAGCTTCGTTTGTACGAACATGTTTATTATTGTATCATCTTCTCCGGGTGTTCTTTTCTCCCAGTAAAGTTTTAATGTAATTTGATGGCAATGAACTAATAGATTAATGGATTTCTCTGATTCGGGAAAGGGTTGAG
>JACYFF010031952.1:11398185-11482021 GCA_017589665.1 Selenicereus undatus
TTTGATCACACAATATTTATAATGTGAAACTCTCTCCTGAAAAACAAAAAACAAAACAAAATCTTGATCATACAACATTCGGCGTGTGAGATGCTCCCAGTTCCCACCAGAAACAAAAACGAAAAAAGAAAACAGGGGAGTCCGAGGGGCTAAACGGCTAAACCTCTATGATATCCGAGATTCCAAAGTTCCAAACTATGAAAACCATCCCGCCTCGGGCAAACCCAGCAAGAAAACCGCCATTAGAGTACACTCACTTCCCCATTGTCTTCTCTTCCCCTGTTTACCCGCTCAAATGTCGCACCCAAACCCAGTACAAGTAGAGCTCATCTCAGACGACGAAGATGACAACATCACAAGCAATTCTTTCAAAACTCCAGTTTCCAATCATCTCAAGAGACCCAGATCAGATTTCCACTCAAATTCCACACCCTTTTTCATCATTGATGACGACCCAACGCCTCAGAAACTCCGAACGTCTGCCTCTTCTGGCCGCGCAACAGTTTCAGATATCTCCTTCTCAGAGTCGCCCAAAACCCAAGACCCACCAACCTTGAGTTGTGAATCAAAGGATGTCAAAGACCCTTCTTCTGGGTCCTGCAGTTTGCCCAGAATTTCAAGTGAGTTGTTTTAGAATTGCTACAACATGTGCAGTTTGGGCTCGTTTCTGCTATAATTGTTTCTAAGATTCGGCGTGATTTTGGGTGTCTCCTTTGTGGGTTTGCTCAAGTATGGCCTGCAATTGGGGGGGGGGGGGGGAGGGGGGGTGGTCTGATCAGCTAAAAATAGCTGCTCTTCTGGTGTTTAGGGTTGGTCGTTAGAATGTTAAGCAGGTAGCTTTGGATGGGTTGGCTTTGTGCCTTTGTTTTAAGTATAGGAGTCACTAGCATTTTATTTAAATGAGGAGGGTTTTTGATCATTTTGCTTTCTCCTATGGACGGGTCGCTTAAGTACTTGTTATTTTCTCGAGTGAACTTTGTATAGCCTATAATGGGTTATTCAGGATGATTCTTTGGAGATGTGTTGTTTAGGGATACATTCTTGCTGGCATTATGTTTTAAATGACCAGAAAATTGACAATTGAACTTTTTCCCGTCGTGGTTTTGTGTTATACACGATCAGTAAGTATATGTCAATGTCGGTTATTGCTGATCTTACTGCCAAACGAAGAAGATGCTGCATTAAGGCGACGCATTGGTTTTAGTCAATAAGCTGATGTTGATCTCTTGCAGCTGTTGGTGGGTTGATATGTTTGGAATCTGATGATGAGAATGAAGAATGCCCAGAGCGGGGGAATTGGTGGAAGAATATAGGAAGATTTGCTGGTTTTGATGAGGAGAAGGACCTGAAAGCAAGTCCCAGATTTGCTATAAGAGATAAGCAGTGGCAGAATGGAGAAATAAGTGCTGGCTTTGATGAAGAAAATAACTTAGAGAAGAGTTCTGCAGACATTGATTCAGTTCATTATCCTGACGTGGCAGTGCACTCCAATGTTCATGACGACGCTGAAGGAAGTCCAGCAAAGGGAATTGGATTGAGAAATGAAGGAAGGTCTGATTTGAATGTAGAAGATTACTCAGCAAAGAAACCTGATATTGCACTAAAGGAGAGCAGGAAGAGGAAAGAAGTGATTAATGCTGATTTTGATGTGGGGTGCTTGGAAGAAAGCCTGAGTGTAGGTAAATCATCAAGTTTAGGTAAGTTACCAAAGAATGTCAATGAATCCTAACTAGCAGAATTTTCCCTCCTTTTTTTATAGGCCTTATATGTTTATAATTTACTACCTGCATTCGAGTGGCAAATACTTGTTCTACTGTAGTCCTTTATTAATGCCAAACAGCATGAATGTAACCCTATTCTGCACACTTGGGAAACCACATATTGTTCTGGATGATATGTAACTGTGTCTGTTACCTTTACCAGAAAATAGGAAACCCACAAGGACATATAAGAGCATCTATCTGGAAGATGATGCCGATCAATTACTACCGTTTCATGTAAGATCGTCATGCTTTCTTCTTTCTTCTTGTTATGTAGCATTGTTTCTTACTTGTCAGTATAAATCTTCAGTTATTGGATGTTCAAGCTTGATAATTAGAGCCACAAGTCGTAAGTTCCGTTAGTCTTGCTCTGGCTGTTGAAGAGCAGCGGATTAAATATGTGGAACATGATCCATTTTATGCTCATTGTCACGGTTCCGTCCCCACTGACAAGCACCACATCGACCTCAATTTTTAGGTTGTAAAATGCATTTTAGCATACTAGGTTGTGCCATGTGGCTGGTTAGTTTGACTTCATAATCAGACTTTAGAATGCATCTTCTTTGTAGAGTAATGCTGCTAATAAGTGATGCAATTCCTTTATTATGCTACCATTCTAAAAAAAAATTATGTATTTCATATGCTAATGCAAATGCCTTTTTGGATAGGTGGAAAAGTCACTGGGGGCAATTTTTTCGGCTTGGATTATAGTGGACTATAGCAAAATGCTTTCTAACCTATACTCTGTTTCCTTTTTATTTAATAGCACGCAACATGTGGTTTTTTTAACCTAGATTCCAACTGAACCAGCCTCTCTGTAATTCAGAGTTAAGGCTTGCCTACTACATCTTGGCCCCCTGTACACTCTTCTTGAGTGGGAGTTATACGAAATGACTATGCCAGTGCTTATATGGAATGTATTTTCAGGACTCAGATCATGGCACAGAAAATGTTAGACTGGAAGCAGATGGTGTGAACTGTAAGCTTAAAAGTAGAGGCAATGCTAATGCACAGTTGAAGCAGTATCGAAATGAAAAGTTAGCGAATAGGAAGAAATCACAAGCGGAAAAAGCACGTGTGATGGAAGAGAAGAAACTTAAGAAACAGGTTAGTCTTTTGCTTCTTGCTCTGGACTTTATTGGATAATCTAGCTGACTCAGATTTTTTCCTCAATCCAGCAAGACCAGTTGCATAAGGCAGCTTTGAAGGCAGAAGCCGCCAAATCAAGACAATTGGAGAAAGACAAGCAGAGATGGGAGAAAGAATGCGAGAAAAATATCCTGACTGAAATTGACCCCAAGGTCCTTCAATGTGGCTCAATTGGGGGTACACCTGCTGATCTTTATAATTAAATTCCACGAAGTGCTGACTCATGCATGAAACTGATATTCCCTGTGAATGTAGGACATCTACTTACAAGATTTGGTGAGAAAGGTCTCAGATTTAACATAACTTCTAATCCAGTTGAAAAATCCATTGTCTGGAGAATGAACATTCCAGAGGAACTATCTCAGGTAAGCATGTTTTTGACGTCATATGAGACCGTGTAGCTGATTTCAAGGTGTAGGATATCTGATTCTTTTCACTTGTGCTATTTTTCATGATCTCAGGCATTATTTTTCATAAATCGGATCTATCTTTCATGTTTCATCCTACTAGTATATTCTTTTATTATTTACCAATTTTGTATTGTGGAACTGTTTTATGTGGGAACTTGGAAGGAGTAATGGGTTAGGGATAAGAAGCTTCTTTTGGAGTCCTTTCTTGCATCAAATAGTTATTTGGCTAAGAATGCTCTTCTCCAATAGATATGCTCCTCCAACAAAGTGGGGGGTTAGAATGTTATTAGCCTGTGTTGGGCTTCACATAGATGCAGGTACCTTGAAAGAAGTTCCACTCACTGGAAGTTGCTTATAAAGCTCTTTGTCCCTTCCAGAATTTCTTTTATTGAGAGTGAAAAAGTAATGGATGAGCAGGCCCTTACTGATTTCTTTACATTCTCATCAGTAGAGCTTCTTTTTCCTGGGGAAAAAAAGGATGTTCTTTATGAATTAAGCTCCAACCATTTCATTTTCTTCTTCTAGTTGTCTTTGAACTGTGACGCATTTTTGGCAGATGGCCTGAAGTTGAATAAATTGTTTTCTTGTAGCTTTCTTCCTTGGAAACAGATGTTCATTATGTATTACTCATATATGGTGCTGAGGAATTCTGCAAAGTTGCTCTTGATGGGTCTCTAATGGATCATATTTCTTCTGTGAGAAATCATTATCCGTCTTATACAATTTGCTGCCTCACCAATAGGTTGATGTCTTATATCAATAAGAGGTGAGGCTTTTTTTGCAATTATTTTCCTCAACTCACTTAATTTTATGAAATTGTGCTTCTCTGATTTGATGGCAGAAACCCTTTGTGCTTGTGTTTTAGGGGTCCCAATCTAGTCTAGGATTTAACTGATATAATATTGTTTACATCTCCAGAATACATGGGCAAAAATGTTTCGAAAGAGTAGTCTACATGTTGTTTGATATGTCGTGCGATGCCTAAGCCTAACTGCATTGCCTTTAGCTTGATCCAAAACTTCCTTCATATTGCATGCTCAACCCTAGCCTAAGTGTAGTATTCAGTGTTGTCTAAAAACACATGAGAAATAAGAAAAAGCATAAAAAGTGCTAGGGGAGAAACTAACAGTTTTTTTTTTGGGGGGGTTTAAACTTTGGTTGGTAGAGCTGCGGAAAATATATCCTTACAAAAGGAGGAAGAAGAAGTAACACTACTGAAAATTGTACTGACCCTACAATGTAGGTATTTGAATGGCTTTTTCCAGATGCCTGTCATCTATAAGTACATGGTTTCAGACAAGTTTTTCTTCTTGGATATGCTACGCCAAAACCCCTTATTTGAATCATTCTGTTTCACATGCTTCATCCTTCCTCAATTGTGTAGTCTTTATTTGCAGGCTTTTTAACTCTCTAGTTTTGTTGAGAGAGGAAGTAAATTGCATTTCAAACTTTCACCAGGAAATTGCATCTCTGTATAACCTCTTTCAACTTGCTGAAATAGACTTGTGCTTACTCTAGGGAACAGGACAAATATAGAAATCAAAAAAAAGGAAGTGATTGGGAGCGTCCTCCTGTGGAAGAGGCAAGGCCTACTGAGTTTTAGTTCATCAAGTATCTAACTATTTTTGTGGGTTTTATTTCATACATGCTGAAAAGTATCTGGGAGCTGCCATTTTACAGGTGTTTGCAAAGTTAACCACTCATTTTGCCAAAGTACATACTAGACAGTGTGCTGATGAAGCTGAATTGGCTGATCACGTTGTTGGTTTGACCATCAACCTGGCAAAGTGCCGCTTCAGGTAGTGCATCTTGCTGCCCCCCTGCTTGCCTACGTGAAAGCTGTTTGCCCCTTGTAGTGAAAAAATGGGGTCTTTGGTGTTTTTTTTAACCCCAGGCATTGTGTTCTATGTCTGGAGTATGAATAGTTCCTCCATCGTTTCAAGTTTGGTTAACTGATCTTTTGTTCTCATTTCATTATCACAATTGATCAAACAAAAACTCTTTGGCCATCATTGCTTTGAAAGTACGTCATGTTATGAATCTTAAAAAAATAATCTTAAGTGGTTACTTTTCAAATCGACTAATTGATTATAATGTAATCTTCGATTTGTGAGCTTAGTACATCATCTGCTACCAATTCTTCAATATATTTGGGATAGAGAGAGTATTTTTAAATATATGCGTCTCAACTATCTGACTGATGGTTGCCATGGCTCCCAATTTTTGGGCCAGTAATGATGTGCTGTCTTCCTATGAGCCATGGATTCAATTGGGAAGCATGTCTTAAAATGCAGAACTCTACTCATTAAGTACTGTTATTATAGACCAATTGTCGTGAAGCCTCCCTCCACAACTAAAGCATTTAAATCCTGAGAAAACTATTTTTTCGCAGTGTTGGAGATTCTGGAGCATTTACCATCATGTAGGGCAACCAGTTAAGAGAGCCGTCTACATTTCTTTTCTAGTGCAGTCTGGGCTTTCATTAGCACATTTTGACTCTTCAGTCATCCGGCTTCCATCCAAACTGCAATATGACATTAGGAGTTGGAATATGGAGATGGTTGCTCACTTTGGTCTGTCCTTGTTTTGTTGCTTTTTTTTGGCCAATGAAAAAGCTTTAAGACTCTTGAGTTTATTTGGCTGCATGAAAGATACAAATGACCAAGACTTCTCCTAGAATGGATCAAAGCAGTACTCCATTATGCTGCTAATCAACACCCACAACTTGAATTCAATTCATCCTAGTTCATTCAATTCAGTTAATGGAGTCCAGAATTGATATTTTTATTCCCCCCCCCCCCCCAAATTTCCTCCTCTCATTAAACGTGTTGACTGAGTACCAAGTTATTCTACCTCTTGCAGGAAGAAACTGACTCCAATATTTGTGAATGCGAACGAGTGTAACGTTCCAAAGGACTGTGTAGACAGAGATCTAATTCTGAAGAATACATGGTCAGTAATCATTGTGTTGTCATCAATTACGTTGCCTGCACACTTTTGTAATGATGTGTCCTAACTGGAGAGCGGTATTCCTCCTGACCTTTTGCTTTCCAATCTGTAAAATGTTGTAATTTGTATATATCTGACAAATGCAAATTACATAAACATGAGATCCTTTCCTAAAAGGGCATCTCAACCTCTGTAAATTCTAAGGACGCGCCATCCATGCTGAGTGGCAGTTTTTGCAGCATTCTCCTAGAAAATTGCTGCATTGCTTATGATTGCAAGAGCAGCTTTTGCAAGAGCATTCTCCATGGGGGTAGCATGTTACGTCACAAGCCATTACTGTTACACATAAATTGACAATTATGAAATTTCAACATAACAACATATGCCAAATGGTTGTAGATGCTTTTGGAAGTCACAGCTGAAATGTGCTCCTTTAATAGTTCACTTATTATTTTGCGAAGAAACTTGGGGGTGGGATGTTGAAGATTCGGGAGGGGCCAGAATATTAGCTGTGATTATATTATTACATCTTGATGATAGTAAGAAGCTTGAATCTTCTGTTCGTTTGAGGGGCAAACCACTCGCTTTTTTTGGTTTCCAGGTTAAAAATGTTGGTTGCTATCCCAAAAGTGCAACCTAGATTTGCAATTGCTATATGGAAGAAATATCCAACTATGAAGTCTCTCTTAAGTGTCTACATGGACCCAAATAAGTCAGTGAGTATTTGTTCTGTGTTCCATTCTCTCTTCATGCTAAATTTGTCATGTCAATTTACTCTCTTTTTGGTTGCTGAAACTATTTGGATAAACTTTTTTAAAAAAATGGAATTATTTTATTTATTATTATAATTAGTTATGGTTATGAAGTGAGATGCAATTCAACCAAATGACACCCCCCCCCCCGAATGAAAATAGGTGCATGAGAAGGAATCTATACTGAAGGATTTGATGGCAGAAGGCCCGCTAGGCAATGAGGAGCGGAGAGTAGGTGAGATTTGTTCAAAGAGAATCTACAGGATAGTCATGGCCCAAAATGGATACATCGACACTGGTGAAGTCGAAAATGGTGCTGATTATTTTACAGCCAACTTGAACAGGTTAGCGTATTTCTCCTATGAAACTAATAACTAGAATTGTTGGTTTTAGGCTCTGTTTGAATTCACTACTGCTTTTGCCAGCATCAAGCTTTTGGAAAAAATAATGTCATTTCTAGCTTTGGCGAAAGCAAAAGGACTTTTTTTTTTAAAATTAAAAAAGTGCTTTTAGACTATTACATGCTTTTCTGAAAGACAAATGCCAAGCATCTCGAGTGTGTTTTTGGGATATTTTTCAAAATGCTAATCCAGACAGAGCTGCAGCCTGTGTAGACATATTGGATATTGAATTGCTCCAATATGCATCCGCCATCAAGAATGTTTGAGACTTTTATTTGCCTCATGGAATTGGTGGCATATGGAGTTGGTGTTTTATGCCACAGACAAAGGTGTTAAAATGTTTTTCTTCTAAATTGATGTCCTTCATTAATCTGCTTAGAGTTGATACTCCTAAATGCTACTACCTACTTCCTTTACTGATTTCACTGACAAATAGGTGTTCCTCAGTTCTCTTGTTGTCCTGTTGGCCTCTTCTTTCTTCTTTCTTTTTTTGGGTTACGATTTATGATAATTGGATGCATATTCTTTGATATTTTTGGATTAGGTTGTCACCTAGCTTTTGATAATCCAAGGCAATCATTCGCTTCATCCCCTTCATAATTATCAGAAGACCAGCTTCCCTCAAAAGCTACCTGTGTAAATCAACATTCGTGTAAGGAGACATTCACTCTGAGATGGAGTTATTATGACAAACCTAAACATGAGCCCTTAGCTATGATGATAGCTTATGATCACACATTCGAGGAAGGCCCACGAAGAAAGCAACAACAGCCTTCAGCTTTTCAAAAAGTAAACATAACACGAATTACAGCCATAAACTTAAAAGCCATGGTTGTGGTTTGTGGGGACTTAAGCAGCCTCCAGCTACCTATTCTTGTGTCCCCTACCACCACTTGTAAAAATGGTGGACCTCTCCCCCAAAAACCAAAAAATAAAAATAAAAATAAAATAAAATATTGGTTCCAACTTCCAACTAGTGTTCAAAACCCTTTTACCTTGTTGATTTGAGTCCCAGATTTGAACTGATATTTAGCAGAGCCTAGTCAGAGTCAGTGGGATAAATTTAAGAGGGAACCAAGTAAAGCTGATGGATTTAAAACCCATGATCTCAGAGACACTAGATGGGAAGCTAATCACTGAGCCATTCCTTGATTTCCCAAAAAGCATATTTTTTATCTTTGTATATCCAACTTTGAATTCTTTCTGTCTCTCTCTCCTCTCCCATCATACCAGTATCATATCCAGTCCCCACCTTGTTCCTCACCCACCGATATCACCATTTATGCTTTTTTCCCGTTGTCTAGATTTCGCTTTTCTCATTGTACAAATCATTTCACTTCATCAAACCCACTCATAACGCACTAATAACATCCCCCTCCCCTATCTCCCTCCTTTTTGTGCATATATATTCACCAATGCCTCACTTTCCTTTCAGGCTTGACTGCTGAATTTCCCTTTTGTTTTTTGTTTTTGAGCGATGGAGAAGAGCAAGTCATTTCCAGATCAGTACTCTTCCTATGTGAAAGCCCGGTATGTGTTTGAGGACCAGCCTAAAGCTTACTCTTTCAACGGGCCAAGCAGTAAGAGAGACGGGTTTGGATCATGCGGGAACCCGGAGTTCAAGAGGAAGAAGAGGGTGGCATCCTATAATATGTATGCTATGGAAGGTAAGCTCAAATCATCTTTGAGAAACGGGATCAAGTGGATCAAGAGCAAGTTTACTGATGACTATTTTGATGTGTAAGACTAAGAAGTATTGGAGCTTGTATCTTTCATTCCTTCTGTTGTCATCTAGTAAAATGGGTTTTTTTGCTTGTACAGTTCGGGTGGGGCATGTTAAGTGTATGCAAGGGGTTACATGTTTTTGGATTTTTGGGAAAAAAATATATTATATTTGCTGTTAATCAAGTGGTCGGCTAAGAATTTTTGTCAAGCTCTTATGTAGTGAGATTATGAAGTTTGTTATTAGTACCTTTTTAGGTTTTTTTGCATGCTAATAAATTTCATGGATTGAATTAAGAAGGGAAAGAAAGGTATTTGCTGTATCAGAATCCTATAATATTTGAGATTTGTAATGATACACATTCCCAGAATACAGAACTAATAATAGCTTGAATTGTAATGTCGTTAACTTTACAAAATATTTGCATAAATAAAAATTGTAGAATTTATCTAAGCAAATACCATTTAATTTTAAAGTAATATCATAAGAATCATGGGTCTTAAAAATTGCCTTTTTAAAGTCCTGATAAAATCAGTTTCAAAAATTGCATATTTCTAAAGCCATGATAGAATCGTTTCAGTGCTGTAATGCCATTTTGAACAATAAATTTGCTTCAGATACATGTTGAAGTTGTGACAATATGGTGATTGCGCTCAAACTCAAAGTTGAGATATAGTTAACAAAGCATTAAGCTCCACGAAATACGCATTTGAACAATTGTAAGGTCTTCAAAGCTCAACCTTTTCAACCCCAAACATCATCACCGGAGTTTTTGTTATAGGATTTTCGAGGCTAATCTTTTCAGTGCAAATAGCATTTAAGAAACTGAGCGCACAAATGTTGGACCATTAACTGAGTTCAAATATCATCACCTACATATGGTAGTAAAATCATTTTTTTTTCCCAGGCACGCAATTTTTAAAGCATCTCTGTCCAAAATGCACCTAAAATGTTGAAGTCAGTATGTGTTACTTATCAATCGACTTAGGAGATCTAAGAGCATCTACAATACAAGGCTTGCGAGTCAAAAATTTGGCTCACGGTCCAAAAAAAAGCCATACATCACTAATCCGCTTCGCTCGCCCCATGATCCAGCTCACGGCCATCATCCCCCCCACACTTTTTCTCTTCTTTTTTTTTGCCAATTAAGCCCTTAAAATTCTAAAACCCAATAATTTGTTAGTGGTGGGGTCCATAAAATATTATTTTATTTGGTGATCCATAGAATGTAGATAATAGAAAAAAAAATTGACTTGTGAGGTGCTGTGCAAGGTGTGGGTCCCCCTTTGTGATCCAAAATTATGAATCATTGCATATGCTATAAAGAAATTCAAACAAACTACAGAATGGTAGGGAATCGCACATAATTGACTGCTCACTCTGTCTATTCTTGCTTCTGATAGACGTATCAACTGCCAACAATAAGTCCAGAAATCAATACTGATGTCCAACACGGTGGTAAGCTTGCATTTATGAAAGAATTGTGCATTTGGAATTAAATTAAAAGAAATATGCATACATGCTGTTCCATGTTCAAATACATTTCAGACAAAGAAATGTGCACCAACTGTACAAATTTTTTATGCCACAGTTCACAGCAATTCAGTGACAACACGACAGATAATATGTATGGCAGAAAAATGCCTGTGGGCTTTTCATGTCTCTTGAAGTCCCCTCTTCACCAAAGACAGCATAGAGTGCACTAACCTCACTACATTATGGCAACCAAGAAAGCTCCATCTGCCCATTTCACTTTCGATAAAAAAACTAACACAAAAACCATTATCTCATTTGCCTGTTAGATGAGAACAAGTAGAAGATTATATATTCAACCACTATGAACTGAAGGTGACCTCCAAATTTATCCAAAGGTCCCAAAGTTGTCATCTGACGAGCCCCCCAATACTGATACTGTCATCATTGATAATCTGACGTGATGTCAATGGACGATCGAGAGGGCCCAGAGAATCATTCTGGAATTAGCCACAAAAATGACAGTGTAAGGTTATTGAGGCAGAGCAACTTTAACAATAATGTGGTACAAGGCAGAGGAGGGGTTTGGGGGGGGGGGGGGGGAGATACATCCGTAAAGAATTTACATACCCATCTAATACTAGATAAACCGAGGCTGTTCTCGTTGTTAAATACTCCTGAACAAGGTAGGGGATCTGTTTTTTGTTCCCCATCAGCACTCTTAACAGTTGCTCCCTCTAGTGCATCATCCTACCAAGACAAGGGGTTAGAGATGCATACAACATAAAAAGAAAAGTGAAAACAGCAGCCTCCCAACTCCCAACCCCCCCCCCCCCCCCCCCCCAAAAAAAAAATTGAAGCTTCCTAAATTGTAGTCATTCTGTTTTCAGTAATTCAATTTGTTTTTTATAATTTTTCAAGTACTTGTTGAAAGAGATACTGCAAGTCATTTCAGGGACATCATGTCATTGAATTTCATAGAACGCAGAGGTTCATCCCCAGGTGTCAGTAACTTCTGAAAGAGAAAGAGGGGCATACTACATAGTTCAGGGTAGCATTGGAAAGTAAGCAAACAAACCTCAGACTTAGGGCATTTAAATGGTCTGGGAGCACCACTCTGGTTAGATAACTCAGAAAAAGCCCTTCGTCCTAGTGTAAGAAAACCCTTCCCAGAGGAGAGGGAGGGTTTTAAAACTGCAAAGGAATGGCATGTGTCTTCAGCATCTAAAATTGATGAAGGCATGTCTGGCGTGAGAGTGCTTGTAGCTTGAGGACATGTTATTTGGTTAATGAAAGCATCCAGTGAATCTGAAACAACTGCAGCAGGCTGAGATGTCAGTCTGCCACCTCCTAGTTTGCTGTCTTGATTGCTAAACCTTCCCTGCAAAGATGCTTCAGACAGGAGACCTCCAATGCTTATATTACTCAGATCAGACCAGAGCAGTGGTGTCAGTGAAACATCATCCTGCATCCTTGGATCCTGAATAACACATTTAAGACCATTTGAGAAGAGTAAAACAGCATCAGCTACTAGCTAATATCAAAAAATTAGGGGTGACTTCAAAATAACTGATCTAATCGGAAAAATTATTCATAAAGTAATCCATTGGATTGGACGGGAAATATTTTCCTCCATTTCATCATTTGATAGTAAAAGCATGGCAGACTAGGGAGATGTTTTCCCATACTTCTCACAACAGGGGAAGACATTTCCATTCTAGAAGAGAGGAAGCTTATCTTCCTCTTGTACTTCATATCATCCCATCCCCACCCAAATTACATATACCAATCCAGCATAAAAGGTTATGTGCTTGACAAGAAAGTGCATTGAGATATTTTTCACAAGAAAAGCATTGAGATTTTTGCCTAACCAAGAATTAAAATTTAAACAAAGGATTCGTTTCCAATTTAAATGTTAAATATTCAAAATGCTTTCGGCAAGAAGCATTTTCCAACCAATCAATTGGGCCCAGCTAGATTGTATGTTTCTGAAATTAACAGAGGGAAACATCTTACACATAATCCCATGAGAAACAAGTCCATTTCTGGTATAGGGGGGCTTGGATATTAATTCAAGTCAAAGAGGTTAAAGAAGCCACAAAACTATAAGAGAATGTGCTAAGGCTCCCAGAGGCGTAACAGTCGCTAAATGCTAATATTTTGTAAGTGGTTCAACAATAAGCGAAAAGCAAGAATCCAAGGCTAACCTCATATTTAAATTGTTCAGCCAAAGGTTTTTCATCAACTGTGCCTTCGGTCTCAAGTTTACTTGTCCTGCTTGGATTAAGGCTTCCATTTTCCACTTCAGCTCGATTATGAACCACCAGATGTGATTCAGCAAAAACTGTCTGCTCAACTGCCACATTTGTTACTTCATTCGCAATGCACGGCATTGAATCTTCACTTTTCACCTCCATCTGTGTGAGGCCAGCTGGATTCTCTGTATTACTGGGAGAGATCCTCCCCAAGCAACTAGGCTCTGTGCAACCCAAAGAGGGAGAAGAACTTAGGCCATTCAAGTGACCTGAAAACCACCCATACCTTCAAAAGAAGTGGAACATCAGAAAATTGAGTTTGATTATTATCTGAAATTTACAAGAGAAGACAACAGAATTAGACCTTAAGCGGAAAATATCCGGACTTCCAATAAATGCATGAACATCTCCTGCACAAATACCAACATCACTTGAAGTCCATCTTCTAGAAGTGGTCGAATTGTGTACCACAATGTTGAAGGGAAAAAGCATCAGTTCACCCTTTGCAATGCTGGAGCTGCCCCATTTTTTGCAAAGGTGATTAATTATGGAGGGTATTTTCTTCCGTGGTCTTAGAATCAACTCCAAGAATGGATTATGACCATCCTAAAAACCAAGAAAGTCAACACTAGAGCTGGTCTGAATAAAGGAAAGAAATAGATGGAACTCATACAACATGTATACTACTAAAAGAAACGCATTTAACAGCAATATCTACCTGTTCCAATCCCCTACGAATTTCCTCATCCAATGGGAAAAGCTGCAGCTTGATTTTAGCAGCTTGATGAGGCATTTGCTTCTCTTCTTGCTCAATAATTGCAGGCATTCTGTTGACTGTCCCTGCACTTGCAACTTTATTTGAGGTGGTATCATGATGTTCAGAAGCCATTCCAAGTGATGTAGAAAGAGCCTCTTTTCTATCTGGAAGGAACCAGACACCACATACACCAATAAGATCAGAATAGACTACAGAAACACCACCCTCCAAAGAAGAAACAAAGAAAATCTAAACAAATACTATCATTACTAGTCTACTGAATTTGGTCACTTCATGTAAAGGAAGACCCAAACAAAAAAGTAAAATCTCTGAATTGATTAAGTCACCTTTTTAGAGATATCTTCTATTTGACCATCACTTCTGAGATAAAAACTTGGGATATACAAAGGCTTACTAGTTTAATTCTTTATTCCATTGATGAAAGTGATGGAACCCAAAAAAAAAAAAAAAGATTCCCCAGCACCACCTAAGAGCTCCACTGTTATAATAAAGAGTATACAAACCAAGGGATTGAAAACAAGTCAAACCAAATATTCCTAGCTTTAAAATTGCTCAAATATGTAACAGCAGTTAGAACATCTACAATATCTTTATTATTTGGGTGCCTAGCTCACATCTTTTTAATTCCAAATCATGAACAGAGATTGAAAAGTTCCACATATTCAACTGCACAAAAAAATATTCAAAACTAACTGCTATTTTATGGCTCTGGTCTCTTGAGGCTCTTCAAAGATTTCTTACCACCAGTGACTCTTACAGATGCTCCACTCTACGGAATTGGAGGCACATTCAGCCTTTACCTCTCACTGCTTATCATTTTATGTCTTTGCACATTGAACTACAATTAAGTCCATCCCTATTATTACCCATGTTCTCAAAGACTCGAACTTTATGGCATTGCCTTCAACCAACTTTAACCTCAAGCATTATAATATCATAGTTCTTTTTGTAGTTAATCCCACTGGTTCAACCAAACTTCATAAGAACATGTAAAAAAAAAAGAAAAAACCCACAAACATTACGTACCATAAAAATAGAATATTGTTAGTTGCTCCATGGAGGCTAGGACTGTCTTGATCAATGGAAACTCTACATTATATAATCAGTGAAGGCCATGCCTAAAACAGTGTTCCGAAACTTTATGACAGCCACTAACTTAAGAAGATCATATTGTCATGAATTTTATAACTGCCTCAGGTAAATTGATCCCACCGCTTCAACTCTCCTTCATAAAAGCATGTTAAAAGACTCATAAAGGCAAAAACATCAAGGAACAGAAAAATAGCATACAGTTAGTTCCCAGTACCATCTTCACTGATCGAGTGCTTCCATATATCCAAACCAAATCCACGGGCCATTGTGTGATCCCTACTCATACGTACTTTGCAGTACAAAACAACACTTACAAGTTACAAATGGTGATGAAACAGTAAACGGGACTGCCTAGTTCAGCAGCACTCTGAGTAAGGTCGCCTTCCCACTTCATTTTACAAAAAGCCATAATTTTGAGAAAAACCCAGATGCGCCTTTCATTAAATACAAACATAAAGTAAAACTTTGCATTTCCTAAATTTTCCTATGGCATAGACTAAAAGACAACCGAAAATTAGGGTTCCAACCAAGTCAAACGGCATGGTACAAAGCGACCGCCGGAAAGGCTTCCTAACAAAATTAGGGTTCCAACCAAGACAAACGGCATTGTACAGAAGAGCTCGAAACCTTCGTTGCCGAACACATGAACTACTCCCTCCCCCCCCCCCCCCCAAAAAAAAAACATCTCTTGATTTAACAGATATTCAACAGTCATTAGCAATTTCGAACATCAATCTCCCGAAACAAATCACAAATTCGTGGATACACACTCGCACAAAACCTAAAAGTGTCAAAGACTGAAAATCACAGCAAAAATCAATCGCAAAATTAGGGTATAATTTGAAGAACGAAAACCTTGTACCTGAATTGAGGAAGCAATGAATTTTCCGATCAAGAGATTGAAGAAACTGGGATGCGAGGGGGAGCGAGAGAGAGAGAGAGAGAGAGAGAGGGCTTCGGGGGCTACAGCAATTGGCGGGAGGAATAGGCTATCTGAATTTCGCAAAATTTTGATTGAAACTTGAAAGTTGTAATAATGGCGGTTTTGATTTCGTGTTTTCCTTTTCTCGATTATTCGCCAAAAAGGGCTCTATAGTAAATACAGATGATGCGGGCGTATTGGGCTTTACTTGCACATATATGTATACATATAAGCATCCATACAAACCTGATTTAAAACGAACGTCTAATATGTTAGGCTAAACTAACTAAGCATGAAACATGATTGTATTCATATATAGCAGTTAGGGGATGTAAACATGCTCAGTTCGTCATCTAAATATTATGTCTAAAGCGATTATATAAGCATAATTTAACTGAATAGACAAGCGTTGATTCGGACATTCATTCATTGACTCTAAGTTACATTTAGCCTAAATACGTTATTTAAGCATATTTCATTTTTAAGTTTTTGCAAATCATATCAATGTTACTATTCGAACCCATTAGGCATTCATTTACCATGTCGATGTTAACTAATCGAGTCGACCATTCAAACATGCATTAACTAAATATACTAAACTTGATTCTAAACATGCATAGCTTACTTTGAACCAGACTTTCAGGCACATATTAACTGAATGTACCAAAGTCATTTCTAACCAATTCGGGCATGACTCCACTTAAAACTTTAAGCTTGGATTATCTAATTACGTTCGAATCTCAGCTAAACATGCGCACTTTACTTCGAATTAAATCTTCGAGCTTGAGATAACTAATTGAGTTCGAATCTAAGCTAAACATGCATACTTTACTTCGAATTAAAGCTTCCAGCTTGAATTAACTAAGTTGATTCGAATCGAAGCTAAACATATATAATTCACTTCGAATTAACTACTCAGTCATAAATTAACTAAATTGATTCGAATCGAAGCCAAACATATCTAATTCACTTCGAATTAAAACCTCAGGCATAAATTAACTAAATTGATTCGAATCGAAGCTACACATATCTAATTCACTTCGAATTAAAACCTTAGGCATAAAATAAAACCACGGCCATTTAACATCTTATAAATCGCTACTTAGTGCTTGAAAGTCTTAAGTTCATGGTTCAAAGGGTTAGGGTTTGAACCCAAAGCTTCACCAGTACCTCGACCACCACGGTGGTGGTCCTGATTTGCTCGGCCAGGGGCTAGAGCGAGGGAGAAAGAGGTAGTAGTAGCAACATCATGACGAGCAGGGAGTCGTGGACTAGCTTTGAATCAACCCATACAACCCATCATCGAGTCCTTAAGCTTCGAGTGAGGTGGGTGTTCCTCGCCTCCTAAATTAGTATTAATTTCAAAACGTTTTAACCTAACGATGATTTATGTTTAGTTACTTTCATGGATTATGTGATGAGAAACTATGCGTGTTTAGAATCGATTCGAATATGTTAAGTTTATACATGCCTGAAGCTTTAATTCGAAGTAAAGTATGCGTGTTTAGATTTGATTCGGACATAATCAGTTAATTGATGCCTAAAGGTTTAATTCGAAGTGAATTGTATATGTTTAGCTTCGATTCGAATCAATTTGGTTAATTTATGCCTCAGTCGTTAATTCGAAGTGAATTATACATGTTTAGCTTCAATTCGAATCAATTTAGGTAATTTATGCTTGAGATGTCAATTCGAAGTGAATTATATATGTTTAGCTTCGATTCGAATCAACTTAGTTAATTCAAGCTAGAAGCTTTAATTTGAAGTAAAGTATGCATGTTTAGCTTAGATCCGAACTCAATTAGTTATCTCAAGCTCGAAGATTTAATTCGAAGTAAAGTACGCATGTTTAGCTGAGATTCGAACTTAATTCGATAATCCAAGCTTAAAGTTTTAAGTCGAATCATGCCTGGAAACTAACTTCGTAATGAATCGTATGTGTCTAAAATCAATGTATATGAATGTTTAGTCGTTCCATGACCATTTATAAACTTCGAAATGAATCGTATGTGTTAGAAGAAAAGTCGGGGCAATTGAGCCCATGGGCTGATTGCTTGGGCCAAGGAAATGACGGCCCAGACTTTTTCACCAACAACAGCCTTTTTGTTTAATTTTGTGAGACATCTGGGTTCATTAATTGGAGAGCTGTAGATCAACAGCTCCTTGGGGGGGGGGGGGGGAAGGCGTGGAAGGAGTCACGGAAGTCAAGAAAGATAGTGTCAGAGCATAAGTCTCCATTAACAATGCTTATAGAGTTATAGTCTTTGCTGTCGGAGTTAATTATTAGAGCACGAGTAATAAGGAGCCAAATTTTTGGCTCACTAATGGAGACCTATTACTATCACATCAATCATTTCTTCAATTTTTTGTCTCACAAGCCTTATTCTTTTCAATTGTTGGCTCACTACCTTGACTCATCAAATACAATAATACTCACGAACCTACACATCAACACACAATTACTTTTTAAAATCCAAAAAAATCAATTAAACTTTAAAAAATAAAAAAAAGGGAAGGGGGAAGACCTGGGGCAGGCAGCCACTCACCGAGGCTTCCCCCACAATTTGATTGATGTAGGTCGACCGGCCAAACTTTGCCCCGCTTCCCTACCCCCCCCCCCCCGCGAGGCACGTGTTGTGCCTGCCCGTAGTAGTTTGATGTCCACATTGAAAATAACGTTGTGACACCTAGAAAAGGAAAAAAAAATATAATTCAGTTAGTGTTTATCTTTAACTATGCTAAATTTTGCTAAAACATGATTAAACATGCTAAATGATGTTGTACATGTTCTTGTAATACAAGCCTATATGTAATTAAGCATAGTTTTTGTATTTACAAAGTTGTTTAACTATGTATATACCTAAAATGAGTTATTGCAAATGTGCATTTATTTATATAGTGATAGAATATAAACATATTCTAATGAGTTGTACATTGTATGCTATGTTTGTTGTAAATAATTTAGGAGTTTTTAAAATTGATATGTATTATAAACAAATAATTTGCAGGCATGTATATAGTTTGAAGTCACTTTAGTATTGACACAATAATTTCTCACATAATTAGATGTAATGGATTGTATCATTAGTTCAATTGAACATTATTACAATTAGGACTATGAGAATATATATTTGAATAGTTGTTAGAATGTAGAAATTAGTCAACATTACAAATATAGGACCAGGCATTATATTTTTAGGTCCTGTTTGACAAATTAGTTTTTTAGGTAACAGATAACACTTCAGTTAGTAGATAACTATTTAGGTAGCGGTTAACGTTTCTAATTTGACTGTTAACGGATAGTAGTTTAGAAGAGTAGCTGAAAGAAATTTATTCGATAAATTTAGTTGTTGGGTTAGTTGACTAATGTAAATTGGTATAATTTTCAAAATAAAATTTCCAAATGGTATTTTTTGGCTAAGAAATATGAAAAGCTACTTTTGAATACCTAAAACTAAGACAATTAGTTTTTTAGAAATACTATTTAAAACGCTCAACGCTACTTAATACGTCAGTCAAAATTCTAGGTTATCTAACACTAACGATTACGTGATTAGTGCATTGACTTGGTCAAAATACTATACGCTACCTAAAACGTTATTGCTGAACATTTTCTTAGCACACATTTAAAATAAAATGCACAATGAAACTACAATTTATGACTTGCTGTCCAACATGTCATAAATTTCTAAATGTCTTAGGCAAGTGTAGCCAGGGCTAGCAAAAATTCAAGTTCGAGTCGATTCGGGTTCGAAAAAATTGGACATTTGGAAGAAAACTTCATACCCGGACCCTGTCCGGATTATAAAATCGGACACTCTGGCCAAACCCGGACCCGAATATCCGATGTCCGGACCAGGTTGTCCGAATATCCGAATTTGTAATGTGATTTTAGAACATTCCGGCCGAAATTTTGTGTGACCGAACCCGAACTGAATTTTTCAATGTCCAAACCCAATTGTTCGAACCCAATTATCCGAAGTTGTTTTTCATAAAATTTTCCAGAGAATTTGGACTAAAATTATACATAAACGTAGTTGTCCCATTGTTTGAATTTGTCTGAACCCGAAAGTGTTCAAAACTCCGAACAATCAGAACCCGAATGCTCAAATCCGAACCCGACCCGAATTTACATTCGGATGTTACACATTCAGCAACTAACTATGAATTTAGTGAGAGAGAGAGAGAGAAAGAGAGAAATGAAAGGAAGAAACAGAATGCAAAGGAAGAGCTACATACTGTTCCATTGGTTACTATTGCATTACAATGGAGCTGTATTTATACAGTTGAAATAAGTCCAAAGAATAGAAAGAATTCCCCGCCTAACGAGAAGCTGTAATAATAGAAATCTGTTATTATAAAACAACCAACTCAACCAGCACATGCAACTTGATCAACATTTTCTTCAACAGTTTCTTGTGTAATAGCCCAGCTTGTTGTATCTCCAACCCCCCCCTCTCAAATTGGAGGGTGTAAGCACCCCCAATTTGGAAAGAATAGAATGGTGAGTGATGCCAGGGAGCGGTTTAGTTAAAATGTCTGCAAGTTGATGTTTAGTAGGAACAAAACTTAACTTGATGAGACCTTCCATGAGCTTATGCCTTACAAAATGACAATCCAACTCTATGTGCTTGGTCCTTTCATGGAAAATCGGGTTCCTGGCAATATAAATAGCAGCAAGGTTATCACATTTAACTGGAATAGGAGTGATGGAGGTAAGAGTCAGCTCATGGAATAATCTGCTAAGCTAAAATAATTCAGCAACCAGCCTTTTGAGGCTTCTATACTCAACGTCTATTGAGGATAGAGAAATAGTGAATTGTTTCTTGGATTTTCAATAGATAAGGGTGTTGCCAAGAAAGACAACAAAACCACTAACAGACTTTCTATTGTGAGAGCAAGATGCCCAATCAGCATCACAGTAGGCAAGGAGATCAAAAGATGGACTTTGGTTGAGTAGAATACCAAGAGAAGGTTCTCCTTTGAGGTATCTTAGCACATGTATGGCTGCTTGCATGTGGGTTACCCTTAGAGCTTGTAGTTACTAACTTAGATGTTGTACTAAAAAAGCAATATCAGGTCTTGTGTGTGTGAGAAAATTTAATTTCCCAATCAATCGTCTATACTTGGCCGGATCTTCAAGCAATAGTCCACCTTCAGGGGAAAGTTTGGTGTTATAATCAAGAGGACAAATAATAGGGGTTAGGTCACAGTAACCAAACTCTTTTAACAACGTGAGCAGAAGACCTTGATCGGATTGTAATATCTCTATACCAATGAAAAAATGAGCATAACCCAGATCCTTTATCTTAAAAGTGTGATCAAGAAATTGCTTCAAGGCTGTTATTTCTGCTTCATCATTGCCCGTTAGCGATATATCATTAACATAAACTGCCAAGAATACCACTGAAGCTGCATCCTTTTTGCAGAAAAGAGAATAATCATTTTCTAAATGCATATATCTTCTCTGTAAGAGAACTTCACTGAGTTTGGCATACCATTGCCTAGAAGCCTGTTTAAGGCCATAGAGTGACTTGTTCAGCTTACAGACTGCATGAGGAACAGTTGACTGCACACCTAGAGGAAGTTTCATGTATATATCTTCATGTAGATCCCCATAAAGAAAAACATTATTAACATCAAGCTGATGTAAATGCCAACCCTTCCTAACAGCTACTGCCATAAGAGCCCTTATAGTAGTCATTTTGACAACAAGGGAGAAAGTTTCAGAATAATCAATACCCTCATTTTGAGTAAATCCTTTTACCACAAGCCTTGCTTTAAGTATCTCAATACTGCCATCAGCTCTGCATTTGACTTTGTATAGCCATCTGCAAGCAATGGGTTTCTTGCCCTGAGGTAATGGAACAATGGTCCAAGTATTGGTTTCTAATAGGGCTTGAAGCTCCTGATGCATAGTAGTCTACTAGGCAAGGTGAGAGGCTGCTTGTTCATAGGTTTGTGGTTCTGTAAAGTCCAGGGAAGCGAAAAGCTTTTGACTATCCAAGTGTAAACAGTGTGCTGACAGGCTCGGTGGCTATAGGCTTAAGTTTGTAAGGGTGGTAAAACAAGTGGATTCAGTGGAAGATGCACACACATAGTCATTTAGATAACTAGGTGGCTTATGAGACCTGATGGATTTTCTGACTACAGGAGAAAAGGGATGATCATGACAGAGATCTGATTGGCTGGTATGAGAGTGGTCATATAGATTGTCAGAGGAACTTATAGAAGGAACTGGATAGTCTATAAAAGTAGATGCCTCGGGTGGGAAAATTGGGGACTGATTGGTTGAAGAAAAGGGAAAAATATCCTCATGGAACACCACATCCCTAGAATTATAGAATTTTTGAGTATCAAGGGTCATTACCTTGTAAGCCTTCTTCCCAAGAAGGTAACCAAGGAAAATACAGGGTATAGCTCTGGTTTGAAATTTATCTGTACCCTATTTATAAGTGCTCATATAACACAAACACCCGAAGACTCTCAGGTGATTATAAGTAGGCTTAGTGTCGTGCAACATCTCATAGGGTGTTTTGTTGTATAGTAGAGTAGTAGGCAGTCTATTGATTGAATATGTAGCAGTTAACACACATTCACCCCAGATCTGAGTGGAGCATTAGACTGAAATAGAAGAGCTCTTGAAACCTCATGTAAATGCTTATGCTTTCTCTGCACAACTCCATTTTGTTGTGGGGTTTGAACACAGCTAGTCTAGTGCAAAATTCCAGTATTAGCAAAAAATTCCAAAGCAGCAAGGCTGGTGCTTAATTCTAAGGCATTGTCTATCCTTATGGCTTTAACAGTCCCTCAAAATTGGGTTTTTGCCATTTTAACAAAGGATTTAATTAAACCCAATGCTTCGTCCTTTGTAACCATTAGGTGTGTCCAAGCGGCTCTTGTATAATCATCCACAATTGCAAGGAAGAATTTGTGTCCTGTGTGAGTTTTGGAGTGATAAAGTCCCCAAGTATCAATGTGCATAAGCTTAAAAGGAGTAGAAGTACAAATAGTACTCAATTTGAAAGGTAATCTCTGTTGCTTTGCCTTAGGACACACTTCACATAACAAATGTTGTGTGTTATTATCAAAATCAGTTCCTAGTGACAGGAATTTCATCCTTCTATAAGGTATGTGTCCAACTCTTCTATGCCAAACATCAAAGTTCAACTCTCTAGAGCCTTGATTACAAAAAACTTTAGAATCTGCATTTTGTACACTAGACAAATTGCTACAAAAACCATGCAAACTTCTATCAAACTTGGTGTCTTTGATCAATGTTTTGTCCAGGATGTAAATTCCATAAGCCTCTCTACCAATCTCCACTGGCATCTTCAGAGAAAGGCCCTACAACATACACATATCTTATGAGAATATCACTTGGCAATGTAGTTGTTTTATCAACCTTCTGACAAACAGTAAGTTATAGTTGAAATGAGAAACCAAGAGAACATGACCGAGTGTCAAGTTGTCATTAATCCTTAACTTTCCAGAATGAGTGACTTGCACTCTATGACCATTGGGTAAAGAGACCAACACAGGATGATTTAGAGGCTGTAAGTCATGCAGTGCATTCGCATCAGAACTCATATGAATATATGATCACTGGCTCCTGAGTCTAATATCCAAGACCAACTTTTCAGTTTACATGAGCAACATATTGTATTTGAAACATGGCTATTCATTACAGAGGAAATGATACCTACCATGTGGGCGCCAGCATTATCCTGTACACCATGTTTCTGCTGTGAAGAGTTGGTGAGATTAGTCAGGAATTGAAATAGCTGCTTGCTTTGTTCAAAATTTAAACCTGGCAAATTCAGAGTTTGAGACTTAGAAGATTGTTCCTGTTGATCACTTTCAATCCAGGTATTGTACGCTTTCCTGCTTTGCAAAGGGTTGTGACCTCCTCTCCCTCTATTTGGTGTTCTGTTGGATAGCCATGTATCTTGAAACATTTGTCAATAGTATGTCCTGACCTTTTGCAATGGTCGTAGAATAATTGTGACCTTATGTTTTTAGGGCTTTTCTGGTTTGACTTCCAGCCATCTTGCTGTACAGGCGGTCTATTAGTTCCAGCAAAGAGGGAGGGATTTTCACTTAGAAAATGTACCTCAGTCCTGACTTGCCTTTGCTTCTCTTCTTGAACAAGAAGAGACTAGGCTTGATTTATAGAAGGAAATGGGACCATCATCAAGATATTACCCCTCACAGTAATGTAACTACTATTAAGGCCCATAAGAAACTGAATCAGCCTCTGTTCCTCTGTATGTTTTTGTAGTTGACTATTGATTTCACATTCACATTTTCCACAATTGCATTTAGAGACGGTACTAACAACATTTGACTCATCCCACAATTGCCTAGCTTTAGTATAATATCCTGCAATATCTAAATCACCTTGGGACAGAGATGAGACATCTTTTTGCACCTGAAGCAACTTTGCCTTATTGGGTTGACCAAATCTTTCCTCTAGGTCTTTCCAAAGTTTTTGAGCTGTGTCAAAATATAACACACTGTTCCTAATATTTTCATTCAATGAATTCAAAAGCCAAGAGAGTACCATTGCATTGTTTCTTTTTCACAAGGTGTGTAGTGGAGACGATGGATTTGGACAGGAACAGGTTCCATCAATAAATGCAACTTTAATTAGTGCTTTGCTGATAGTGCTATGATTACTGATCGCTTCCAGTTCTCAAAATTGTCTCCATTGAAGATATTCAAAACTAGAGGTAAGCTAGGATTATCAGAAGGATGAATGAAAAGTGGATCCGTTGGTTCAATATGAGGTAAGCGATTTGCTTGGACTGCCATTGCATAGCTCACTCAATGAACCCAGTGATAAAAAAAAACCCCTGATGTGATGAACAAGAAAAAGAGATCCTAGGACATTGATTTCGAGTTTTGTAACAAAGGGTTTGATTGATTGGGGAAATAATCCAATCAAACGAATATGAAGAAAACAATGTGTTTGAGAAGTGAATTTAAGCTTGATTGATTGAAGGTTCAAATTCTATCAATTAATTGAAGAATGGTAGACTCGAAATCAACCCAGTGCTCTAATACCATGTTAACATTCAGCAATTGACTATGAATTTAGTGAGAGAGCGAGAGAGAGAGAGAAATGGAAGGAAGAAACAGAATGCAAAGGAAGAGCTACATACTGTTCCATTAGTTACTATTGCACTACAATGGAGCTGTATTTATACAGTTGAAAGAAGTCCAAAGAATAGAAAGAAAAAGAAAGAATTCCCCGCCTAATGAGGAGTTGTAATAACAGAAATCTGTTATGAGAAAACAACCAGCTCAACTAGCAAATGCAACTTGATCAACATTTTCTTCAACAGTTTCTTGTGTAATAGCTCAGCTTGCTGTATCTCCAACATCGGACATGACCGATTGTTTGAATTTTAAATTCGGACATAAATTTTGTGACAGTACTCGATTTTTTTTCGGGTCAGATAAATTCGAGTAATCGAGTCGGACAGATTTTTACCAGCCCTAAGTATAGCTTGAACTTCATTTATTGCAACTTCGGTATGTGTATCGAATGTGTGAGAATTGTTACTTCCTTCAACATAAGGTTCCCTTGGAGTGACCGTCATACCATTTTTTTTGTAATCAAATAAAGTTATTGAGCGCAAAGTCATTGTAACATAAACTTGATCGTATTGTTTCAATTCAAGCATCATCTCCAATGACAAATTTATGTAGTTAAACAATATAATATTTTCATATCAAAAAAATAATATTTATTCAAAATAATATGTATTTTACAATTACAATAGTATTCATATTTATTATGAGTAAAAGTGTGAAGCATTTTTTAGTTACATAATATAATAGTTTTCTTATTATTCAAGGGATTTTACAATTATTATAATAAACCAATTTACATTAGGGTGATGATACTTGTTTGCTTGAATACACTCTTAAATTTCTTGCCCTAACTCAAATTAATATGTTTTATGATTTGAAAACAACAAATTTTTAATAATTACAACTTATTATGAGTTACAAAGCTTTAATATTCCTCGGTTATGCCAACAAATACAAACCGACACTCTAACTGGATCAACTCTATCGACGAAGACATATCATATATGTAATTTTGTAAATGTGAAATATCATATATAAAAGGATAGCGTTGCACAATTTATAAGTTTTGACATCCTTCTACTAGTTAATCATGTCATTTTTTTAATTTAATATACGATAAGATACATTTTAAGTGAAAGCAAGACACTTAATAAGTGTTTTGTAGCAAGACACTTATCATTTTGCTTTACATTACTAGCAAAATGATCTCGATGCTTGAGAAACAATAAGATGAATTGAATTTAATCACAATATAATCTATTAAATATTTTTTACAAGTGTTAAATGATACTACTACTAAATGATGATAAATTATACTGAAATTATTTAATACTAATGATAAAAACTTATAATAAATCTACGAAAATAAGCCCCCTCTGCTCCAACTCCAACTCCAACATGATCAATCAATGTTAATGTCACAATGTTAATTCCAATTTATGCGCAAACCGGGGAAAAAAAAAAAACTAACAATTTAGATGCCTAACAGCTATATATCGTTCAATGAACAACTAACAGAACATTAACAACAATATTACAACATTTTTTTTATTAATGATATAAATATTGCAACAATTAATACGAATAATTACCCGCATCAAACTTAGGAGTTTAACATTATACGTATTTTTCTTTTTTCCAATGTCTGTTATTTCTAATGGTATTATTATAATCACTATTTATTTCATATTTTCCTTTCTGAGCAAATCTTCTATAAATTTTTAAGAGTTTAACCATAAATACTATCATCATTATACTGAACAGTTTGAGATTTTTACAAAATTTTAAGACTCAAGCATACCTTATATAAATAAGACATTCATATGGTTTAGACCGACATACAAAAAATTTTTCATGGCTATCGTGTCTTCAATGTCAATTTTTTAAAGTTTTAGTAGTTACACAAGTTTATTTTACATACAACTAAAAAATTTAAATTTGGACAATATTTTTCAGCTTAAATTCTGCTAGACTAAAATAAGATACTCCTTAAATTGACATTTGTTTTCTTTCTGAGAAATCAAAGACAATGAAGGAATTTTATTTTTAATTGATGATCTACCGATATAAACACATTTAGGGTATGACAAGTAACTTATTGGTGATTAGCGTTGACGAGTGTAGATCATTATTGATCACGGCTGATGAGTGCTGATCATAACTAAAATTGTGAGGAGGAAATACGACTAAGTATTGCTGAGGCATACTCAGTGTTGATTAGTACTAACGAGTGCTGATGATAAGTACTTATGATAAATTTAAAATAACAAATCCTTAATCTAACACTTGGCAACTCCAAAGCCCTACCTAAATAGAATTTCTGGGACGTGGATTTGAAGTCGAATACGATCTATTAGTAAAACAACTTATATGCAAACTTCATCATTCCTTTTCAAATTGAAGTGATTTAAAGCTTTTAGATTTCTACTAAAAGTTTTTTTAATATCACATTGCAAATTTCTGAGCAAATTGATATAAGTAAACTACTCTAATGAACACATTATCCAAAGCCTATATCATACTTCTATGAGTACAAACTCCCACAAGCTACGTCGCGTCATATATTAGAATTTGTTTATATGACAAATACGTATTTGAAAAATATATATACATGGCAAGAGGGAGCATACACTCGTAGGTATATGATATATATAACCCACATCTTATGCAATCATAAAAACTTTTAGTATGAACATCTCCTTATTTTGTATTGATAGCTCTTAATTTATGTGAAAACAAACTCCATGCAAATATATTTTTTCCCAACACAAAAAAGTTAACAAAATTGATATAAAACAAAATATGTACAAGCTTTACATAGAGGGGGTATTTGGTAAATATCTTTTTGCACCAAAATTAGCTATTTGACCTAATCCAAAAAACTACTTTAAGTGTTTGGTAGGAAAGGTTGTTTGAAGAGCTTTTTCCATTCAAAAAAGTTAATTTGAAAAAGTCAATTTAATTTTATGAGCTTTTTGGAAGAGCTGTTTTGAGAATCAACTTTTTGTGTCATAACTTTGTCAAAAAAAAGTTAATTTTACCAAATAATTTTTTTTTTATTTTTTATAAACAGCTAATACAAGCAGCTGATTCAAACAACTAACGGTTATTTTCTCCACAGAGCCAGAATTTCAATTATTGTAGCCAAAACAGCAAAACATCCACCGCCAAAGCTTAACAATTTGAGGATCACACCAATTTTGCCTATTGTTGGGGTGGATTCAACACGCTTTAAGCACCTCGCCACCTTATGTGCACATTGGCATGGGTTCTTCCAGTCTTCTTCACCTCCAGCTAACTCACATGCTCTTCACATGCTACGCACGTGGATTGATGCCTTTGCTCACAACTCACATCTTGACCTTTTTATTTTGTTAATTAATTACTGTTTTTTAAACTATGAATATGAATCATAGCGTCCTAATTAATTAATTAATTAATTAATTGGGATAGTAGCAATTATGTTTGTTCACCGATCCAAAAAATCATGGTCACCAAACAAGTACAGTGTTTTAATTTGAGCAGAACAATGGCGTGAAGTAAGATGACCTAGTGACACCTAATATGGTCTAAAACCTACCTACGGGCATGCTAATTTTTTCAAGGGTCGTTAGTCATAATATTTTTTTTGGGGGGGGGGCGCAAATAAAAGATAAATATGATATTTATGATAGATGTTAAATTATATTATAAAATAAATATTTGATTAAAAAATTTATTATTATTAACATACTGAACACTAATTTTTCACTTAATTGTTATAATGTAATAAATAAGAGGACAATATAATGAGAACAAAATGAGAAAAAGAAAAATTCATTTTTCTCATATTAAATTGATGCATGTGTATAAGTGGTATATAGTGTCTGCAGCTACCGACATATATAGAAATTATTAAGTGTACTTAAGAGTAATATTAGTAGTTATAATTTAAGTTTCATGCATGGAAATTGGTAGGTAGGGTGACAAATTATGAACTTCTTTATCATTGTCATTTTTTTTTAATTTAATTTTTACTATTTTTTAGTTTGATTAATTTTTTATTTTCTATTTTTATTTAATTTTTTTCTATTTTTTAATGATTTTTATTTTTGCTTCTAATTAATTTTTCCACTCTTTTTAATGCTTAAATAAAGAAAACTAAGTACTGGTTTTTTTTCACTTAATATTTCATGATGTCATGTCTTAAATAAGAAATACACTGATTTCAGTAATTTGATATAATACAAAAGTTACAATTTCATTTTTATTATATTATTAATTGATGCATGTATATAAGTGGTATATATTATGGCTGTTGCTACCGACAAATGTAGAATATATTGTTATTAAATTTACTTGAGAGACATGTTAGTAGTTGTGATTTTAGTTTCATACAAAAAAAGTCGGTAGGTAGGGAGACAAATGTGAATTTCTTTATCATCATATCCTTTGGAGTCCAATTAATCTTTTATTGTTTTCATTAGTTTTCATTTTTCTACTTTTCTTTAATGATTTTCAATATATTAGTTTTCTTAGTATGTTTCAACTTATACTAGCACATTAAAAAGTGTTTAAATTCATATAATTAATTATTATAATTAACCTTAAGGTCAATTTTAACGTTTAATAAAACTATAATTAAGACTATTCTTTTAGAAAAGTCATATATAGTAATATAGGCAATGTATATCATACACTTGGCCTGGGCGTGTATACTCCCTTCTGCCACATATATATATTTTTCCAACGTGTATTTAATTATCATATAGATAATTTTTAATATGTGACGCTGATGTGGCTTGTAAGAGTATGTAATCCTATGAACTATGAGTATGATGTAGGCTTTGGAGTAATATATACCAATTTACCTAACATCTTCCAATTTCACATAAGTCAATAGGCTTTCATAACTCATTTTGAATATACATGGTGGGCAAACAACCTAATTATTTTGGTAGGAGGTTAAGCCAAAATTAGGCAAACCCAATTACATAATGGAATTATGCAAACATCCCAAACTCACCTTTCAATTAAGTCCTACATCATTCTTATTGCATTTTGAGCCAACGACCTTGAAAATGACATCAATGGTTAAGATCTAAGTTGATAGAAGGTTCCTCCCCCATGGCCATATGCATATGTACATAATTGACTTGACCAATAGTGAAAGGAAATATGGTTAATTCTATAAACCCTCCATTGACTTGTTCTCCTTTGTCTTTTGAAAGAAAAAGAACAATTTAATTATCCATCACTTTAATAAAGACATTTCTTCCCAATCTTTAAAGGGCTCGAGGGAAATTATGAAAAATAAGCTAATAGCAAAAGATAACAGAAAAATTATATTTATGTAAATAAAGCTACATTAAAAATATATCGATCTATTTTGATTGATTCATTTAATTTCAATGATAATATTAAATATTTTAAAAAACTTGTCTTTTAACGTAATGTTTGAATAGTATGAATTCGATGTAATTTTAATAGATGTATTTAGAATAGGTGGAATAAAAACTCCCAAAGTTTGATTAATTAATACCCAATTAAACACTTTTAAGTCAAGAAATTAATGCAATAGTTGTAAGGCTTCTCCCCTATTTATCTCTCACTTTGTCGGAGGGGAAGCACTCAAACAAAGAAGGAGGGAAATAAATTACAGAAGGAAAGAAAAACGTAATTATGGCAAACATGCAAACACAAAACCTATGCCTTTCTCTTTCTGATTCTCTCTCTCTCTTTCAATCCACGTCTCTCTTTATATGCCTTTAATGGAGATTAAGAAACAATTTATTTCAATTAATTCTTTCTACCTCCATTGACAATACATTTCTCTCAGTTTGACGCGGGTTGATTGCCGCACGTTAACTTCCCTTCTTTTCTACCCCCTCCCCTTTTATCTGCCTTCAACTGGTAGATTGTGCTGCTTATTTAGTGTTTTCATCCTTTCTCAGCAATTTAAGTCGATTCTTTGCTCAATTCTGGGTGCTGGGTAAGTGGGCAAGTTTTTCCCAGTTCACTTGATTGCTCAATTTTGAATTTTTATTCATTGATTTTGATTTTGTGGTGTTTTGGGGCATGATTTTTAGTAGTTTTAGTAGTTTTTATTTGTTTCCTTTTCTGGGTATTATTGTAATGGGGATACCTGACTCTGTTTTTGTATGAATTTTAGTATCACCATTGTCTTCTGCCCGTTATTCGATGCAGATGAAAGTTTGGGATTCTGGGTTTCTGTCAGAAAAAGAATTGTAGTTCATGTTATTGTGTTTTGTACTGATGTGAATTTGGATTATTTTCTCAACAATAGGACAAAGTACAGATGATTTTGAGCGTTATGGGTTTCATAATTTTTTATTATTTTAAAAAAATATTCTTATTTTTCCCTGACGTGTTGGTGTCCTTGGCAGCAAAATGGTCTGCCAGTTGTTAAAATACAGTTGAGGAAAGATCAATGGTGGATCACTAACAAATAGGGAAGGGGAAAGTAAAATCTGATGTCTAATTTTTTGTACTAAGTATATTATAATAATTGGTATGGATCAACAAGGAAGATTCATTTGCTAGGATTTGAGGGTTTTATATATCTTTACATCTATCCTTCCTTGAATGTTCAATGAAGACGGTTTAAGGAAAAAGATTTCTGGTACTAGTTCAAAGGCTTCAGCTTTTTGACTAGCTGACTACTTTGACATTTTCTGGGGGTTTGGGTTCAAATATTATATCATCACATCGCTATGCATTAGATTCCTTAAAAACCTTCTCTTCGAATTCTGTAAGCATGTTTATTCCATTATCTACTGATTTAGCTCTTGGTGGAATATGGCTTTGTTGTGATTTGTTGTAGATCTAGAGGGTGTCTAAATATTGCAAAACATTCATTCTGATACTCGAATGTTACAGGGAGTTCCGTGCCGAGGATCAAGAGTAATTCTTAGGCTTGTATATCTCCCATCTGGCTGCTGTTGGAGTCCAGGTGGAGAGCTGTTAACAGGCGAAAAAATCGATCTGGTAGCTGTGACATCCAACAATGTCTTCCCCGAGCAAGGCCGATAAGAAAGCTGCACTCGATGTGGGTGCATGGTTCTTTAATATTGTCACTTCTGTTGGGATTATTATCGTCAACAAAGCCTTGATGGCAACACATGGATTTACCTTCGGTGAGTGTCTATGATCCGATATTTTTCTCTTGCTAGATCTTTCCTCTAGCTGCCTGATATGAACTGATCGGACTTCAGGAATAACTTAGTTCTGAGATGGCTATCATTAGTTGATCTTAACTTTTGGGCAGCAAATATGATTGAGTGCGATGTGTTGCTGTTGAAATTTCTGTGTCAGCCTCTAAACTCTTAAAGGCAATACTAAAGTTTGTCTTTTATTTTTTAATGTCTAATATAGAAAGTAATTATATGCAATGGATACTGAGCATACCATATAACCCCCCCCCCCAAAAAAAACCGCGGTTCATGTACCTGGGAATCATGAAGATCTCTGCCCATGGATTGACAAGATGGAGGGCAATGGATGCTTTGATATAAAGGACTGTTGAGCTGATATATCATAGTCAGGTGCTGATGAGTTGGAGGAATGATGCACTCTGTAAACTATTTTGGTTTGTGTTCTTTTTTATTTGGTTTTATTTTTTGATTGCATGAGCAGGGTGCATAGTTAGAGCCTTAGAGGAGAGAACCCTTCTTCATGCGATCCACATCTTGGGGTGGCCAATCTGAAGCCAGAACCAAGCTAAGGTTGTGTGATGTGTAGCTGTCACATCACTTGAGTGATCTGAGAGGCAGGCGTTCTCAGCAACTTGGGGGGGGGGGGTTGAAAATGGTGGGGGGTGCACTAGGCATTTATGATGATGTTGATCTTAGTTATGTGGCATGTCTAGGTAGTCTACAGCAAGCAATTAAGTATTGAAAAGTAGCAGGAAGAGCTTATGCTTTGTCAACAATGATGTCAACATATGGACTTCAGAAGTGACCAGTGGAGACCATTAAGGCCACCAAAGAATAAGGATCTCTTCTTGCATAGGCATAGTGACCGTGATGGAAGGCTTGATCCTACACTAGAATGCTTATACTCCATTTGAAGCACCTTCGGAGTTTGATTCATAGGCTGAATAAATAGCCATAGGATGCTAAGCATGGATATCAATGCCAGCAGGTGTGCAGATTCACAAGGTAGACGGCCGTAACCCAAGCCTTGAATAGCTAGGAACATGAGGTGAACATCCTTGATGTGAGAAGTAACTGATTCCAATATTGATATGAAGGGACTCGTAAATAAGTAAATGATGAAACTTCAGTCTTTGATAATGTTCATTGAACTAGACATTGAATTCGAAGACATCTCTTCTAAGCTATTCAGCAGCTTATCATAATGCTGGGAGTCTCCTCTTCTCTTCATTGGAAGACAGTTGCTATTCTTTTAGTTCGAGTGCGAACTGTTGAAGAGTTCCAGCTGCTGCTCTATCTCCTGCGCCATTTTGTGCAATGACATACCTGGCTTTGTTCTTTTGTCATTGTTATCCTAGACTCTTATCTCACTGACTTACCCAGGTGGAGGTGTTTTGAAATGCCTATCATTGTCATGCTAGACTCGTATCCTTGCTTATATAAACCTGTTGATGTGCTTGAAAATAAGTACTCTTTTCTCTGGAAAATTGTCTGCAAAATGCATGAAGTTTAGGGTTCCTCCAATCTGCATCCATTCAATGAACTTGTGGTCTATTTTATTTATCTTCTATGGATAAGTAAATTCCCCTTGCTTCTAGTACATTGAGCTTCTCAAGCAAAGTTACAGAAATGTTGCATCACCATTGTGAACTGCACTTCGGGATCAATTTTTCCCTAAATATGAATTGCTTCTTATTAAGGATGTGAAATGCTGCATAAACTTATTCCTGAGTTCCATTTTGTGGGTTTCGTTCATTCCTTCAGCCTTCTGCTATTACAAAATGCTTATTGTTATTTTTCTCTGTTCATGATGCTTTGTTATATGTTTCTGTTGCTAATATATCCTGAGTTTCCTGAAATTTTCATTTCTGTGATGTGATACAGCTACAACGTTGACTGGTCTCCATTTTGCGACAACCACAATGATGACTTCAATTTTCCGTTGGATGGGCTATATCCAGCCATCACATCTACCTTTTTCAGAGATTCTGAAGTTTGTTCTTTTTGCAAACTTCTCCATTGTTGGAATGAACGTGAGCTTGATGTGGAATTCTGTTGGCTTCTATCAGGTCAGTTTAGCTGGAACAGGACTTGAACAATGAACCCGCCTCAAGTACATGACATATAAAGTAATATGTTCTCTCTCTTACCTGTCTTTCAGATTGCGAAACTGAGTATGATCCCAGTATCGTGTTTTCTTGAAGTGGTGTTCGACAAAGTGCAATATTCTAGGGATACAAAACTGAGTATTATCTTGGTCCTGCTTGGGGTAGGAGTCTGCACAGTGACAGATGTAAGCGTCAATGCCAAGGGTTTCATCGCAGCATTCATAGCAGTTTGGAGCACTGCCCTACAACAATATGTAAGTTCTCTTCGTATCTTGTCGTGTTGGTTCATTTTGGAGTAGCAAACAAATTAGCATACAAATATGTACTGTTCTGATTATTGCTAAGAGTCCTTGCTTATTTTCCCCCCTTTCAGTTACATTTTGATCATCTTTTTTCATTGCTTATTTGCTTTTGCCTATTGTGCCTGTTCATAATTTTTCATGTACTGATTTTTTCTGCAGTATGTACATCATCTTCAACGGAAGTATTCAATTGGATCTTTCAACCTATTGGGCCGTACTGCTCCAGTGCAGGCTGCTTCACTGCTGATTGTAGGGCCTTTTCTGGACTATTGGCTAACCGGTAAAAGGGTTGATGCGTACGCATACAGCACGTTGTCTGTGGTAAGTAGTGCATTACAATTGTATGAGTTCATGCCATTTATGCATGCTGAACTGAACTTTCGCTATTTCAAACTTCCAACGAAGATCTCTGACCAATCTGGCCTCATAACAATTAGTGCCTACTGCCTAATTAAGTGATGATGATGCCATACATGACAGTTCCCCATTGCACCGGAGTCAGAGTTGTTAATAAGATACTGGTCATTTGTATTTTCCGAACACTTATCTTTTATATTTTGAGATTTCTTTTTCAAAGATTAAACATTTTTTTACTTCCAATCTCTAATTTTTGAACTTGGCTTGGATAATACTCGTTTTTAATAGAATTTGAACGACACTAATGAACACTATTCTCATGTTGTGCAGTTCTTCATAGTCCTCTCCTGCACCATTGCAATAGGCACAAACTTGAGCCAGTTCATCTGCATTGGTAGATTCTCGGCAGTGACCTTCCAAGTGCTGGGTCACATGAAGACTATTCTTGTGTTGATCTTAGGGTTTACTTTCTTCGGGAAAGAGGGACTCAACATGCACGTCGTTCTAGGTATGATCATCGCAATCCTGGGAATGATTTGGTATGGAAATGCTTCATCAAAGCCCGGGGGAAAGGAGCGCAGGGTTGCCCCAATTGCCGATGTCATCAAGCCACAAGATCTCGACAAGTTGCTCCAATCTGAACACGACGAGGGGAAGGTATGAAGCTTTTCTTAGATACATCACGAACTAGCCAAGAGAAACAAAATGCTGAAGAACTTCCCATTTCTTAATTGTTTGTTAATCTTGAATTTGCCACAAATTTTTTCCTTCAGCGAATATTGAAGAAGGATGAACGCGTATAGCATCGATACACACCCTACTTAGTTTAAGTGTTGTGAAGTCTAGTTTCCTTGAAGAAGTTGGGGTTACAAACCCAACAAATCTCTCTTGTGTTCTCAATCCTTGGGAAAGGCTTGTTTCTGTTGTTACATATAGAGGTGTTCCTGGAACTCTCCTACGGAGGTTCATCATTGCCATTGATTCTTTTTGGTAATTACATTCTATGACAAAACTCATGCACGATGATATTTTTCTTTACTGTTAAATAAATCAAAGTATCATATTTTCACAATGGACACCGCAAAGCCATCTAGGCTCTGGTGGGTTAGAAGAGCCCACTGGACCGATTATATGTTTTGCATAGTGGGCTCGTAACCCATAGCCCGCTACAAGTGGATCAACTTCAAATCCAGCTATACCAAGCTCGAGGCCACGAGCATTGTTTTCAAAGTACCCTTTTGGCAAGGCTAGGAGAAAATGGTAAAAGACAATCTTTACAAAGTCAAAAGAAATAAAAATAAGTGAACCGTGTGAATCTTTTTTCTATTCGATAATAATTTAACTTCGTCAAAAAAGGCAGTTAACTTTTTGCTAAGATTCAAAGAAAGTTGAAAAAGTAGTGCAAGAAAAAAAAAAAAAAATTCTAACAAAGGTCAAATCCTCCGAAAGTGAAATTACCAATTGCATTCGTAATAAAAAGGGAAATTGGGTATACTTGTAATATTACTGTAAAGGATTGAGGAATGAATTATGGGTCACTTAGCAAGATGGTAATGTATTTAATATATAGGCAATTTTTAAATATGTTAGTACTAACGTAGCTTGTAGGAGTATGTACTTTTAAAAATATTAATCCTTCTATAAAAATGATTATAAGCTAACCTACTTGGATATGTCTAGATTGATGGTTATTCTTTTGGTAGCATATATCTACTGTAGCTCAATTAGCATGTGATGCCTTGAGGTTTCCTCACTCTCCCCCGGTTAGGGGTGACAACAAAACCCGTACCTATTTAAAACTCACAAAGTTCGCCCCATTTAAAACCAAATTAGTAGTAAAAATGGATTTTAAATAGGTATGAGGGAGGGTATTGAAAGCGGGCATGGCATAGGTACGAGTATGAATATAGCCCTCATCCGTCCCATATTTGCAACCCACCCATACCCGTTTTTATATTAAGATAAAAAAATTTGTTGGGTTTGATGTTTTTTCGCTTTAAATCCAATCCAAACCCTTCTAACAAAAAAAAAAGTCAATAATGTACTTGAATTCACATTTCTATATAATATATTCCCAAAATATCACAACTTTGTAATCTTATAATGACACAAATATATATCGTACGAGTATGTCATGCATAATTTATTCAGTGATTGATAAAAAGATAAAATCATTAATTCTTGCTAATTTTATATTTTTTTACAATGGTAAGACGACCCAACCCACTAGGCTCCTATCGCAGGGGTACCTAGGGTGCCTTGAACGGATCAGGGGTAAGGGAATGTCAAAGTCAAAACCAAGGCCTAGGACCACCATCCGTCCCACACACAACTCACAAGGCACGAAGCCAAAGTTGTGCCCCCAAACTTGAACCCGGATGGGAGGGGTGGAAAGTGGTGTATGTGGCCAACCTGCCACACACAACTTCAACTCTTGCTAATTTTATATAGTAATATCAAACGTAATGTAAATTTTAATTCTCAATTTATCAAAAAAATCAACTCATATTGAAATAAAGTTAAACTAATGACAAATAGAATTTTTTCTAAGTGAACAACAAAACAAGGTTGTGTTATGGGTCTTAAACATCACATAACTTTTAATTTAGATTGAAAGGAAAATTACATTAACAAAATAAGTCATATATAAATCAATAAGAAGATTTAATAACTAGTACTAAAAATACGATTGTTTGAGTGAATATAATTTACACATATCATGTGACAGCTAACATCTAATAATAAATAAAAATAGCTAACAGTTATTTATTAAACTGGACCTTTGCATAATCAATGCCCTAATACGTGGGACATAAGTGAATGTTGATGGTCCTCATGGAGATGGAGATCCTATTGTACAGTCTAATGGTCCAAATGCCAGTCATGTCCACATCACATTCATGGCTCAAAACTATAGTAATAAGAGCAAAGACCAGGGCATGTATTCTTTTAGATTTATGCAATTGGTGCGTTTTTAAGTTGAATTTATTGGTACCTCTGCCCTCTCGTACGTGCCGTGATCTACTTGTGGGAGATACACTAATACTCCCACTCCTCAAGTCACTGTTGTAATTAATGTAGATATGCAACACTTTTTTTTTAAAAAAAAATATTGAATTCTTTTACTAATTGAGAAAATGAAATATTTAAAAAACGTAACGTGAATTTTGTATGATAGTATCTGCCAAAAGTTAAAATGTACTCAATCTTACTCCTAACACGAATTAATTCAGAATTATATATAACTATATGAGATATTTTTGTGTGTTCTTTTTTAAAAGCTAAAAATAGTGCAAAATTAAAAGATGACATAGTGTTCCCCTCAAGTGCAAGATTAATTATTGTACATAAAACTTGCAGAAGATATCTAGTGGCTTTAGTATAAATTTCTCAATAAATAATGTGTTTAAACATTTCAATTTTTAACTCATGAAGGTATATTTATCGGGGTAATAATGAAGATATAAATACCACTAAAATTGAAAATTAGACGGAATAGATCGTATCAGGACAACTTGATTTACAAAATCAAACTTAATATAGGCCAAGTCATATATGAAATTTCTTCAATCGACCATAGTGTATATGCTGGAAGTAATACTACGAAAACTATATCTTAAAAATGATAAAATTAGTAAGTCTCAATTAATTAACTATAAAAATAGTATATCAAGAAATTAATTATGATAATCATGATACTCCAAGATTTTATAATTTTTTTGAGAGACACAAAGAAAGAATAATGTATCCTATCTTTATTTTCAAAGTTCATATATTTTCTCATCAACATTTTAATATATACACAATAAATTATACAGTATTGTGTCACGCACTGATTGGATCAACCATTTACGTATATAGTTCTTCCCTCTCTCCTGTATTTTGACCTAATTAAGATGAAGTGAAATTTAATTTGTATGTTTGCAGAAAATTAAGTTTAAATTTTGACAGTGTACATAAATGAGTTTCGGATCATTCTTCAAATAATTCTGAATTTTTATATTTTTAGGTAAAGTAACCATGATTACATTCATATTTGGAAGAACAAGCGGCTCAAGAAAGTAATTTTTTGGTTGATTGTTTCGGAATGTTCAAGTAGAAGTGTAGAACAGCCACTGATGATGCCTTTCTTCTCTCTTGTGATGGATTTTAGTTAAAGGCCTGTAACAACAGCTCATAGCTTGAGTTGTATTTCAAGCTTTAAATAGTGAATGTTAATTGTGTATACATGACTAATATATATAGTTTAAATAAAAACCCAAAAAAATGGGAAAAATAAAAACAGAAAATACGCCTACAAGTTATAAATTTGAGAACTTGGTTTTGAGTATCAATCATCATACATATCTAAGTAATTCTTTTATGTTAAACCTCTAGAGTTATATGTATGGTACTTATTTATTTTAAACTTTTTCAAAATTTCAACCAGCATAAAGATGACTGCACTGCAACACAAGTCAGTGGAACATACTGTACTGATCAGGGATGTAATGAAACCAAGTCGGTTCGTCGAGTCCTTGGGTTTGGCTTAGTCAAAGCTCGGCTCGGACTTGAGTAAAAAACAAGTTGAGCCCAAGTCGGGTAGAAAAGGTATCGAGCCAATTCCTAGCCCAGCAAGGCTCATCTCAACTCAGCTTTGTTTTGCTCAACTAGTTCATTTTTTTATGCACTTGTGTGGAAAGTATGAAGTTATTGTTATAATCAACAAAATTTTATTTTAATCCTTCATTCTTGAATCCAATACAAAAATCTATAATTTAGATTAGATTTTTTGCCTTAAATTTGAAAATTTTCAACCAAAAAAAAAAAACAAAAAACAAATGTCAAGCCCAACCAAGCTCCAAGCCAAGCACTGTGTGTTTGAGGCTAAACTTTACAGGCTTGGTGAGCTTCGAGCTGAGCCCAACCTAAGTTATAACTGATTGAGCTAAACTCGACTCTAGTTGGCTGGGCTCGGACTTGGCTCATTTACACCCCTAACTGTAATGTACCACCTATGTACTATTAACTTGGTGTTATTAAGGTCAATATTGTCCTTTCCAAATATGGTGGTAATATTACATGCCGATCCCTTTCACTGTGTTAACCACCTATGATTACGTAGTAACATTGATCAAGTGGTTAATGATTAGACTGTTACAACAATGACCAGAGTTTATGTTAAGATATCTCTTAACAGAGGAATCTCCTAATTCTCCTTAGTGTTGTCAATTGCTTTAAATTGAGATTTAATTGTATTTTCTAGTCAGCCCTCTATTGTCCTACAATTAGTTTTACAACACCAACTGTCGAAAGAGTAGTGGAAGAAGTCAAGACGAGGGAGAAATAAGTCCTTCTCAAACTTTTCAATTGACAACTAATAAAACAATATCTTTATTTTCTCAACATACACACCAATATTAGAAATTCAAAATTATGTCCTAATAATTCCCATTCTAATTTGAAATTTTGAAGGCGGGTATTTGCAATTTTTCACTTGGTCAAATCCATGTTTCAAAATTGATGGAAATTGGACATGGTGGTATTGACTCCATTGATGTTGATCAATGATCAGTGGCAAACAACATCCAAAAAGGCTGGGCTTTGAAGACAAAAACTTGTCTATGAAATAATTACTTGGGCTGCCCATATGTCTGAGGGTTTTAAAGAGACTAATTATTTCATAATTTTTATTAAAACATAATTAATGTTAAGGTAGGCCCATTATTCCCCCCCCCCCCTTCTTTTTCCCTCCTCCAAACCAAACAAGGAAAAATGTTATAAAAAGACTTGGCCAAAAGGCCCAATTATATGCAAGCTTAGAGGAAAACCCCTCCTCCTCTCATTCTCATATCATATGTAAATAATTTTTGTAGGGTCACTAGAAAGGTGTAATGCAATGGCATTGACAATGATTTCTCACTTTCTCTCTCTAGAATTTTGTATTTAGCTTTGCTGTCAAAAGAAAAAAAAAAGGGTGGGGCCAAATTAAAGCCCATTGACCCCACATCCATGCTTTATTTCCACCAACATAACCACGGCATAGGTTAGCAACAAAAATAGGTTGGTCAATAAATGATCTAAGTATATTTTGGCTTTAATTTTTTTTTTCTGTTCAAGGCATATTTTTTTTTGAATTGTCAATAAATGAATGTATTGAAAATTGAAATAGTTTCATAAATAAAATTGATGTCACTGAAGAATCAAATATATTATAAATATGAAAAGTACAAATTAAAACATTTAAGTTTTAATGCCTTTTTTTTAACAAATAAACTATTTAAAACTATAAATGGAATGACTTTACGTAATTCTTTAATTAAAAAACAACCCGTTTTAACTGAGAATATTATTTAGTACTATGGGCCTGTTCTTTTCGTTGGTAAATTGAGGTTGGTAAGGGTGAAGTTGGTTAAGATAGAAGTGGTTGAAGTTGGTATATTTGTTAACGTTGGTTGAAATAATGAGAATAAAATTTTTAAGGAGGTGGATCGAAATTGGTATTTTTTATTGAATTGCATTGAAATTAGTTGAAGTGGAATGAAATTAATTGAAGTTGGTAAATTGAAAAAGACCAACAAAAAGAATAGGCCGTACATATATCAGCTTTAATTTAAGACTTATCATGAAGAAATTAAATTATTTTATTTTAAGCAAGAAGCAAGATTATATTGCTTTGAAGACTAAAATTCTTTCCTGTCACATCATATATTTGTCATAATCAACATTATTATCTTATAATCAAACCTCATAATGTGTCCGAAACTTGTCCTCCACCTTCCCTAACAAACCCCCCTCAACTTTGCAACTAATGTAACCCAACTACTTTGAATTTCCATACCCTCCCCACTTCAATCATTTTCGCCCTCCTCTAGCTTGCTTTGCTTGTTTCTCCCTCTAATAATTGTTGAGTTATGCTAGTGCACGTGTGATGCGGTCTGGAATTGGAGCCCATCTCTTCTGCTTTTCATTTAATTTCTTTTCACTTTGGTGTTGTTTGGTGAACTTACGAAAATAATTATGATGGTGAAAAATCCTGAATTGTTATGTCAACATCTCCATATATAGGAAATCTTAACATTCATCATCATTTATGTTGCTTACAAATCCTTTTGTTTTTTTTTTTTCATTTGTAGAAGATATATGACTCTGGATTTTTATGGAAATTCATCATATATTCTAGGAATCTAATTTGATAGTATCAAATTATTTTATGGGTATTTTCTATATAAATTTTGAACAGCTGTTTGAATTGACGATGTCTTTAGACACTAATACACAATCTTTTATGTGTGACATATATGGTTCCATCGAGATTTTCTTGTGAAATCTTTTTTTTTTTGCATCTCTTATACTTTATTAGGTGAAATTAACGGTTCACCTAAAACAAGCTCAAGTATTCATTTCTCAGACTATTAAGGGTTTGCTTGTTTTTAGCATGTTGAATTTGTTAACAGTGACAACTAGCTCTAATTTGCTCTAGCCATATTCAACTCCCTCTTAAAAATGCTCTCAATCTGTTTCAACATATTCTAACCCACTTCAACACACTGGTCGTTCCTTTATGTTAAATTTTTATATTAATTGGGATTTCAACAATGAGTCATGCATATAAGCTCAAATGAGATTTCATCCCAAAACCAATTAGCAATGAGTAGAGTAACTCACAAACTTATATACATACTCAAGCCCTTTAATTTTATCGATATGGGACAACATCCACTATCATTTTCTATGAATTTTATCAATGTGGGACAGTACACACTTTCATACCCCAACATGCCCCCTCACGTGTAGGCTATTAACAAGACTCAACACATGCACACAATTTTAATCAAATGGGGGACTGATACCATATTAAATTTTTATATTAATTGGACTTTCAACAACGAGTCATGCACATAAGCTCAAATGATGTTCCATCCCAACACCAATTGGTAATGGGTGGAGTAACTCACAAGTTTATATACATACTCAAGCCCTTTGATTTCATTAATGTGGGACAATACCCACTATAATTTTCTTTGAATTTTATCAATGTGGGACAATGCTTACTTTCATACTCCAACAGTCGTTCCTTTACAATGCTGAAAACAACTATTCATTGTTAGACAAGCCAAAAATATACTAGAGGTCAAACGTATCTCCAATTGATGAATTATGAGTCCTAAACATGATACTTCACCATGATCATTTTACTTGAGACGAAATCATTTCACTTAAGACAACTACATATAAAAGAATCAGAAAGCCCATAAATTACTCTAAAAACGACTGATGTGACACCAAGATTTTTTTCACAAAAAGAATCTCATTCAAAAATTACAACGTCATTTATGCTAACATAAGACTTATTATTAACAAATAGAGCTATAAATCTTGTCATGAACATATGATAGTACAACCAAGTCTTATTTGATATTGAAATGGCACATTGATGTGTTGCTTAATTGACGTAAGTTGCATGCATGGGCAACAACTAGGATTAATGGAAGTGGCACAATAATAAAAAATTAAATAGAATTTCAAGCAAATTAAATAATTAATGTTTTTGATGGGGGCAATTAACCAACTTCAGAGCGTTGAATCCAGACGGTGAATCGTTCCTTCGATGAAAAATTCACATATGTATTCTTTTCTTTTCGTTTCGTTTTTTTTATTGGATCGACTTTTAATTGAATTTAATTTTCTGAATAATCAGACAATATGCATATGTTGCTTTCATGCGCACATGATTTCGTGTAAAACTTGTGTGTTTTTACGTGCACCATTCTCTGTCATTGTCTATTTTTGTTTTTGTAGCAAATTTTAGAAATTTTTGTAAATGATTGCCCTTTTTTTCAAATCCCTATTCTTGTCCTAATATTTTGGCACATTTTTTATGCTTATCCTTATGGTTTTCGACCTTTAATTAATTTTGACTTGATTTTGGACGATTTTTAATTAGTAGAGGATAATATTCCTATAAAAAAGTATGCTTTTGTTTTTGGGTTATATATTCTCCAATGAATCAATTTAGTTCAATTATGGACGGCAAACAGTGAGCTTAACAAATTAAACTTGGATTGCAAACAATTCAACTCAAGTTCTTCTCATCCCCCCCCCAAAAAAAAAGACGACTCAATTTTTTTTTTAATAGCAGATTACAGGATGTATTCATTAATTGAAAGTCATAAGACATCTTCACATCTACAATAGAAATTATAGTCAAAAAAATTTACAACTAAAGTTACAAAATAAATCTTTCGATCGAGAAAACTAATTGATACATTTCTAAACACGGCTATTCTACTCACTAATTGCTCCACCTTAGAATCAACTAATAATCCAATACCAAGCAGCCTGGTGGAATCAGCGAATCGCTCTAAGGGCGAGATAAAGTACCATTTATAAGAAGAGGGTATATGAGAACTTTCACTTATGGAGAGAGAATATTTATATAGAGTAAAAATACGACCAAGAATAAGAACAAATAAAATATTGGGACTTACGATTGACAAGGCATAAGTTTAAGTTTATCAAACTCTAATTTGATTACTTAAACTAGTGGGTATGGGCACATAGTTATAGGTTCAAATTTCTAGCTTAGGATTGTTATCAAAATCTAAGCATGTTGACCTAACAACAATAATATCATGCATTATAACATCACTTCCTATTAGACACAGATTTATCAAAAATATTAATTAGTTGATCCATGAATTGGTAATTAGACAGTTAGAAATCCACCTGAACTAATCTAATCCTTGTTATCTATAAAAGTTGAGGGTTAGGGTTGCCTTATTTTGGCTCTGATCCTATTAGATTCTCAAAATGAGAATGCTGGACTTCAGTGAGGGTTGTGTTAGGTTCGAGGTTCCAACCGTTGGACTCGACTTTCTAACTTGTATTTGAGAAATACTTACAAAATAAACATTTAAAAGAAAAAGTGAAAAGAAAACTTAGATTGGTATACTATATATGTCGTTTGCATTTTACCTCCGAGCCTTTTCACCTCTCTGACTCGCTTAATCTTCATCTCTCTCACTGCAAGTTGCTGTTCAGGCAGGGGTTAGCCGCCAACGAGACATTTTCTTACACATTGGCACGAGCGCACGTATGGCATTGGATTGAGGGCTAGGAATATGCCAACCCATATTAGGATTGGTTAGGGTTAGGGTCGGAAAAATCTGGACTATCTGACCCTATTGGGTCCGCCCCAACCATATTAATCAGGTCTAATATCTCACCACTATCTCATAAAGTTTATTATTATTATTTTTTTTTTGAAAAACATAAAGTTTATTATTAAAACTCACAAGTGTTTGTTTTCAATAAATAGAATTCATGTCGGTTCATGTAAAGCTCCATCGGGTGACAATGAAAGCAATCTATATCATACTACTGCAAGTATGTACTTCGATAAGTCATGTGACATTATATTCCCATGCGTATTTGTTACATAATTAAGTATATTTTAATACATGTGTTTTTATAGACTATGAGAGTACGTACACAATCATAGAAGTATGATATAGTAATTGGGCGATGAGATGAGCATACACGTTCAAGGTACCTATTTTCTCATCAATAATACGGAATCATGTCATGCTCTCATATCCAATGTCTTTAATATTTCCATGTCATGTAAGTGGATTTTAACTTACCTATGTGACCAAAATGCAATTAGATAAAAACTTTAACTTTCTTATATGAAAAAACTAAATTTGATAAAAAAAAAAAGAAGTCACATAGGACTCATGGACAAATCTAATCCACAAGTATAATGTATAGAATGTGATACTAAAATTATGTACTCTTTTTTTTTTTTTTACTCCTCCATTAATATAATTAGTGAATGTCAATTAGTTCAACGGTAAAGTTTTTAAAAATTATTATCAGAAACTAATAGTTTAAATTCACCTTTTCAAACTTTTTTGTAAAAGGAAGAGAATATTTGTCATCACCCAAAAACATATAAAATTATTGAGTAGACTTCCATCCTCCTCCTGCCTAAATTTGACAAACTTGATTGGCTAATTTCTTTACGTTTCCTTGATGAAGAAATACGTATTCTAGTTAACTTCATTCTTGTATAAATTAAGAGAATAAATTTGAATTACAAGTTTCAAACCAATAAAAAATTCAAATTATGCGGAAAGGTGATTTCTTTTTCTATAGAAAAAGGCATTAATAATATAAGAAAAATGGCACCCACAATTTCTTATTTTCGTGTGATTAGTTGATAACTAAAAGAAAATGCACGTGTTGACATTTTCGGGATAATTTGTCAAAAGTTAGGCAGAAAGTCGGATTCTGGCTTTAGTTTTTAGATTGAGATGGATGGATCATAGCATCTTCCTTCACATCTTTTCCTAAGTATATATATTTCTAAAATAATTTGGATATTATTATTTATTTTAATCTCAAGATATACTTCACTAGCTATATTAATTATAATATACATATATACATATATACATACATACATATATATATATATATATATATATATATATATATATATATATATATATGTATGTATGTATGTATGTATGTATGTATGTATGTATGAAAATTCTTTGGTGAGACAACCATACAATAACAAAAAGTCTAAAAAGTTAGTTTGGATTATCTTAGTATTTACATGTGTAATTAATTATCTCATAAGATAAAACTATTTGTAATAACTCTGCTTGTTAAAGACAAATCTACTTTGTTCAGAATATTATGCTTAAAAATTTTAGAAGTATTTTTAAAAATTGCCTGATTCAAGTAGGATGAAAGCTGCATCGATTGATAACGAAGCAATTTAAAATGCTTAGAAGGGGCTAGGTTACGTAACTAACACAAATATCATTATAAAAACGATTTAAGGAAAGAGGTAGGAGCCTAATCTTGACAAATTAAATCAGCTAAGCGCTTGAAAATAGTTTGTTGTCGTACATTTCATGTTAACTATTCGGAACACTTCAACCGGGAAAAACAGAGAAAATTTGACCGACTAGCATGATAGAAACTCAAAAGTGTGAAAAGGATCTCCTAGATAATCTATCGTACATTCAAAAAATAAAGAAAACATAGAAACAAATTACTCATATATAAGTTTGATAAAGAAAGCACATAGGGGGGAAAACAGTGAAATCAGAGTAGAAAAACAGTGGAAAATACTTGTTGAAAACAGTAGAATAGAAAATGAAAAATGAAAATGGCTGAAAAGAGGTTAGCTTAATTGAATGCAATGAAATGTGCAATTTATGGAGCAATTTTTGGTAATAATTGTCGGTGTCTGGTGGTCAAACAAGGGAGAGATGGATACAGCTAAGTTAAGTTTACTAGGCCCAACTCAGGCCCAACTCTTTCAAACAAACTGTGGGCCACGTCACCTCAAAGACACGGGCACGTGTACTTAGCGGATTGTGGGCCACTTCCAAGTCCAAGGAATCAAACCTAAAAAAAGGAGGGGGGGGGGGTGAAAAAACAGGACCAAAAGAAAAACAAAAGATGGTTTTTTTTTGGGGGTTATTTGCAGATTTTGTTTTTAGTAAAAATATTTTACAAAAACAACAACCACCTCTCAGTGTATGTCCTGTTTACGAGGGATTTAAAGAAATCTAGATATAAAAAATTTTATCTTTGTACGTATTACTATTCATAAAAGGTTCGATTCCAATTGATTTTTCGTAAGACTGGTTTCCTATCAAAAAATTCAGTGCCCCACGATGCCAACCCATTAATTTGGGGAAGTCATAAAAGATGGAGGTGTGAAAGTGGGGAAATGGAGGAAGGGGTTGGGAATTGGATAGTTCTAAAGTTGGGACCCATGCCACAAGCTTTGAAAGAGGCTTTTGTTGTCCTACACTACACTAGACTAGACATGACTAATTCTTTACTATTGCAACAAATTTAGGAAAGTAAGATTTGTTTCAATAATGGAAGTGATATTGGGAACTGGTGAAACTAAACTAGTTTTCTTCTTGGAATTATGATATTTTACTTGATTTTGGGGTGTTTGTTTGTAACTTTCAGCGTCCTATAATTACAATTTAATTTAATTAATATACGAGAACAGACATGCATTAAATCTATGCATATTGTTAAAAAGAATTTTTAACCAACAAAAACAATGTTAAATTTTTTTAAAAAGTAACGCTTTGACAATACAATGAGACTAAAAAAATACATTTTTGACAGTAAATTAGGGGAGAGTACTATAAAATCTTAGAAGATAAGAGAGGATACAACTTCTAAAGGAAAGAACCGGTAGAACGATACATCAATTTTATTCCTATTTATAAAACCAATAAAATAGTGATGAAAGATACGATAAAAAGAAAATTGGAACATAGGATAAGCAATAAAATGGGAAATGATAGTGCCTAATAATATTTTTAGATATATATGGCATTGGCAAGTATTCCAAAAGCGAGATGAAAAGGGTGAATAAAAAAAGAAACGGTCATATCACTATAAAGTTTCAAAATTGAGTACTGTATCCTAACACCAAAGTAGCCAATTGCCTTGATTTTTTGGTAATATTACTCCATTTTAAAATACTCAAATCACGTACGTCAATAGTTGTGGCTACATGGCTCAAGTACCTTATTTTCTCCTCCGATATTTTTAAAAAATTTTCTTTTCATTTCCCAAAAAGTGATTACACCGAGGGATCAAATCTTGTCCATGAAACCTTAATATTACCGGAAAAATAGGCCGCCTTGTTTGCATGGAGGGGACAAACGTAACTATGCATAAAATGGGACAAGTTTGGCATGGAGGGGTTAAGCAAAATATAATACTGTACCAACTCCATAAACATTTAGTTTGAGTGAGCACATTGAAATATGTTACATTGTGCTAATAATAATAATAATAATATCAGTACTGTTTAAGAAGCAACTCAATTAAAGGTTTAAATTAATGGTCGAACGTTTAAGATTAGAATTTATATTGTAACACAATTCGTGCCGCGAATGTTCTCTTTGACTTGAAGTATATGAATGCTGCAAATGTTATCCTTTGCCTTGTGCAGTGTTAAGTACGGGGAATGCTAAGATCCAAAAATTTTAGTATCATGTTCAATAACTAACTCAATTACAGATCTAATTAAGTTGATTATTCAAGATCCAAAAATAGGTTTATATACTTAACAAATATCTTTTTCTATCAACACCTGCAATGTATAGGGGAAAAAAAGTTTGAACAAAATGAAAGAAGTTTAAATAGAAAAACCCTAAAACTCAAGTGAGCATAGGCAAGAAGATTGCTTGCATATATGTGCAAAATGAAGCTGATAGTTTGTCTCAAGATTGCACTTACAGGCAAACTAATATCATCTTATATTGACATTTATTTTTGTATGTGCGCACATTTATGCATGCATGTAAGTTTGTAAATAAGCGGATATTTATATACAGGAGTGTATGTCTATATGTGTTTAATCCCACTGAATCTCTTTCTATGAATATCTTGTGCTTTTAATCGCATTAATTAAAATCTTTTTCTATGAGGATAATAAGATATTCCCTCTCTCTGTCTCTCTCCTTTCTCCCTTCTTGTTTACTACTAATATAAGTTACGTTCAGGGTTATCTACTATTCCTGTTTCTTTTTTGTAAAAAAATTCATTCAAGTTTTAATCGTGAGACTCCGTACTTGTAAAGGAAAATCTTAAATTAGATTTCACGTGAAAATGTGGAGAGAGAAATCCAAAAAGTGACCGAAAAAAGGGAGAAGAGTGGAACGAAGTTACCTATTTGTTTATCACACAGTCCTCTATACTACGGATGCATGAAGAAGTGAGATAATTATATTACTAGAGTACAAGAGGAAGAAATGGCTTTTTGCATCCCAAATAAACAAACACAAAGTCACATAATCCATTATCTTAATCTGCCTAAACCTCGTGAGCCCAAACCCTAATCAGCTTTATTTAATAAATTATGATTAGCTTGAATAAATATAAATAATAAATTAATATAGGGAATCTCCAACGTAACGTAACGCCTCAATTTATTTATTGAAATGAGGCAATAATGGATCCACATCCATCCAAGCCAAGGCGGTGGCCCCCCTATTCTCTCGCACGCGGAAACTTATGAGTGAGACAAACGAGTCCTGCGCCATGGAAACCGATAAACTACTCTTAAACCTCATTAATTAGTGTGCTACTTGGTGCAAAACTCAAAGTCTTCACCACTAATTGCGAGAAAAGTAGGGGACTCAATGAATGCAGCCTGGATTAAAATGAGGTTATATATTGATTGTTCATAGAGAGTAACAGTCTTTTTTTCTAAGTTTTATTGAGCGTTAGTAAGTTGTAATTAGGGTTGGTAAAAATTTGTCCGATTCGATTATTCGAATTCACTCGACCTGGAAAAATTTGGGTATGAAATTTTGACAAGTGGTTATGTCTGAATTTAAATTCAGGTTAGGTTCTGGTTGTACAGATTTTTAAACTATTTCGGTTTCGGACAACCGGATTTGAATATCGGATAATTATGTTTATGTGTAATTTTAATCCAAATTCACCAGAAAATTTTATAAAAACAACTTCAGACATTCGGGTTCGGACATTGAAAAATCGGGTTCGGGTTCGGTCATATAAAATTTCAGTCCGAATATCCTAAAATCATATCACAAATTTGGACAACCGGGTCTGGACATCGCACATTTGGATCTAGGTCCAGATCTGATCAGAATGTCCGATTTATAATCTGGATAGGGTCTAGATATGAAATTTTTATCCGAATATCCGAATTGACCCGAACTCAAATTTTTACCAGCCCTAGTTGTAATAGATTAGCATGTTTACCCTCTAACAATACATGACATTTTTGTTTAAGGTCTCTTAAGTGTCACCTATAATGTAGTCCTTCTTAATTTCCATGCTTAATGAAAGTACCAAATATCCGAAAGAAAGTGTGTATTTTGAATTTAATTATATCTCACTTCTTGCATAATTCTTTTTTTTTTTTAGATGATACCATTCTGGTGAGAACAAAGATTTTACATTGAGTAACAATGTTAAATCATGGAACTATGGTACCAGAGGGTAGTTAAGTATTAGTGTGGTTATATTTAGCGTCATTTTTAAATAAAAAATTTGGTATGCATTACTTTCAGAATTTATGTCTATAACATCTTTTTTTGAGCAATATAACATTTATCGGAACGTAGATTGGATGTATGAGCTCAGTTTACCTCTTTAATTTGTTGAAAATTAATAAATACGAATTTTGAAATATAAATCTTGAATTTGTATTTCATAACAAGAATAATAACGATTCCTAGCATGGGTAAATTCATATTTCATGCAATGCGTTATTAGTTTTGTTTATATTAGAACTATGTCAAAATGTAGATAAATTTCATTAATTAACAATACTTGGAATTACTTTAAAGATTTATGACAATGCATATAAGGCTAACGTTGATTAAATGTTGCTGGTGTTACGTTAAAATATTCACATTTTCTTGCAGTGTTTCTAATGATGACGATGTATAAAAGTGTAACTGAATGCCAGTGAGTGAGAATATTTGGCATCTCTTTTAGACTTTCACGTTTTGTGGCAATTTATGTAATCATAGCATTCTGTAAGAGGGCAACTTAATATAAGTGACGGTTAATAATATCTGGTATTACTTTAAACACTCACGTTTTGTGACAATTTATGTAATCATGGCTCTATGTAAGAAGGTAGCTCAATGTAAGTGACGGTCGATAATGTCTGGTATCGCTTTGAATGCTTCACGTTTTGTTACGATCTATTTCACGTTGTTGTTTCAGGATTAGCACTCAATCGATCAGTCACCTAGCAAAAAGGTGAATGGTAGTGACTAGTGAGAAAAGACTTGCCATATCATTTTGCCAATCCTAGTAGCATTATAAAATACTAGCTTCAAATTATTAAGAATTAAAGACATATGGTCACTATCAAGTATTTCTTTTTGCGATGAATTTTTCAACTTTTATGATCTTTTACGACAGTAAAAATGCATTAGATTATTGTGATAATTATGCAGAAAGGCAAATAATCAGAGGTGTATGGGTTGCCTCTAAACCAATCACCAGCCAACTGTTTTCCGCATATGAAGAAATACTGGGAGGAATGTGCAAATGTACGTAAGATAAGATTAATTTGGGAAACTTAACTTAGAAGAAGGGAAGGGACAAAGAAGTTGCTGGAAAAATTTAAAAATGAATATTTAAAATTAAAAATTAAAAAAATAAAATAAAAGGGAGGAAAAAGGAGGCCTTTGGGGGGGGGGGGGATTGTGACATGTGGAGTTGCACAGATATGGTTCCCATCGTTACTCACACGTACGCAGCAACATATGCATTATATTAAAGTAAAACCCTCCCCCTAAACAAGACAAACACCATTCAAGTAAATTCTAATCAATTTAATGCCTCCCCGAAGGTTCCTACTTGCTACACTTGGTAATTGTTTGAAAAGGGGATGTAGCTCAGATGGTAGAGTGCTTGCTGAGCATGCGAGACGTATGGGGATCAATACCTCACTTCTTCATTTTGTGTTTTAGGAAGGTTGCCTACAATATTTCCCTTAGGATAAGACCCTTTTTTCGAACCCTGTGTGAATGCGATATACTTGTATATCGGTTGCTCTAGACTTGGTAATTGTTTGTTATTTCCTCCCCTTTATTGAAGCATTTGGAAATGAATTATTAAGGTAGCATAAATGCAATTTAGAATCTAATTAGTCTTTAATACCACTCTAAATACTTCGTCATTCAATGTAGACAATTATTGCCCATCTTGCAACTCGTGTCTTGCTTGTATGGTATACTTATGTATGTTATACGTTTACCTAATGGGTTTCGATAATTTATATTTTTCATGTAGCCGCTCTTTTGCAAACAAAAAAAAAAGAAATTTATATATTTATGTTTTATGATAGGCCTATATATTTACATAGGTGAAGCACATTGACATAATGTTTAGATGAACTGTCTATTTAATTAGATGCATGGTTTACAAATTGGCATTAGAAATTAAATTTCTCAGAGATTTTTAATTAAAGTGTTGAAGTATAAAAAATTGAGGTTACATGTAACATATGTAATGTAGACACTACGGCGGTGAGGTTACATGTAACTTTGTTGGAGATTTTTAATTATTAGCGATAAGTTGCGCACCCCGTGTACGTATGATTAACCATGTAAGATGATTATGTGATGACGTCTCTCTATGGCGGTGTTGCATATGCTCGAAAGTATGATACTTGTCGTACGTATCTTCTCATATTCGAAACTTCCATTTTCACTTACACGTGCAACGAATTGTTAGTTCGTGTAAAGAAGATCTTTAGGCCGATGATCATTGTACATTAATTGAAGGAATGTTGAACAAGAGGAAGTTAATACGTTGCGAATACTACTAACGTACAATCTATACTATGACGTAACCTTGTCGTGTACAGCTAGCATTATAAGGGCCCTTGTTACCTCGTAAATTTTACTTCCCGATCTAATACAAACTTTACCTTAATTATTGCATCTCTTTTAAAGAGCAGTAAACATTTTATACTTTAGTTCAATTACCTATCTTAGAAAGTAATCATAGAGCAATTTGTGCATTCATTATATGATGTGTTTTACATGGAGCCACCTTATGTCCCTATCCATGTAACAACAAGGCTTAGAGCAGGTAAAATAAGTGAAGACACAAAGAAATAACCCTAAATAACCATTAATGCTTATGTGCAAAGCTAATCACCATTAGACTTTTAAAATTATTTACTTATATTTTAATTAGAGAGAGAAGCAGATGAGAGAGAGAGAATCACATGGCATGTGAGACTACCAGCTCTATGTGCTCCACCCCTTCCCAAGTTCTCCCTCTCCACCTTCAATATATACCCTTTTCCTTCTTCCTCCATCCGTCTTTTGACCCCCCCCCCCCCTATCTCTCTCTTCTCTCTAGCGCAAGCTTGCAGCATGCTCAACAATGGCGGACGCTGAAACTCCAACCCATTAAACTCCAAACTTCAAACACCCACCAAAAAAACCCACAAAATGAACCTTCTCAGACCACTCCTCTCTCCGTTCCTCCTACTCTGTTTTCTCTCTATCTCCTCCCCTGTTTCAGCAGCAAAAACAAGCGATTTCCAGAACTTGTTGAGCTTTAAATCATCACTTCCCAATCCAAATATCCTTCAAAACTGGCAACAAGGCTCTAACCCCTGTTCATTCACCGGTGTTTCCTGCAACAACAACTCCCGTGTAGCCACTTTGAATCTCACCTCGCTTTCTCTCTCCTCTGATTTTAGCTCGGTTTCTACCCACCTCTTCTCCATTGAGCAGCTTACTTCTCTTACCCTGAAATCCGCCAACATCTCCGGCCAACTTCAGCCCTTCTCTTTTTGCTCTCCTTCTTTAGCTCAAATCGACCTCTCTGAGAACACCATTTCTGCGCCTTTTTCCGATGTTTCAAATTTCGGGGCTTGTTCAGGGCTCAGGCAGCTTAATCTGTCTTCAAATTTGTTGGATACTCCAAAGGATTTCAAGGGTGAACAATTTGGGCTTTCGGTTGAGAGTCTTGATGTTTCTGATAACCATTTGTTGTCTGGAGAACAAGTTCTTCCATGGGTTCTATCAGGGGGCTGTGCCCATTTTAGTTATTTGTCTATGAGGGGTAATAAACTTGTGGGAGGTTTTTCTCTTGCTGGGTGTACCCATTTGGAGCACTTAGATCTTTCCTCAAATAATTTCTCAGTTCCAATCCCTAATTTTGGTCGGGATTGCCCTAGTTTGAGGTACCTTAATTTGTCCTCAAACAGATTTTCTGGGGAATTTGGGGATGCATTTGCTGGTTTGAAGAGCTTGGAGTTTCTCTACCTTGCAAGCAACCAACTTCAGGGGGTGATCCCTGAAAAGTTTGCTGATGAAGCTTGCATTACTCTAGTAGAGCTTGATCTTTCCTGCAACAATTTCTCTGGTATGATCCCTTCTGGCTTTGGATCTTGCTCTTTGTTGGAAATTTTTGACATTTCTACCAACAATTTCACTGGGGATTTGCCCATGGAAATTTTCTTGAAAATGGGCAACTTGAAGAAGTTGGCTTTGGCTTTTAATAACTTTAAGGGCACTTTACCTGATTCTGTTTCTAGCATGAGTAATTTGGAGGTATTGGATGTGAGCTCCAATGAAATCTCTGGCAAAATCCCACCTGGGATATGTCAAAACCCTGATGGAGGAGGGACCATCCTCAAAGTGCTCTATCTTCAAAACAATTTGCTCACTGGTCTTATCCCACCTACTTTGGGTAATTGCTCCCAACTTGTGTCCCTTGATCTTAGCTTCAATTACCTAAATGGTAGAATCCCAAGCAGCTTGGGTTCCCTTTCCAAGCTTAAGGACTTGATTATGTGGATGAACCAGCTTGAGGGGGATATCCCATCTGAACTTATGTACAGTCAACAACTTGAAAATTTGATTCTAGACTACAATAAGTTGACGGGGACTATCCCTTCCGGGCTGAAGAATTGCACCAACTTGAACTGGATTTCGCTGTCGAGCAATAAGTTGATTGGGAGGATACCATCCTGGATTGGTAGCTTGGCTAGTTTAGCAATCCTGAAGCTAAGCAACAACTCATTTTATGGTGAAATTCCACCTGAGTTGGGGGACTGTAAGAGTTTGTTGTGGTTGGATCTCAATAGCAATTTGTTGAGTGGAAGTATTCCTTCTACTCTAGCAAAGCAGTCTGGGTTTATGGCTGTTGGGCTTGTGGTTGGGAAGAAGTATGTGTACTTGAGAAATGATGGGAGCAAGGAGTGCCATGGGACCGGGAATTTGCTCGAGTTTTCTGGCATAAGGCAGGAAGCATTGGATAGAATCCCCACAAGGAACACTTGCAATTTCACGAGGATCTACAGCGGTAATACAAAGCCAACTTTCAACCACAATGGGTCCATGATTTTCCTTGACCTGTCTTCCAATAATTTGGAGGGCAGTATTCCGAAGGAGCTTGGATCAATGTCATATCTCTCCATATTGAATTTAGGTCACAACAATCTTTCTGGTCCCATCCCACCTCAGATGGGAGGGTTGACGGGCATTGGTGTTCTTGATCTCTCTCACAATCATCTCTCGGGGCAGATTCCACCGTCTCTGGCTGGTCTTACCTTGCTGACTGATATCGACTTGTCAAACAATGAACTCTCTGGTGAAATCCCTGAAACGGGTCAATTTGAGACATTCCCGGCTTATAGATTCTACAACAATTCAGGGCTATGTGGGTATCCACTCCCAAATTGTGACAAAAAATCTAGTGTGAATGCCTCTGAACATCAACGGCATAAGAGGCAAGCATCTCTTGCAGGAAGTGTGGCTATGGGGCTGCTGTTCTCTCTGTTCATTATCTTTGCTTCGTTCATAGTGGCTACTGAGGTCAAGAAGAGGAGGAAAAAGAAGGAATGTTCACTTGATATCTACGCAGATGGCAACTCCCAATCAGGCACACATTCGGCTTGGAAATTTACCAGCAACCGTGAGGCATTGAGCATCAACCTTGCCACCTTTGAAAACCCTCTTCGGAGGCTCACTTTTGCAGATCTTCTTGAGGCCACAAATGGGTTCCATGATGACAGCATGATTGGCAAAGGCGGGTTTGGTGATGTCTACAAAGCTCAACTCAAGGATGGAACCGTGGTGGCTATCAAGAAGTTGATACATATAAGTGGGCAGGGAGACAGAGAGTTCACAGCCGAAATGGAAACCATTGGGAAGATCAAGCACAGGAACCTTGTACCCCTCTTGGGCTACTGCAAAGTTGGAGAAGAACGGTTGCTAGTCTACGAGTACATGAAATATGGAAGCCTCGATGATGTTCTACATAACCAAAAGAAGGCCGGGATCAAGCTAAACTGGGCAGCAAGGAGGAAAATTGCCATTGGGGCAGCTCGAGGATTAGCTTTCCTTCACCACAATTGCATCCCACATATCATCCACAGGGACATGAAATCTAGCAATGTTTTGATAGATGAAAACTTAGAGGCCCGGGTCTCTGATTTTGGAATGGCGAGGCTTATGAGTGCAATGGACACTCACTTGAGTGTGAGCACATTGGCTGGGACTCCGGGATATGTGCCCCCTGAGTACTACCAGAGCTTCCGATGTTCAACCAAGGGCGATGTCTACAGTTACGGAGTGGTATTACTTGAGTTGCTAACAGGGAAGCAGCCCACGGACTCAGCCGATTTTGGGGACAACAATCTTGTCGGGTGGGTTAGACAACATGCGAAAATGAGAGTGACCGATGTATTCGATCCAGAGCTAGTAAAAGAAGATCCCAATTTGGTGGTCGAGCTTTTGGAGCACTTGAAGGTTGCTTGTGCATGTCTAGATGATCGGCCATGGAAGCGCCCTACAATGATACAAGTCATGGCAATGTTCAAGGAGATCCAAGCAGGGTCAGGGTTAGATTCGGCATCAACCATTACGGGAGATGATGGAAGTTTCACAACAATGGGGGGAAGTTTCAGCACAGTTGATGTCTTTGATATGAGCCTAACTGAAATCCCTGAAAATCACAAGCCTTAGCTCATACAAATTTTCCCACACCCCTCTGAAAATGGTAAAAAGCAAAATTTTTCACTGTATCTTGTAACAAATTAATGTATGTAAAATCAAAGAAACCTTTCTTCTTTTCTTTTGGGGGTTATTTTTATACATAGGTGGTTTTGGTTAGCTTTCTCTTCTCCCTGTTTTCTGCCCTTTATGTATCTTTTTTTCCCTTTTTTTTGGGGGCGCCCCCCCCCCCCTGTTTGTACATATGTTAGCAGTACTGATGTAGTTTCTTTGCTTATTTCATCAAGATGGGCAAATGGGCATTCAATATAAGATCTTGAAATCATTATTTTTGCCTATTTTTATATGTAAGATTTTTGTATCTTTTGTTTGTTAGATCCGTGACCTAAGCTTGATAGTGACTAAGTAAATGGCCATTTTCTTGAGGGCATTTGATTTGTACTCTTCCCTATCTCTCTTTCTCTTTCCTCTCCCGGTGGGTGTTTCCAACAATTTGAATGTCTCTCCAGTTTCATTCGACGGTATCTAACACTTCCCCAGGCCTCAAAGCCTTTCTCATCTGTGCATTTTGTACATTATCAACATAATAGGTTACATCAATTTCCTTTTTTGTTCTTCTTCTCCTGGGATATTCTGGATATTGGGTGCTGCAAATGTCATACACTACAACTTTGTAGCAGCCATATTAGTTTGTACTAATATGTACCAATTGATTTTACACATACAAATATGTTTCATAGTATCAAGCAACACAACATTGTACCAGCAATGTTGGCTCGCGCTAACATGTGCTTACTGAGTTTATACTATTACTGCGGTGAACTTGATTTGAACGGCTTGAGTTTAAATTTTTAAATTTAAAATGATGAGAGTTTAGTACGGTAAATGTTCAAATTCAGACATCTCATTATAATAATTAAAAAAAACTAATACAATGACTTGAACAGTATTAGAATTTGCTCTTTTTAACTCATTCATGATTAATTTATCGCAACTTGTTTTTATTGAATTGGTTTTGAACTTTTTAGAACTTATGCATAACAAAATGTATTTATTTTTTTGAAGTAAAGCTTATTTAAAATTATTTCTACTGAATCAAAGCTGTCCAGCTTTTTTTTTTGGAATTCTAAATTTATTTATGTTTAACTGAACTTATTTCTACAAAACTTAATTAATTTCTACTGAAATAAATCCATGTGAATTTACTTTTACTGAATTAAATTTATCCAAATTCTTCTGATTTTGATTTCGATAATCCAGAACAGAAATAAAATAATTTGGGCGTCAGGGATACATATTATATGTAGTGTAGGGTTGGGGTACGTGTATGAACATATCCAGACAAGGGTGAAACAAGGAAGTTCGTGTGTTCACCCCCACATCATATCAGTCCATCAATCAACCAAATGAAACAAAGCCCCTTTCCATGCAGCCTTTTTTCTGACAAAGATATCTTTTTCTAAATTATCAAATTGAATTCTCAAGAAATAGTAAAAAAAAAACAATTAATTTTAAATAAAAATCTGAACATATTAGAGTTGATAATATGCTTGGATTAAATTTAATGTAGTCATGTAGTTATCAACTCAGTTTTCGAAAAAAAAATAGATTATTAATTAAGATTTTGGATTCATTGTTTTAATCCTTTTAATAGGTTAGCTCTTGAAGTAGTTTTGCATATAAGTGACTTTTTTTTTATATTTATTAGAAAATTTAGTCACATGAATATCTACTAATAAAGGCGTGTTAAAAATCAAAACAATAACAGAGCAATAAAAACATATATTAGAAAATAAACCCTAAAATTTTCAAGTGTTCTTTTCTATTTTGTTCAAAACAGAAGTCAAGCCCCTTGAAATAACATTAGGGCATTGCGCTCTTTAATTTATTTTGTCTAAATCTATTTTGAACCAAATTTATTAACTTATTTGCTAAACTGATTCGAGACTTATTTTGAATAAATTTACTAAATTTATTTTAAATTTATTATAAACTAAATTTATCTGAACTTATTATTTAAACAATAAACCGAAGATAAGAGAGCCTAACATGATCCACAAGGACACTACGTTTACGCTAAGTAATTGATAGTGGAGGAAATTTTAAACAAATTTAAAAATTTGATACAGATTGAAAATTGTACTATATTTCATCAGCAAGTACTCTTCTTACGCGGCCAAGTCTTAGGCAATTGTTGAATTGTGATCTAATCATGAAGAGGAGGCAATTAAGACAAATAGATGATACTACTCATTAATTAATTGAGTTAGTTGATTTTATTTTAATTAACTAATAGAGGGAACTTTCTTTTTTGTTTCCGCTCAATAAATAAATTAATTCTAGTTTTTTTTAAAAAAAATTAATATTAGGGGGCTCCATGATGAATGTGTACTGTTTGGTGAATTGTGAATTTATGATGGGTGGAGTAGTGATCTAGAGAAAGAGGACTTAAAAAATTAAATAAAAATAGGATAAATAGAAATAGTTGAATTTAATTATGAATAAACCATATTCCTTTGTTTTCCTTCCCTTTTAATTTTGAAAATTTGACTTGTCATTGTTTTGAGAACCTTGTGATTTGATAGAAATTGGAATGTATTGCTATAGATAAATATATTTAGAGGGAGAAAAAAGTTTATAGGGGCTAACTTTTAGCTCCTCAAATTGAGGGAAAAAGTGGAATTGATTCCGTTTGTTCTATTCTATCAACTTCTTTGTTTCGAAAACTATTTTGTTAGTTTCTTTGTAATTTCCTAGCATTGAAAAACAAAGCTGATATCATATTTTTAAAAGTACATATTTTTATAAATTACGTTAATATCACATATTAAAAATTATCTACATGAGAAATTACACATTGAATATATATATATATATATATATATATATATATATGTTTCACCTTGATTACCATTATAATATTAATCTTAAATAATTTACTTATTTAAACTTACTTACAAAAATTGTGGGTTTTTAAAACAGCATACTCTCCATGTTTAATACAAAGTTGCTATTATTTATATATGCATTGGTTAACTCAACTAGTGATGAAATTATTAGTAGATTTTACGTTTTGCATTTGGAGGGGGTTAATTTAATTATTTTGAAAACAATTTAGTTATTGTGTGTTGCTAAAAAAAATAAAATTTAATGGTGGTTATGGGAATAAATATAACTATAATTGGAATAACCAATATTTTTTGATAAAAAAAAAAAAAGAAGCAATATTGAAGTTGGCTCAAACTCTAAACCAGGGGCTGCCCTTGCATCCTTACACGGCTCTTAACTTAAGCGATAAACTAATGTACGATTTCCCAAATTAATTATGTGTAAATCACGGACCCAATAAGAGAGAGAATTGCTCCCAAATAATGTTTTTTATTTAAGAAAAAAAAATATTTCCCATAGCTATAAATTTGCTAGCTAAGGTCAAAGTTCTTACCAACCCTGGAAGCAAGATTGTCTACGGCTGTCCTTTTGTGAATACAGGGCAGATTTTGCAATTTAATATTTTAATGATCTGGATTTATTTTCTATTTATTTTTCTGCTTTTGAAAGCTTGATCTCCCGATGTGACAATTGTATAGCTGCATTTGATTTTATTTATTAAGATTTTTTATTTTGAATAATTTTTGTGCCTGTATACTTTGGTTGAGTTAATTCGAAATTTAATATATTTGGCTTGATGAATTTTGAGAGTCGCTCTTATTCAAGTTAAGGTCGGTAATTGATCGAGTACTAGTTAGTTTTATTAGAATTTCTTTGTTTTCTAATAATCTATATTTTAAAGTAGTTCTGAAAACATAATAAAACTCGCCAAACTAATTAGACATGATCAAAATTGAAATTTTGAACAAATTTATTGCCCTAGAATGTTTTGCAAGAAGAATTATATTATCAATCAATGTGACGAAGTCGCAGAATTTTGTATTTTTAATTTTATGGATTTTTTTTTATTTTATGAAATAAGCCTGATGGCTTTTATTATCTTGCCTAACTTAACCCAAAATTTACATAACTTGTCTTTTATTTTATAGTTATCTCACCTTAAAAAGTCTGGAAAAGTTATATTATTGGGTAAGGATTTATAAATGATTAAATTTGTGATCAAAGGGGGGGGGGGGGGGATATTATATTTGGGGTTGCGATTGATACATAATTAAGTGAAAGAACAATTGGGATGGGGCCAATAGCTGGCAAGTATGAATTGTGAAAGGGATACCCTTGCAACTCTCAACTTCTTCCATTGTATACTAGTAATTGATTCACTACCATTTCGATCTCACCATTAATTTTCTCACCATTTTTTTCTACCTGATATTGAAAAAATAAGTGATTTTATTAATTTTTAAGATATATGAGTACTTTTTTTGTCTTCAATCTTTTATTTCTTTATTTATTAATTATTATTATTATTATTATTGTTGTTGTTGTTGTTGTTGTTGTTGTTATTTTTATTGTTATCATTGTTACATAAGTTTTTGCTGGTACATGTTGCTATTGTCGCTATTATGACCATTGCCACCAAAAATCAACGTTAATACATGCTAATTCCTAAACTAAATTGAAGATCCTATCCATTAAAAATCAAAGCAGCAAAATGCATATACATACTGATAGTCAAATTAATTATTTAATTGAAAAATTAGATAATTTTTTTGTCTTTATCAATAAGTTAGGAAACAGAATGAAGGAAACCAGGGATCTTTTCTGCCGTCAAACGGTGAAACGCTAACACCAAGCGTGAAACGTAAATAGGTATAACGTTTGAAAAATCCTCACCATAACGCTATAAGCTATTATAAAATGCTAATTTACCAAATTAATAATAAAAATCAAACTAAATAAAGTTTTAAATTATTTAAAATTTTAAATTCTACTTAAGACATTATTGTCAAATAAAGCCTTCCATTAAGTTGAACAGCTGGGATCAGTTACGTACGTACTGTAGGAAGTTTAACTTATCAAAAAACGAAAAAGAAAAGTTGACATGAATTTCCTTCTTCTTTTGCATTATTTTGAATTGACTTGAGAAATGTCACATTACAACATGTATAAAGAAAACTAATTATCCATCATGCAATGTTTTGCAGTACTACACCATGCCATGCACCCTGACAGGTACATACATATACACAGGCCTACCAGACTTTTTTTTTTTTTTTTTTGGTTGCTGACCTACCAAAATATCAGGAATATATAAAATTATCATACCATCACATAATTTGTTGTACTCTTTTCCCTCCTTAGATTTAGAGTTTTAAGAACAATTTTTAAAAATTTTATTATTACATATTATATGTATACTTCAATCGTTCATGATCAAAGAGTTGACTGCCCGTCAATATCGTCGAAGGTGGCACGTAACACACTCCCTCTTCAATTAAAATATTACTTAAAATATGATTAATCTTTCCTCCATGCATAACTCTAATACGCCATATATAACCACATCCGAATAATATTTAAAAATAAATCAAAGCAAGATATTTAATTAGGAAGATACAATTAGACGTTGGTACGTACAACAGATCATGCCTCGGAAGAGAAATAATGGTATAATTAATAATGGAACCCAAAAAAAAAATAAAAATTAAGACACTAATGAACAAAGGAGAAGACAACGGATATCACAAGAAAATGTTCCCTCCTTATAAAGACAAAATGCCATTTAAAAACTGAAAATAAAGTATTTTTATAAATGAGTTTAAATTAATTATATATGTTGTTTAATTAATTAAGCACGAAAAGCAATACATTGAGCCTTAAACCAAGCTTGATAATAAAGCAAAAAGGTCTGTACAAAATACTATGTACTTTAAATTTTTGTTGGGGAGTGAATTAAATAAAAGAATTAATTAGTTAACTAATAAACATTTTCCAAAATTATGAGGAGGTGTGGGGCTAATTGTGCACTTAATTCCCACAGCCTGTACTCGTAACCATGCACACACGTTTGCATTTATATAATTAAGTACGTGCATGTATTAAGATTTTGACTTGACTCTTTTCTGTGCATATATCTGGCTTTAATTTAAGTCTGTAAAAATGTTTAATCTAATTAATGTAATGTTTTTGTGGAGTTGAAAGACTTAATAATTACTCAAAAGTTTTTCAATTTTGAATTTTAGATTGTACTACAAATATGGTTGGTTAAAGAAAGAATATGTTATTCTTGTTTTTTGGGTATATATACAAAAATATGGACAAAATTTGAACCTATATATAATATATATTATTATTATAACACATTTAAAGAATTGTCAGCTGTATTTATTAGCTGGTGTTCAAAATTTATTCTATTAAATTATCCATATCAATATTTAGAAAAATTACAAGTATTTGCAATGACGAAAACAGTATCGAAATTGCGCCAATTAGCTTTGATGGTTTTACCTTTAAATTGTATCCTTATAACCTCCATTTTTGTGGTAAAATTTTCCATTTTATTAAATTATATATGTAAGTGTGAAGTTCGTTTAATTGAAAAAATGAAAAGGGAAAAAAGAAAAATTAGGGATGGCAACGGATCGGATGTTGGAACATCCGTATCCAAATTCGATTACTTTTAGGATTCAAAAATTCAATCCAAATCCGATCCGGCGGATCAGAGGGAACCTCAGGATGCGATCCGTGTCAAGTCCGGTCAGAGTTGGATTTAGTCCGATTCGAATAGATTTCTTTCCACATAACAATTTTGTATTGTGTTTTTCCAACCAACCTTAGTCTATCTACTTAACAATACGACAATATACGTCATCCTATCTAGGGATGGCAATGGGCGGATACGGAGCGGGTTAAGCCGTACCCTTACCCATATCCGTTTTCTAAAATCTTACCCATACTCGTACCCGTACCCATCGGGTATTAAAAAATAAAACTCATACTCATACCCATCGGGTTTTGCGAGTTTTATTCGGGTTCATATAGAGAATGAATATTAATACCTATATGAAACTTATATCCAAGAACGATATATGTTTTTTGTCATTATAAGATTGTAAAGTTGTGATATTTTGGGAATATTGTTTAGAACTGTGAAATCAAATATACTATTGACTAATTTTTTTGTTCGAATGGTTTGGATTGGACTTAAATCGAAAAAATATTAATCGAAAATATTTTTTTTATCTTATTATAAAAATGGGTACTGTTATAGGGCAAGTGAGGGCTATACCTATACCCATACCTATTTTTCAATACCCGCTCCATACCCATTTAAAACCTATTTTCAGCATCCATTTAGATTTTAAATGGGGCGAATTTTGCGGATTTTAAATGGGTACGGGTTTCATTAATATCCCTAATCCTATCATGCCAACCAAATATTTGAACATTTAATATTAAGTTAGGAGAGACTGACAATGAGGGAGATGAGGCAAATGTGCAATGATAGAGTCTCGAGCGGCTCCCGACTGGTCAACGGTGAAGTCAGATTGAGGGTGAGAGAGAGGGGGGGGGGAGAGGCTAAGCGACTAATAGGAGTTGATGTTAGGGACTTATAATTAGGTTTGGAGGATAGACTTTAAATTTGTAAAATAAAAATTTTAAAATAAAAAATTGGCAGTTGGGCTTTGGAGGCCTGAGCTTGAAGAGTAGGCTTTGGATTTGTAGAGTTTTAGATTTAAATTTTAATTATTTAATAAAATAGTCGGATCGAATTGAAATATCAGATCGGATGTTACCTTCCCTCTGAATCTGATCCGAATTCGACCCGAACTTGGACTCGAATAATGTTTTCTCAGATTTAAATTGAATTTTTTTTTACCTTGAATTGAATCAGATATGTCTTGAATTCAAATGTAATTTTTATTACTAGGAAAAACAAAGTGGCTATAATTATAATTTGGGGGAAAGAATCGATCCTCTTTGTTAGTCATTGTCTGACTCAAAGTTCCTGAAGGTGGGCTTGATGGAGATGTGCCATTTCTTGAGCCCACGTGCGCTTCTTCGTCACATGGGCCCCCACTTGTCCCTTTCCGAATACGTCCACGAAACGACAACTCTCCAAACCGTTCTGGTCCCTCCTTAATCCTTATCCATCTGCGCTCTCCTAATCACTTTCTTAATTACACTCCTTAACATTGTTATCACAAATTTTTACGTGGAGCCATCTCACATAAACTTTTCCTAATCACCTTTTTAATTACACTCCTCAATGCTTATCCATCTGCGCTCTCCTAATCCCTCTTTGTTAGGCTGCATTTTCTTGCAAATTTTATGCGGAAAGCAAACTCCCAACCTTTCGTTTTTTTTTTTTTTTGGGCTTTTTGGATAGGCCTGTCTTGCTCTTTTTTCTTTAGGAATTCATTTCCTTTTGTAATTTAAGATTTCCTTTTAATTTAAGATATGAAAAACTTTAATATTTATAAGCTAATAGACTCAAAATTAAAACTATAATTTTTGGGTTATTTCGATTTAAATTTTAAAACTTTGGCTGTTTATTTTTGGCATGAAAGAAATGGTTGTCACTAAATATTTTTCCTGTTTAGCAAACAACTTTTTACTATTTGTATTAATTATTAGCTGTTGGTTGTTTGAATTAGCTGTTTATATGAGCTATTTGAATTAGCTGTTTGTAGAAAAACTGTTTGGTGAAATTAGTTATTTCTGACAACATTATGAAACAAAAAAATCAATTCTCTGAAAGTTATTCCAAAAAGTTAATTAAATTAGCATTTTGGATCCAAAAAGTTCTTCTAAAAAACTATTCTATCAAACACTTCAATTAGTTTTTTTGATTAAACCAGATAGCTAATTTTGATTAAAAAAAGTTCTTTTTAACCAAAAAATTATATAAAAAATTATTTACGAAACACTTCCTTAATCATGGATCAGTTAAGTTGCAGAAATCTGAGTCTTAATTAATCTAATTTCACTTATAAATTATGGGTAAAAAAAAGTTGATGAATTGATATGTACGTACAAATCTTATTGGTCAGAAGAGAAAGTTAATAAAAGTAAAGAATATTGAGTTGGAGATATACAAACGTCATCGATCAAATCAAGCGTCTTTAACTTGTACGCTGAAGGCTGCATTAAAAGACAAAGTTAGGCGACAAGTTGAAATTATGAAAGAAATGTTGAAAAATAGAGTTGATAAATGTCAATTATAAGTGTACAATTTGGCGATGATTATTGGAGAGGTAGGGGTAGTTAGTTAATATGTAATACATCATGCATGCACGGCTGTCCTGCCCAAGACGTAACTTCACCCAACTTTATAAACTAAAATTCAACGTACACCTAATACTATGGTCCTATTCTATTTCGCATCCTATTCTATTTCGTGTTTTTGAGAATTTAATTAAGAACTTACCTCTTCTTATAGTCCCTTACGTTTCTTTACAACTCATTACATACTTAGCATAATCTTTATATCTTCTTAAATACTATATAGATTTTCTGTAACACTTATTTATTTTAAAATTATATAAATATGTATATTTTTTTAATTATACTACCAATATACAAAATTTATAAATATCTTATGAACACAACATTTACATAAACATAAAAACATAATATAGCGACGTAAAATTTTAATTATGCTACCAATATGCAAAATTATGTCTGCTCGTTTAAGTTCTCACCTTTTGGTTTTTTTTTTTGATTTTGGAAGGTAGTATTTAATTTTTGGTAACTAACTTAGCTAATGGTTTTTTTTTTTTGATAACCAACTTAGTTAATGGTTTAAGTAGTGCTCAAGCGTAGGAAATTTTCTTAACAAAATTTATGAGGTTTAATATATTTTATTGTTATGTAACTAACTTAGTTCATTGTTTATTTCAATAAGTTTATTATTTTAGTATTATTGTTTCTCATTCAAAACGTTCTTTGTAAAACAAACATACTTTGTTTCAATTATATTAAAAAATATTTTGTTTACTGATGACATTAAATTTTAATTGTAAATATGACTATTATATCATAATTATCACAAGTTATACTATACAACTCTTCAATAATTCAACAGCTCCTTACATTTATCCTTACAGTTCATTGTATCTTCTGACAGCTCCTTACAGCTTCTCACAACTCCTTACATTTTTGTTACAGCTTACAGTTGTATCTTATCGCGAAATAGAATATGCCCTATATTTCACCCATTAATTTCGACCAACTAAATTCAACATCAGCACTTGTTAATAATTATTTCTTTACCTCAATATATAGTCCTGTTCATGTAATTATTTTGTTTCTTTGTAAATATATATTACTTTGTGTATTGTTTTCCATTAATTCAAGAAGATAAAGAAATTGTGAATATCTTTAATGCTAGTACTAATAATAGTAACGAAATGATTTTATTTTTATATTTTCACCCCCAAAAAATATCATTTAGGCTAAAAGTACTAAGATATTACATCACAAATTTGTTAATTAATTCCTTTAAGAAAGGTTGTAATAAAGAAGTTGGGGTTTAAATTTTAATGCTGACAAGTTAATACACTTGTAGGATATAAATTGGTCAAAAGCTCACATATTGCGCATGCACCAGTGGGGTTTAATTAGATAATGCGAGTTCACTAGGATTTTTCATTAACCATCTTGCATGAATTTCTAATTAGTATAGCTCTTTACCAGAGAGCACATCCCGTAGCTGTCTTTTGGTACAGTGACTTAGTGCCGGTAGTGATTTTTTGCATGTCGTATTTGTATGCAGATAGTACTTTCTTTTGGAGTATCGTTTGCTTACTTCGAGCTGTTAAGGTATGTCACCTTCCTCTAAGAGATTGTTCTTATGCTACATAACTCCAGCTACTTGCCTTTATTATCTCGGTCATTCCTGTTCATGCGTCCTTTTTTTCACATTAATCGTTTGCAAAATCTTTCCTTTATTAAATTTTTTTCTCAAAGTTCTTTTTTTTGGATCTCTTGGAATCAGTCTATTTATGGGTAGGAATGCCGGTAGAGGTAAGGTTGTCTACAGTTGGATCTCCCTAGGCCCTGCGAAAGCGAGACCCATACTGAGAAGTGTTGTTATTGTTGTTGTTGTTGTTGTTGTTGTTGTATAGCTCTTTACCAAATACATTCTACTCTATATTGAATTTTTTTCCAGTCCTTTTTTTGAGCTTAATTTTGTTTTCATTGCAACTATTAAGAAATGAAATTAGTTGACTAAAAGATAGATTTGATTGTCACGAATAAAACACTCCCTTCACACATTTAATGGCATCGCAATCCTTGAAAAATCAAATGAACTCACTAACATGACAGGTTCCGACAAAATGACCCAACTTATCATTCACCCAAAAACAAAATGTCAACTCACATCCAAACACAATTTCAACTATCACAACTTCTAAAAGAATCTCTACAAGAGTAAATTGTATGATTAATACATCTATTTGACACAGTAATAAATTAAGTATTTCTAATGAAAGGATTAGGGTGGTAGTTAAGAAGGGTGGTTAACAATCAAGATCAATTAAATTAAAGTATCTATGCATGATATATCAATATCCATGAAGATGAAACGATCGAGTACAATTGGACAAAAGCTGTGTGTAAGTGGACAGCACCGGAGTTTTGGGAACATTAATTAACAATGGTAATTAACTAAATGTAAATGGAATTGGGTGGGGCTAATTAGTGATTAATTACGTAATGTGGTCCACACCAAAAAAAAAAAAAAAAAAAAAGAGTCTTTGCAAACATCAATAGAGAGGCAGGAAGTAAAAGATGAATTAATCCTTGAAATCAGGGGTTTGAACGTGCGGGTCACAAGGGACCACGTGCTGGGCTCCAGTGGTCCCCTTCCCCATTGCATTGCCATTCTTCAATTCCGCGCTTTTTCCGCTACTTTAAATGGAACGCCTGCTTTACGAGGCAAACTGTAGACCCAAAAAATCAAAATTATAAATGTCATATCAATCATTGTATTATTTTTTCTCCGAAATGAGACATGTTAAATTTATGCATCATTAAAATTTTAGTATATCAGTAGATATTTGACATTACAGAGTGATATTAATCGGTATAATATCAAACAATAATTTGTACTGTTTTTTGACCGGTACGGTACATTTCGGCCGATACCGGGTGGTACGGTACGGTATTTATAACACTGCAAAAACCCCACCCTTTAAAAGAAAAAAAAGAAAAGAAAAATTCTTGTGTAGTTTTTTTTATTTAAAAAAATAGTTTTTGCATGCAAATATGCATAATATTTATAAAAATTCAATAGATATTCTAAAGAATAAACCTATTCAAGTGGCTTATTTTCAACAAAAGTCTAAATTAAAATTAACATCTCAAATTCTGTTTAAATTTAATGGAAGAAGTTAGATAAAGTATTTTTAATCTAAAGTTGCAAACAAATTGATTCATTTATACTTTATATTCAAAATTATTTGTGATGTGTTACTTTATGCCAAACACACCCTAAGAGAAACAAAATAGAGATGCTAGTGAGGTATTTTATTATATCTATTATAATTTCATTTATAACTTTTTTTTGGCTATTTAAATGGAGACAATTGAGAAATGGTTAGTGTGGGAAGCTTAGCGGGGGTCCATATGTTAATGCTTTTTAAACACAATCCAACAAGTAATGAAAGACGATGTGGGTAATCATAATCAGTCTACAAATTATATCTTAATCATAAAATTAATACCCCCCCTCAATAGTTCTTGATTAATCTTTTTGCTTTTATAATGTTTGCTAAATAAGAAAGTCCTTATGTTGTTCCCTTTTTCCTTCTTTGATGCAATACTACTTTACAAATGTTTAATTTCAAATAAGGGCTTAAAGTTATCTGTCCCTTTAGTAATTTCCATCAAAAAATAAATTAATTATAAGTAATGTAAGCGTAATCATAAATTTGTAGTTGAAGAAAATAGGGGATTAATACTTACGTTGTTTACATTCTTTGTCAGCATGGTTGACTTAAGTCGATATAATTAAAATTCAGATGTTATATTTCGATTATTTATAGCGATAAGATTGTCTAATTAAAATTTTATTTCGAAGAATCATCGTGTAGACAAGGATCCACTCTAGTTGGAACTCCAACCAAGTTAAGGATCTACATTTTCTTGAAAGCCAACAAAACATAAATATACCGTTGTGCATACATTTGATTCAATTTCGGCACGCAAGTGAGACATGCATATGCCTTTTAACGAAGCTTAATTGTACCCAATAAAAATTTGCTCAAACTGTACTATATTGCTATTGAAAATTGTACTTCACATGAGTACGGAAAATTACTCAAATCTTTCTTATTAAAACAATACAATCTCTCCAGGAAAATTAGTATCACATACTATAATCCAAAATCATACATAATGAATATAAAGAAAAATAATAAAAAACTGAAATGTCAATTATGCTAGCATGTGTTTTTTTTAAAATAAAATATCCTGATATATATATATATATATATATATATATATATATGTATAACCATACTCATTTAATGTCTTAAAACTTGCTCTTACTATATAAATTAATAATTAAATTTTTAACGAAAGTGCTGGAACTTTTAAAAAAAAATATGGCACCCGTAGAAAGTTAAAAAAAAAAAAACCCCAGCTCAGGAGAACATAAATCTTCATATGAATTCATCTCCATTCCGTACAGATGATTGTATTCTTCAAAGAAACAGAGCAGTGCACTAATCTTTGTAATGGAAAACACAAGTTTACATTTTTTTGGCATATTAAATTCAATTAATTTAAAAAAAAGATAAAGAGAAATTTGATGGCTTTTTGCTGTTGTCTTGATCCATCTTTAGGGACCAGTGTGTCCACAAAACAGGAGGCCATTGTGGAGCACAAAGTCAGAATAAACAGATACCCTTCTGTATGTGTGTTAGCGTGTGTGTGTATCTGGCTCTTCTTTGCAGACATATGCATATACTTCTCAGTAGTACGTCAAAAATTACAAATATAATTAATGAATTTAAATAAGTAGATCCATTAGATTATTCTTTGTTTAAATACATACTCACGTGCATTCATACAACCCTAGTTTCAAGGATAAACCATGTTTTAGTTAAGACATTTGCAATTGGAAACCCCCCCCCCAAGTTATAAATATCGTATTGGTCATTGTACTGTTTCATTGTACTGTTTTTTCCACTAGAACGAGAAATACCGAATTTTTGTGCATTATACCGGGCTCAATGGTATGGAATTCTTCTTTTACAAATTTTCCCGATTTATATAATACTAAGATCTGAAACGCTGTTTAAAGAGAATAAAACCACTTGAATAAATTTGTATCGATTATTCGTTATTCTTTCTATGCGTTATATTTTACGTTATATTAGTAATTAGATGATCACTATAATTACTGAGTGAAAATAGTCGGTTGTGAAAGTTAGTAATTAGTGGTTTTGAAGACATCGGAGCAGAAATTCAGAGCCAATTTAATTTCATAATGCTGAGTTATTTAAACGTCACTGACATCAAAGTGCTGTACTGGGCCTCTGTTTGCTTTGGGCCTCTCACATGATCTAGGCAAACATAGTAAAAGATAATGGGCTTTTAATTAGCTAGTATCATATTGTGGGCTTTAGAGAATAAAGCTTGGGCTTATATTAAAGCAGGCTCGGAAACTAGCAGCAGCCCAATATTCGATATGACTCCTTATGTTTACTGGGGCATGTTGGAGTAAGGTGGTTCCATTTCCATGTCCATGTATTAGTTCAATTTAGGGTGAGCATAATTTTTAGGTATCTTGAAAATGAAACTAGACTGGTATCGGAATTAGTCAAATGGTTCCAGTTCCGAGTTCTAAAAATGAGGAGTTGATCCAATTGGTGCATGGAATCGGAACCACAAATCTCAGAGCCAGTTTAATTAGGAAAATGAACAAGAAAATTGTTGGTTTTCTGTTTGCATTTCTTTCCTTTACCCTGTTCTTTTTTTCAATTTCTTTTTTGAAATTTGGAGGTTCTCTTTTTAAAACAAAAGTTAACCACAATCTTTCTTCATCGTAACATAGTAGGATTAAATACCCCCAAAAGGCAAAAATATTCAATTTAATAGGCCTATAGTTGTTATGCTAGGCGCGGTAGGTGTCCTAATATTAGTATCATCTCTCAATGGTTGAGACTGCTTTGGTCCGCCCCGATTCTCAAAAATTGAGATCCTTTTTTGGTTTACTAGAGTTTAGGCAGCTGCCCCAAACGACTGACTCTGATTGATGGGTGAGTGCCTCACTCGGTTTTTTTTTAGATTGGGACTAATCGGACTCCCTCAGACAAGTTGGACACGGCAGCGGTGGTCAATTTGGGCCACGGTTTAATATTTGGTCGCCAATAATTCCAACGTTGGGGTTGACGGATAAGAATAATCCGATTTTTAAAGTTAACACTCAACGTGTTGTACTTTGAAGTATTTATGTCATTATACCACATTTAAGACAAACAAATATTGACTTGTATGTCAATTTGATGATGTCTTTGTTCACGTATCACTCGTGAATGGTATATGCCCCCCCCTTTTTTTTTCAATACCACCATTGCAAAAAATGTATTATTACATTGTCTTATTCCGAACTTTGGAGACATTTAATTATATTTTTACCACAATATAATCATAAACACGTCTGCTTATATATTTTACACAATATAGCGTACTTATTCATGTGAATAGTATATTTTCATCTACTTTTCAAGCATTACCATCCACGCTCGATAAACAAGCACCCATCTCATGAATGTTGAGATCCAATATTAAATATGCTTAAAATTCAGAATGTTGAGATCCAACTTTAAAAAACTGAATCACTTGTATTCGATAGCAACTTTTTCTTTTTCTTTTTTTTTTGCGGTGGCTTTTTTGGGGGGGGGATCCGTCATTAACATATTTACTATGCCTGTCAAATCAAATTAACCACGCACTTAATAGTTAATGTACATGTGAAGCCACAGAAGCATAATTTTCCATTGCCATCATGTTGAGTTCTATATAAAGCATGCATAATGAGAGAATATTACATACTGTCAAGAGTTTCACATAGGTATATGTACACCCAAACCATGATGCGAAACTCATGAAAGTACTTAATAATTTTGCACAAATTTGCAGAAATCATATGTGAATATAGGCAATGGCATCAAAATGCACCAAAAAGCCCAGTAACAGTAGCTTTGAAAAGGCAGTACGTAGCACCATAACAGCATATATAAGCTAAGCTAATCAATCCAAGCTAACAGAAGAAGTTACTAAGAAGAGGTTGAGGTTGTGACTCGTCGAGCTGGTCGTGTGAGGGAGAATGGATGTGGCGTCCTTCATAGGTGGTGATCACCATCCTCGGATCCTCTGCCAGTCTCTCCACTCTCTTCTTCACCCTGCAGTTGTCTTGTGTGCAACGATAATAGCTCCTGCATTTTATCATACATCAACTCATGTATATACAAGCATGCAAATCACGTTAATAGCGCACAGAAGAAGTTATTGCTTTTGCTCTTGTGATGAAAGGGTTGAGCTAGGCAATATATCAATATTCAGAATTGTAAATACTTAATGCAAGATGTCGTTTTCATTGTTAAGATTTTTTATTGGCTAAATAACTTTTTAGTTATCAAATTTTTAGGTTTATGCATGTCTCATTTTTTCAATTTTCTATTAATGAATTAGGGAGAAGATGAAATTAAAAGTCTTGTGGAGCATATAAAAGAATAAAAAGGAATTATATGCAAGCTAATTGTCAAAATGAACTAGATATAGTTAATATCTTAAGTAATAAAATTGAGACACATGATAAAAGTTTACTCAGTTTTAAGTATAGTTATATAGATAGATAGGGCAAATAGTGCATGTATGTTCACAAGTATTGATCATTCATAAAGTACAATGATAGACATTGCTGTATGTATGGCTGTTCTTTTTTTTTTTTTTTTTTCCCTTCTGCATTTTTAAAACTCAATTTCTGTGCAAAAAGGTCAAACAATCATTATTGTTGTATATATAACGTCTCTTTTTAACTCAACATTATTCTTAATTATAACCTCTAAAAACAAATCAACTATTTTTTTAATTTCTTTTTTTTTTTTGGCTTTTAGAACCCTGTATGAAAAATGAATTGATTATAATTTACTTTGACAATAAACAAGAAACATATACTAGTTTATTATCGTTTAGTTTGGGGATCATTTGCAAGGACTTGTTCAGCGCTCTATCAAAATTGATAAATTCTTGATCTCTTTGTTTAAAATCAACTACATAATCCTGTATGCATTCTACCTTCTTTTAGCCAAGTGATTAAGATTGAGATCCTAAGTACATTAGGTCTCATATTTGATTACCTCTCCCCTATTATATTATATTACCTTCATAGCTTACATAAACCATGATTTAAGGACTAAGGTCCACCCCTTATTATTTTTGTCCCCCCATTATTTTTTATGCTCGAATTGCTATTTTTTACCTTACATGGAGTATGAATGGTACCATTCTTGTCTTTCTGAATCCATAATTAAATCCTTCTCCCTTCATCGATTCTTACAATTCATCCGTGATTAATTATTCATAAAATTATGATACAACAATTATGACAATATAATGGAGAGAAAAAGACAGGGGGGGGAGAGAGAGAGAGAGAGAGAGAGAGATGTATATCATATCATATATGATGAAGGCTCACATAACTTCTTAAACTACAACCAAAGAAATTAATTAGCAAAAACTGAAGATTGAAGATGCCTATGAATTAAGATGATAGCTTTTGAGTGTATACGTACGTACCTTGGATGAAGGGTGTTCTTCACAACTTTTTGGCCATACTTCCTCCACTTGTATCCATCATCCAAGACATCCACATCGCTCATGGTTTGGAAGCAAAATCTTGGCTCTCTCACCTTCCTTCTCCCTTTTACCCTTTTCATCTTCCTCATCGATACCCCTAGAGATTGAGGATTCTCCCCATTTGGTCTCTTCTCCATTCCTTGGCCCTCCTTTTGCCCTCCCCATGCCCTAGTGTCATGCAACAAAGAAGACCACAACTCCATATAAAGGAAACATGAAAAGAACTAGAGTAAGGTAACAGTACCTACTCTAATACCATGTTAGAATTGAACAGAACCGAAAAGATCGACTATATTGGATATATACTTACCACATATTCGGAGTAAATCTTTGAGGAGAGACCAGTTGAGGCATGTTATAAGATGAGGAAATGAGGTCTTCTCTAGGCTTTGGAGAGGTAGAAGACAAAAGCGCTTGAGTGAGAGTGGAGGAAACCTGATCCATTCCAAACAAAGAAGGTATGATATTATTGATGAAGGGCTTAACATATTGTTGGTCTTGATGAGAAGCAAGAGGAGCAACAAGGCTGGAAGTCAAGTTCGTAGGATTTAGGCAAAACCCCATTTGGGTGGACATGATCCCAGCTTGACTATCCTCGAAGAGTAAACCTTGGCTGTTCAACATAGCGTGAGAGATGAACAACAAATTAAAGCTTTTGATCTTCTCCTGGCTGTTTGGAATTGATATCTAGGAAGATTGTAGACAATTGGGTAAAGAATATTAAGCCTACTGGCGAGGTAGGTTTTTGTGTTGGGTGGAGGAGAACGAGCATACTATTTAATAAGATCAACTAGCTAGCTTTCTTTCTTTATCAATAATTCTTGGCTCAAGGATGATTTACTTTGGACCTCAAAAGGTGTAGATGGCCTAGGTTAAAAGTATGAATTGGGTACGAATTCCCCTTTAAACAGATGGGGTAATATGGGAAGAGGACAAATTGGTTACAGATTTGATAGGTTACCATAGGATGAAAGGGCAGCCACTTTCCCCTTTTCATTTTCTTTAACTTTTAGTTCTTATAGTATTGGGGTTTTTTTTGGGGGGGGGGCGAAAATTAGAGAAGAGCGGGAACTTTGAATAAAAGAGATGGCGAAAGTGAAAAGAAATTACGTTTGCGAAAGTAAGACCGTCTATATCTGAATTGTTTTAGACTTTGTATAAGTGAGACTCACACTGAGAATTGTTGTTATTATTATTGTAAGACAGTGGAAAGAAAAGGGGGAAAAAAAAAAGGAAAAGGCGCAGCGCCCTGCCTGAGAGTTGACAAGCAACATGGACTAGAAGGTACCAGCATAGTAGAAGACTTGTCACATTTAACTGGTGATTGTAGTGCTAAAGTATACTTCAAACAGGTAAAATTCCAAGTTACACATTTTTGAGGTTGCTTTCATTATTCTTGTACTTGAGAGATTTTTAGGGTTGGGAACGAGGAGGGGGGTTTTAGGAGGAGCCACAGATGAATATAATGTATATATAAGTAGATTTCAAACCATCAAACCCCATTTTCAAAAGCTTTATTTAATTAATCTAATTGATATCTTCTTCTTATTTATGTGATATTATTCAGCAAACTTATTACATAATTATTTCGGTTTATATGGTGATGTATATATATTTGAATCTTTGTTAAGAAGTACATCATCAATCATATACTTTGAAATACGACATGCACACCTATATTTTTTTGTATTCATTTCAAATGTTGCTCTAATTTGAAAACTCGAACACGTACAATTTTGTCTATCCTTCAGTTTTTAAAGTGAATAGCTGTCTAATATAATGTAGGATCAATGTATGATCTCCTCATGGGTGAACTTCCTTCCTCATCTTATTGTTATAATCAAGCTCCTTTTCCCCATTTGTTTCAAATACTAGTAACATTAAAAAAAAAAAGAGATAGTGAAAGAGAATAATGTAGTACACTTAAATTTACATAATGATATGAATAGGGCTAAAGTATAAACAAACAAGGAGCAATGATTGTGAATCTAGGACACAAATCTGTTCCTCGATCTGTAGCATCCTGGGGGTGGAGATACTCATTATGATTGATGAAATAGGCTTCTCTTGACTTTTTTGCAGCAACAAAATAAAAAGTTGGTTACCTTTCCACCCCCCCCCCCCTGTGTGTTACAATTAAGCTAATCTAACCCCACATCTACCCACCACTTTCTGTTGCAAATTTCATTACTTAGCCGTTAATTATCATTATTTCTTCATACTCAATTATTGTTAATAATAACAGTCCCAATTAATGCCAATGCGTAGTTGAATTTTCAAAAAATGTACGTGTAGCTGCCTTGCCGTCATGGACTTAAGCAAGCACGTTCATTTCAATTCATTATGATGGAATATAATTCAGCATGTTTCATTATGATTCAACGTAATTTAGTATTTTTTATAATCCAAAAAAGCATATATATCTATGGTTGCTGCTGATTGAGATGGATATGAACTAGTTTAAGATAATGTCAAAGATTTATAGGTCCAAGTTTCCCTTGATTACATTGACATTTCTCCTTTCTCTTACTGTTAATACTAATTGTTTTATTTCACCTTATTAAGTTGATTTGTTTTTCATTTTTCCTGTGTAACTAGACTCAATGAATATATGTATGAATATGGTCACTAAGAAGTGCACTTCTAAAGAGAAAAAGATATAGGCACTGTTTGGTAATTAGCTGTTAGTTATTTGCATTAGCTGTTAATTGTTAGCTATTTGGATTAGCTATTTACATTAGCTGTTTGAATGAGTTGTTTCTAGAAAAATTATTTGGTAAAATTAGTTGTTTTTAGAAAATATATTTGGTAAAATTACATTGATGCCCTTTCTCTAAAATGCTTTTCAATTGAATAAGTTTTTATCTATTGATCATCTTATTTTGTTTTTAAAAAAATTAATATATGTCATATATACAAATTAGCTTCATCCTTGGAACTTTATTTTTTATTAATTTAAATAATTTGTGTTGATTACTTATTTTCTTTTATTTTCAACGTTTACTTAATTACTTATATAATGGCTACATCTTATAGCCTTTGTTATTTTTAGAGATGCTTATTTTTTTATATATGAATTGCAATTAATATGAACTTGCATCTATATTTTTGTCATGAATTGAAATATGTATGGATTTCAAATAATTTAATCTAGATGAAGGTGGGGAGGTCGATCGAGTAGAAAAAATTGGAGATAAAAGTTGTCCAAGATTTAAGTAAGGTAAGAAACTAGGAATAGAGTTTATTAATGGCATGCATGTAATTTTGTTAAACTTTGGGACAATATCGTAATTTTCACAAACAGCTATTCCCAAAAGGCTAATGGAAACAACTGTTTGAAAAAGAGCTGTTTAGGGCAAAATAGCTCTTTCAAACAGCTATTTACCAGACACCTCTTTAGCTGTTTGACTAATTATTCAAAACAGCTAAAGTCTCCCCAAACAGCTATGTTACCAAACACCCCCATAGAATCGTTACAATTGTTCTCATTCGGAAAGCAAGCACCTTAACTCTTGCCCATGTAAATTCCCTATTTCATATGGTCAATTTTAAAGTTGAAACCAAATCAAACCCATGCATATTACTAAACTAAACATTTAACATGCTAGTAAAATTAAATGTATAGATTAGTGAAACTCAACTTATGCCACAAAATCGAAAATATATGGTTCTTTCTACTCTTTTTTTTTAAATTATCGTAAATAAAGATACAAAAATCAACGTACATAAAAACCTATTCAGACCTATATAATTTATACCAAACTTAACCTTTTGATTTGTGCCTCTGTATCCCATCCAATTCTCTATATTATTTGATAATGAATTGTTAATCATCTAGTTGGTGGGTGATTTTATTTTTTTTTGCTTTATTTACTTTGTAGCTAGGTAAGATTAATGCCAAGATATGATTGTAACAATAAAGTTGGTAGTAATGTGATAGTAATAATAGAACTGGTAGTTAGTGATTGAGCACTTATAAGAGAAAACTGTGGGAACTAGCTAGAGGAAGTGAAGTTTACCAACTCAAACCAATGATTATTTTTTTTTATCATTATTGGAAGTTGATTTTGATTATAATGGCGTGATTACTACGATCCTTAGGTTTTATTCACTTAGGCTTATTTCTATAGTATATCACCAAAGTTTAATTCTTATTATTATTATTTAAATTAATGTTTGATAAAAAATTTAAAAAAAACTATTTCCTCAATTAGTACATCAAAGGTTATTAAAATGAAGTGCTAGGCAGCATTGATTTTTCTAGGATTAGAATCATAGAACGAAGATCGTAAAAGCCGACTATTTATTCAGAATAGTGAAAATTGAATTATGTTTATAAGAAGAATAATACCAATAAACATTCATAAAGAAAATAGGAAGTCAATTTAGTAATATATTTTGCACAAAGTACAAATTAAAATACTAGATTGTTGACTTATTGTAGTGTACTCTCTAATATAATTTTGTTTTAACATGTTAAAAAGTACATGGATGAGTACGTAATTGGCACATAAAACTGTACAAGTGTAAAATGATTCTACCATTTTTTTAAACAATAATTTAGGATCATAAGATCCACGTAATATTAAGATTTTAACAATGATTGCGTATATACAGAAAATATTTGAACTATCAAATTGTAGAATTGTAAGATAAGGAATGAGAGATGAATACATCAGCTAGTAAAGTCTTCTAGGAGCTGTTTTCCAAATATTTACATATATATTGATCTTTGTATCTTAATTATGCTAAAAACACAGAACAAACTGTATATATGTTCAAGAACCAACTCAACCAAAAGTTTAAACTGATGGTTAAAGACCCACGAATAGGTTTATCCTCTAACATGTCCCCTTGCATGAACGCTATTTGAACTTGAAGCGTGGATGCTGCAAAGCCTTGCGTAATAAATCAATATGATGGTTGCTAAGAGTCGAACTTGAGGCATATCGCTCAGATCAACCAAAGCTTAAACTGATGGTTGAACACTCAAGAATAAGTTTGTCCTCTAACAATATAAGTGGATTGTGGACTGATAGTAGTAATGCAACTTGTATGAGTACACATCTACCCTTGGCTTTCAATATGATTGTGAGACTTGCATAATGCTATTATGATGCAACTTTGCGATATATTTTATGTGACCATACTCTTAAAGTGCATGGAAATGTAGGGACTTTTTCGTTGAAAGAATTCTTTGAAAAATCTTCTTCTAACCTTGTTACGAAAATCTTTCTTGTTATAATTCATTATGTTTTTTAGAAAATACTTTTACATGCTAAACATATCCTATATTTGTTTGAGATTGCTAAATTTAATGCATATGCACAGCCTATGGAGAACTGAACTCTGATATTTTTTGTGGAAACTAATCATCTTTCTACATTATTATTAATTAACTCATTTTTCTTACACTTCTACAGAAAAAATTGGCTAATGCAACCTAACCAACAAAAAAAGAGAAAAAAATTATCCGATTAATGTGCAAATTGATTTCAATTGAATTACCTATACAAGAGCAATGAGCACAATAACTGAGACCCCTTTTTTGGGGAGATAAGTAGATAAGCTTACTTATAATTTCTTATATATATATATAAAAAAAAAAGGCAACTTGGTGTACAACCATCCCGTGTTCTCGCTGGGTGCGGAGAAGGGCCGCACCTCCAAGGAGTGAATTGTAGGCAGCCTAACCTGACTTTGTCAGTAGCTAATTTCTTATAATTTTTTACAATTATTTACAGCTATTGGACAAATATTTTATATTTAATTACTGCATAATTACTTACAATTTCTTATATATTGTTATAATTTTCTACATTTTTTAGGCATCTTACAATTACTCTTTCGTTTTTGTTACACAAAAACGGATCGGTTTTAGTAAATGAAAGACGGGCGCGAATCTGATGTAAGAGTGACGTTATAATTGTGCGTGTCCATGCATCATAATCTTCCAAAAAAGATAAAAATAAATTCTTGCTTAATGAATTTCTTTTTAATATTGCTTTTATTTTATCTTTTTCAGTTCGAAGGCAGAGATTGGTGACTGGTGAGGGCAGAGGGTAGTGGTGGCAAGCGACATCATTTCCGCATTCTTTTCAATATTACTTTTATTTTATCTTTTTTTTTTGGTGGGGGGTTCACCGTTTCAGCATGCCAAAGTCAGATTTGCTTGTGCTGTCCTTTTCGGAAGCACTTTTTTATGGGAAAAGGAAAATACTCCAACAATAAGACACACTTTTAGGGGTTTTAATTTCCATATTTCTGAATTTTACAAGAGTATTATTATTGTTGAGAATTAATTAATACTTTACAAATAATTTTGGAAGGTGTTATAAATATTTTATCATCAGTGTACATTTACACACATTGACCAGATGCATTGTCAATAATTTTTCAAATTTTTATTTCAAGCCCAATTTTTAATAGCTAAGGTTTTCTCGATCACCACATCCTAACGATCTCCTTTGCTCTAGAACATTTTGCAAATTGGTTGATATTTACTTCGTTATGTCCTAATTAATTCATCAAAATTTTGTTCTCAACAAGGAAAATATACACATATAACTTTTTCCTTGACAAAATAATCTCTTTTGGTCTATACTTGTTGTTGGTAGTAAATTGGAATCGAAAATGAAAAGTAGTGGAATAGAGTTTTTTTCCCTTTCTCCTTAAATGAGTAAAGTTCTTTTTGGATGAATAGTATGAAGGAGCGGGACATTATGATTTTTCCACCAAAAGAATAGGGTCGCATGTGTGAGACATGTGTGTTGTGTCAAAATACCCCGTAGGTAAAACAAAGGTATCAATAGTTTGGATTGTTGATCAAACTTTTTTGAAAGGCTAGTTAATTGGTGTAATTGTGTAAGATAAAATACTCTGACATAAGATTTAGTTAATTAGTTAATACAGCTGGATCTCCCCAAATCCCGCGAAAACGGAACCTACACTGGGAAGCGTGGAGGAAGGCAACAATGGCCAATTAGGCCAACTGGCCTTCGATATTCAACTCTTTTTAACTTGTTTCAACTTATTTTCCATTTTCCAATACTCTTTTTTTTCTTTTAAACGCTTTCGTCACTTCTTCCAAGTCAAAAGAATAGGCGTATAATATATATGTAGTATATTTCGAAAATAAAAATGTAGAATGACATCCATATGAAAAAGAAGATGGGGAATGTGAATGATTATACCCACTTGCAAAGCGAAATTGCCTCAAGAATTAGGAGAATATCCAGTCACATACACATACCCATCTGTGATGTATATCAGCTATCAACTGCGCGCCTCTTGTGGCAGGGAAGGAATTATATTAGCTAGGGACAGAAAGAATATTTAAGGGCATTGCCCCATGCATGCATATACGCTGCCACTACCTATATAACCCTAGGAGAGAGACACGCACTAACACACACATAGACAGAGACGTAGAGAGATGCAGAGGGAGGGAGGGAGGGGTTGGTCAGTCCAAAATTCACCAGGATTAGTATGTGCCTAGTTCCTTTACGAACCTCACACGTGGATCTCCTTCCCCTTCAACCTATCAAATCCTATATCCCTCCACCATCATTCTATGGATTTTCAATGAATAAAAAGATCAAATTAATCTCAAAATTATAACTAAAAATATAGTTAAATGTTAATCAGTGATACATATGTTATATAAGTTGAAAAAAGTGTGCATTTAATTAAACATACCATGTTTTATCTGTTGATTCTCTCTTTTGTTTGTGTTAGTGTCATTTATAACAATAATTTTTATTCCTTATGACAGCATCTACCTCTTTTTAAGAGCATTTATAAGAGGAGAGCTATCTTTGAAGCTTGCCTTAAAAATTTTAGCGAAGTATTGCGAGCTCTTATATGTCATGAACATAGAGCTCGGATACTAATTAATAGTTTTTCAATGAGTTGTTTAGCACATGTTTAAAATTCGCAAATTAGCTTGGAAAGTCTTACAGATACAACTTTCTCTTTAGAATTGTTCTAAGAACGAGATATTAGGATGATCATCAACAAAATAATACATTTGACACCTGATTTACGGCATGCTCCTAACACAATTTTAAAATAAAAATAAAAATATTAGTATTACCAAAGGTTTAATACTAAAACAAAAACTCAATAATTACAAACAGTTCAAGGCAAGTAGAAATCAAGCAAAACAACAAAACTTAAAAATGATAATGACATAACGTGCATGCCTAATTAGATGTGACAAATTAAAATTAAGAATTAGATTTGGTTGCATAATTTAATCTTCACTAGATTATCTAATTATGCAGCAATTTTGTATTAGACTATTAGCTTCAAAAAATATATATATAATAAAGTAACATTCTCTGTACATAGTGATCGTTGTTCGTCTCCTTTGTATCTAAAAGTGGGGTAAACATGATTAGGCATTTGATTTCTTCACATGATTACTAAGATATTACAATGCATAGGGTAATTAAGGCTAGCTGATTAGGCTGTTAAAGTAAATCTAATCAAATTAACATCATAAGTTAAAACATAAAAGTAAGAGGAAATTAATCACCCTCAACTTTTTGCTGATTAGAAAAAAAAGATCTTTTTTGAAATCCAAAAACAACCAAAAGGCACAGGTCTTCATTTTGCATCTATCACCGACCTTTTGCCCAGAAATTTTAAAAAAATAAAAACAAAAAGTGGATTTTATAGGCATTAATTGGGGCAATCATAAATTACAGATTGCGTCAAATCTAATTTACTGTCTCTTTCCCCTTCGTTGTAATGATTTACAGCTGCCCCTATTCGCACTTTTGATGGTTTGGATTTCAATCTTATTATCCTACCTTCGTGAATAATAATAATAATAATAATAATAATAATAATAATAATAATAATAATAATAATA
>JACYFF010031952.1:11487638-11519947 GCA_017589665.1 Selenicereus undatus
ATATATATATATATATATATATATATCCATTGAAATTAGTACAAAAACTCATTAAAACTCATTAAACATTAACAGATCAGTACAATCAAATTCAATTATCACTCAAGTGTCCAAGTTCCAAATTACCAAATTTATGGCTATAACACACGCTTATCTAAGCTCGCGTATCTTACTAATCCCTTGTAAATATGTACTAGAATTACGCGAACCCTCTTAGTGCAGCATACACACATATAACGTACATAATTGAACTAAAAGAGCAGCATACACACATATAACATACATATTTGAACTAAAAATTCGCATTAGCTTCGTTCAAGCATTCATTATACTTCGCTTACAACCTCTAGGTCAACCCCAATCCAGCTAGTATTATCATTCGATTCACAATCTTAAACTTCCATATTCATGGTAATACTACCAAGGCCTCCCAACCGAGACATCTTGCTAATGTTCTTCCAATACATATTACAATAAATTGAACTTATCGCTTGCAGGCAGCGTATCGATTATATAGTTTATCGATTACATAGTTCATTGATTTTATGCAAAATCGACTATATAGCTCACCGATTATATTCTATGACGTTTATCAATTTATTGGTAATTCATGGATTATATGAAGTGTATTGAGTATATTTATATCGTATGTTGATTTTATGAAGTTTGTCAATTGTGTATAGTTTATTGATTATAGTCAAGGTTCATAAATGCTTATTTACAGGATTGCTAAGTGTTCCTAATTGTTTTACCGGTCGCATGTTTCCACCGACAAGTCATTGGTAACGAAATAACCTTAAACCATCGGATTGATCAACCGAGTGAATCAGGTGACTAGTAAATAGGTCAAGGGATAAGGGATCTTTAAAGATTATTTGCATTTTTAGCTTAACCAACCCAGCACCTCCCTACAAGTTTACATGTAACTTCAACTTATATGTTTCAAAGCTCATTGTTTGGCAAAGAATACAAAGCTCAGTATTTCATTTCTTTGCCAGTAGGCAGAGGATTCAAAGCTTAGTATTTCATTTCTCTGCTAGAAGGCAGAGACAAAGCTCAGTATTTCATTTCTCTGCCAGTAGGCAGAGGATTCAAAGCTCAGTATTTCATTTCTTTGCTAAAAGGCAGAGACAAAGCTCACTATTTCATTTCTCTGCCAGTAGGCAGGGAATTCAAAGCTCAGTATTTCATTTCTCTGCCAGTAAGGAGAGGATTCAAAGTTCACTGTTTCATAATTTTGCTGGTAGGCATAAGTTGAAGTTACATGTTTCATAGCTCTGTTAATATGCAGTAGAGTCATGCGTTATAAAACCCCACAGACGGGTAGAGAAACGTAGTCAAAGGAGACTCCCAGTTCCTATGATGGTTTACGAAACGTTATACTTTTAATAAACAAGCATGTGAAATTCAAAGGTCATTTTGCTGCATTATTAGTAACTAGTTTACTAATCACATGACGTAGTTATATGCCTCATTTTATGGTTATCGTTCTATGATTTCTCACATAAATCTATTCTTGCATATGACCAGCTACTATGTGGTTTAGTAAGGATTGTATTGCATTGAACGTAATGGTTGTTTTAGAGGCACTGCTAAATTCATATAGCTTACTACCTGCCAACATCTTTAACGACATCTTAACGAATATGTACGATTTGCATTATATGAACTAAAACTAGTTTCGCTAATGTATTGAGCATTACGTAAAAGGTTTTAGCAATGGAGGAGCCTGTTGTAACAGAGATTTCAGCGAGAGTGTTCCTGGGTTCAACCCCATTGTTTCATTAAGTTTATGAGTTCATATGAGTGACACATACTGTACGATAGGTGTGTCTTTCAAAAGGGGAGAAATTACAAACGACGGTCGTAAGTTATATTGTTTTTAGGAGAGGAGGTTATCCACTGTATGATTATCGCTCATTGCATCTGTCATTGTTGCCCTCCAGGTTTCTGAAGTAAGCCGAAAGGAAGGCATTGCTACCTTAGAAGTAAAGTGATGTGCTTGTACGTGAGCTGCAAAGTGTTTTATAATGTAATGATTATAAATTAAGTTCTTGTATGCTTGGTTTGCATCTCATTTAGAATTGCTCTGTATGGCTGTATGAGCCACCATTTAAGTTGTCAGGGCTGTACTCTTCATTGTTCATTTGTTTAAACACTGAACTGCATTGATTGTGGTGCTCCGGGTGGGTAGCCCGTAGAGCTGTGAACTCCAGCGGGTGGCCGTTGAGTCAGTTTTTACTGTTATTTTCCATGCAGGGAGTTAGGTAGTCAATTTTTAGGAAAAACTCTATCCGTTTTACCCCAAGATTTAAAAAAAATGGTAACACTCCTAACTTTAGGGTTGGGGGCATTACATCCTTATTTAAAATTTTTTCCCTTACTACTATTCGAGAGATTTGAAAATTATAAACTAATTATTTTCAACAATCGGATGGTTGTGATGAGGAGAGGGAATGAATCAAATGGTTCAAAATCTCTAATTAATGAAAATGTAAGAAAATTTCACATCATCACAATATTATTTTTATATATAGTATAGATATTGCTTTTACTAATTTTGACTTTTAAGAATCCACTTGTTTTGAGAGTAAATGGCCCTGATAGGACCTCAAGTTTTCTTTTACTTGCCTTCAAGGACCTCAATGATGGATGACATTCTGTCGAGGACCTCATATTTGCTTTCCGCCCAAATTCCCACATAAGACAAATTAAAGAATGCATCCAATTTTTCAAGGCTAGAAAATTAAAAGAGTAAATGGTTAATTGTTCGTCAAATAATGAAAGAGGACGAATCTAATAAAAAAAGAGGCAAAATACAATTTTGGATGTGATGAATTTTAATTGTTAATATTACTATAATTATATACTTGTGATGCAAGAATTTAGTTCAAATAATTTTTACTATGTTATCAAGAGAATGAATAGTTCTTTTCGTTTTCAAATAGAAAAATAAGTTGACATATTATATCATTTAATTTATGAAAACTTTGAGCATCTTCTTAACTTTTTTCTATTAAATTAATATACTTATTATTTTAAAGTTCAACTCATATGAAATATTTTTGTTGTATTCACCTTTAAGTGGGAGATTATGGGTTCAAATCTCACCACTTGCAAGTTTTTGCTTACCTCTTCTCCCTTTACAAGTGGAATGCTTACATTTCATATTTTTTTTTTTAAAAAAAAGAGGAATAGTAGGGGAATGGTAGAAAAAGTACAAAAAATTTAGTTAATGAATAATTTTAATTAAGAGAGTGTTCAATTCGATTATCTTAAGACTTCAATTATATTACATACCATAGTGCTCTTTTATATTATGTATCATCAAAGAAGACCTCCTTGTATGCCAAACAATCACTATATTTGATTTAACGAGCACTAGAGCAATTATTTTTTCTGATATAGATCACCTCAATACTACAATTTATAAGTTTAACTTTAAATAGTACTGTCAATAAGATTAACTTTTGTTATTCACTTCAACCCGTTCATGTATGATCTATGCATAAGATGTCACGTAGGATGCTACATGATATTGGAAGGGCATGTAAGATGGAGTAGATTTAGACATTTAGTTATATTTAATTATGTTTGTTCAAACGATATTGATGTATCTTATGACTAATTAGTAATAGAATTTGGTCTTTAATCAATATAAAAAATTTAACAAAGAAAATGATATAGAAAAAGAAAGTTTCATATAAGTTGAACTTGAAATAATGGGTATTTAATTGAATAGAAAAAAAGCAAGACAAAATGCTCAAATCTTTCATAAATTAAATAATATAACGTGTCAACTTATTTTGGTATTTGAAAAACAAATAAAGATTAATTCTCTCGAGTCTTAATAACATATTGAAAAATTATTTTACCTAAATTCTTGCATCATAAGGATATAATCATAGTACTAATAGATTTGTCATCTTTCGCTATGTGACAAACAATTAACCATTTAGTCATTTAATTTTATAGCCTTGAGAAATTGGATGCATTGTTTAATTTGTCTTGTGGAAATTTGATCGGAAAGCAAACATGAGGTCCTCAACGGAATGCCATCCACCATTGAGGTCCTTGAAGGCAAGTAAAAGAAAACTTGAGGCTCTGTCAGGGCCACTTGGGCCCTATTCTTTTCATTGGGAAATTTACTCACCCCACACTTACCCACTTCTTCCCACTCCTTCCTATACTTTAAAAAAAAATACCACTCCTTCCAACATTCATTCACTCCTTCTCACACCTACATAAAACAACAATTTCCTATATTTTGAAAATTTTTATAATTTACGTAATTGTGTGTACGAATAATCTGATAGCAATTATGAGCAGTTTTAATTTTTCGGATGTTATGGAGCAGTTTTTTTTTTCATTAATTTTTTTATTTTTTTATTTTTTTATTTCTATTTTTTATTTTTATTTTTTTATTTTTTATTTTTTATTTTTTATTTTTTTGTATTTATTTTTATTTTTAAAATTTTGAATTTTTTTATTTTTTATTTTTTATTTTTTATTTTTAATTTTTAATTTTTAATTTTTTAATTTTTAATTTTTTTGTTTTTTTTTTTAAATTTAAAATTTTAATTTTTTTTATTTATTTTTTGTATTTTTTATTTTGTTTTATTTATTTTATTTTATTTTATTTTATTATTCCAGAAAAACAATCAACAAAAAATTCCAAAAAAAATAAAAAATAAAAAATTATACAAAAACAATAAAACTAAAAAAATTTAAAAATTTAAGAAAAATAAAAATAAAAATTCAAAAAATAAAAAAAATGAAAAAATAAAATTTAAAAAAATTTAAAATTTAAAATTTAAAATTTAAAAAAATAAAAATAGAAAAATAGAAAAAATAGAAAATTAAAAAATAAAAAAATAAAAAATAAAAAATACAAGTACAAAAATACAAAAATAAAAAATAAACAAAATAAAAAGAACAAAACAGAATAAAAAAAAAATTCATCATCATTAATTACTATCACGGTAAAATTATTTCATTATAAAATAAAAAAATATTAATAACTAATACTTCAACTTCATTCAACTACATTCAACTTTCATCCACACTAATCTACTTTTTTTTATACTTAAAAAAAATATCACACTCATTTACTCTTTTTCTTTTTTTTTTTATAATCATCCATCTCATATCTTTCATTTATCACTGAAAAGAACAGGAGCTTACTCTTTGTTTTGATATCCTCGTGAAAGTACTTTTATTACCACACATCAAATCAGGAAAACTTACTGTGGGGGCGGGGGTAGGGGATGGAAAATTGAAACGTTTTGTTTTTACCCCTGTCCTCCTTTGCACTTTCATTTCCACCTCTGAAATATTAATATATTATTTGCCCCCTCATTTTTTGTGTCAAATAAATTTTTGCCTAATATCTTTCATATTTGTTATTTTCTATTTGTTATGTAAAGGGGTATTTTTGATAAAATTTAGCGTTAAAGACTATTTGATCCAAAGATGAAGTGTAAATAATAATTCAACATGATTACGAATGTAAAAACCATTTACCTAAACCTCAACAGTCCTAAGAGGCAAATAATAAAATTTTCCGGTAGATTTCTGGCATTAAAATATAAAAAATTTCAATTAGAAAAAATTAGTAAGTAATAAAAAATTATCAATTATATTATCTTTTCGTTAATGCAAAATTAATTTCTCTTTGCATTTGTGCCCAACTGAAGATTCGATTTTGGGTTTGCGCTTGTTATTTTCCTATATATATATATATATATATATAAGACAAAAGAAGGTTGACAATTTATTTCAGAAAAAGGTTTAGTGAACCCATAAAGGATAACCTTAAATTGGCCCCCCCTTAAAGATATTCGTAATTCATATATCGAAATGTATACAAACCAATTATTGTAAGGAGAAAAGCCCAACGGATTACAAATACTTGTAACTTAATTTCTTATAAATTTGAGTTATAATATAATTTTTTTAATCCTCCAAAATTAACCCTTTATTTTGACGGTCATTATTTTTTCAAGAACAATAGTTTCTCTCTCGTAATTGCCAATGTCACCATCATTTTCTTCCTTCTTCAATCCATTTTTGCTCGTCCACTACCTGTCTTCTTCTCCGATTGTTGTCTTGTGAGGGCGGGATGGTCGGTTTTTTGGCCATCCCATTCCCAGCTACTTTATGTATTATGGTCATTTTTATTTCTATTAAATAATATATTTTATTTTTAAATTAGTGGTTGTCTCTTTAATTAATTGTGAGGGTTGTTTTGCTCCGATTGTAAGAGTTTTTTTTTTTTTTAATGGTTCATATAAGTTGCTTCTGTGTACATTTTCACTTTGCATTATTGGACAATTGCAAGGCAGCTCTTTAATAGATGTCAACACTTCAAAGCTTCAAGTGCAATCTTTCATGTTTTCATGTCAAAAGAGTTTCTCTCTCTAGAAGACTATACTAGATTAGCAGATTTATTACAAAGAAAATGTTAAAGCAAATCTGTAGATCTGTTCTTTATGTTGTATCAAGAAACAATAAGTGTGAAAAGACGAGCGATCAACATGTGTAATAATAGTTATTTTAGAATGGAGGTTGTATTCTGATATTAGAGCTTGTATTTGCTTGTGTTCGATATACGTTGTAGGTACCAGATATGATGGATAATTATTTAATAAATTCTTCCCTTTTGTAGCCAACCCAACAAAAACAAAAAAACAAAAATCTCTCTCAAAATCAACCAAATCACTCCAATTTATAGACCCGAATCATAGAATCATAGTATAAGTGTTGAAGACTACATGCATGTTTACCATTCATTAAACGCATAATCATTTGAGTGATTCTTTGGCAACCCATCAACTAATAATTTGTGTTCAAAGTGTTACAAAGATTACCTCACGAATGGCAAAGCAACAGCGTTGTGCCTGAAAAAATAGAGAGAACTTTGGCACATGCATGGAACATGAAACTTCACTTTCAAATAAGTGGATGATAATGAAACTATGAAAGAGAATTAGTCGGCTTTGCTGAATTGCATTCTGCATACAGCTGAGCAGAGCAGAGCATGTTCTCTACAGAAGTCCCGCAACCCACCAAGTACTACAGCGTGCTTTCTCATATGTCAATCCACCGCCATGTATTTCTCATATGTAGGGCAAGCCCACTATGGAGCGGGAAATGCTACCTCTGCCAACACCATCTTTCCTTCTCAAAAGGTTGATATTATCAAAAATCTAAATTTAGATGTTATCAACACTTATTTTTCATATTTCCCTTCATATTTTTTTTTAATCAAACGGAGAAAAAAATACACTATATATGTACACATAACGTCATTGGATTATAAATTAATTAGCTTTTGTTTATTTGGACTATCTTCACAACGCAAGAAACTCTCAGTAAAAGTCCGGCCTTTGTGGGATCTAAGACGATGCATATACAGATAATTCTATCCCTATAAACATTTCTACAAGTAGCATTTTCATTTTACGTGTGTCATAAACTCAAAAAAGAACTATAAATCAGAAGTGATGACACAATATAATGTGAGTATTAGATAGCATGCAGGAGGTAAATTTTTAATGGGATATTGTCAAAAATTTTAATGGAAATTCAGCTTAATTATATCAATCTTTGTACCCAAGAGAGCATACAATGAGAAGTGATGAAAAATAAACGAGAAATGGGATGAAATAAGTGGGATTTCCAATTATTATAGTTTTGAGTGGGTTCAACTATTACCTAACATGGAGGCTGCTGCCTCAGTTTCACTTTCATCCACTACACATATGTGCATCAGTGCATGCTTTAATTTCACATGCAAACCCTAACCACCTTCTCTGTCCTGCGGTCTCTTTCTTTCGTACATTCTGATTTCACATCAAAGGATAATCTTGAAGATTGATCAAGTAATATGGACTACTCCCCATATACCAATTAAAGAATTACGGGAAATATATGCTCATCCTTTTTTTCCATCTGGATAGTGATTATGTTTTTAATATCTCAAGCGGGCAAGCACCTGCTTTCAAGCAAAAAAAAATGATGCAAATCACCGAAACATACCATTCGTATGTAAAATCTTATTCTTATGCTCAGCAAATTAATTGAGATTACTTCAAGCACAAAAAATGATCGTTGTAGCAACCTTGATAAAAGAGAAAAAGAAGACTAGTAACCTTATACAAAGCTGAAAGAAGTGTGCTTTAGAAAAACCCATCAAAACTAGTATAAGCCGAATTATGCAGCTCCCAATGCGTGTGGTTGGGAGTTACCTTGTCCAACCACCCCTCCCGGGTTCGAATCCGAGGGGGAGCAAATTGTGCTTTGTGAATGAAATTTGCGGTGGACTTGGTTTCTGGGATTTGTGCTCAGGTTTTGGCGCCCCTTACCCTTTGGCCTGTTAAGGCCCATTGGGTACCCTTGAGATAGGGGTCTGATAGACTAGGCCCGCTTACTAGTCCAAAATAAAATAAAATAAAATTATGCAACTACCGTTATGCATAATGCATGCATTGAATGAACGTTCCCTAGGTATGACATGGCAAGATTGGAGTTAAAAAGGGCCAAAATATAAAAACTAGGAGTACATAATCCCACAGTCAATGTCACATATTAAAAGTTATCTACATGACAAATACACGCTGGAAAAATATACATACGTGACAAGTCAGAGCACATACTTCTATGTATATGATATCCATTACCCTATATTCTTCCATTTAAAGTACCAAAATGTAGAACACGTACAGCCAGAAAAGCAACACAATAAGATGTAATGAATTTTTCACATAATCACTCAAAACTTTCAATTAACATGACTATATAGTTTTCCACTCAGGTAGCTGTGAAATTAGATTGCCAATCCGAATTAACATCTTCACAGATCAACTGGTCACAATCCAACATGTAACTTCAACTAGAATACCTGGACCTTAATAGACTGCACATCAGCATTCGAAAAGATATATTTATCCTTCTGGCGAAAAAAGAGACATGCATAACTACACAGGTACTTGGCATTAGTTCATCAGGTCTGTGTCTACCCCAACCCCTATGCATATGAATCACCCTCAAAACGCTCTCAAGTAGCGGGGTGAATTTCTGATCACTATAAAAAGATTTTAAAAGCTCCTGCAGTCATCAAATTTGAACCTTTCTTCAAATTTCCCCATTTACAAACCACCTGAGCACCTGTAAAGGAAACAGAGGGTAACGAATGAGTAACAGCAGGTGTACTCATTGGAGAAGTGTTTTTGGAAACAACAAGATGCTTTACACTTTAAATCTTACAGAATTGATGTCATTAGACAGGATTGATGATGTAGAATGAATGTTAATCAGTTAAAGCTTCAATCATCGCTGAGGCCTACTGCCTTGTCCTCCAACATACGACACTCAAATACAGACGTCTACCCGTTAAGGTTAATTCAGATGCATTCTGATTTTCTATGATGGTATCTGCTATCCAGTATGTCATATGGGTTCAGATTGCTATCATAATCTTAATTGCAACACATGAACTCACAAATTGTAAGTTTTACTTTCTATAAATACAACAGCAAATTGTGGCTTGGTGCCGTTCGCATTTGTTTCCTTTTATACCAGTGGTCATATCAGGTGATCATAGCAGACTCTTCGAAATCTTATATAGGTGATTTCTCACTATGCCAGGTGGGTTGTAGCATCTTTTAATCAAACAAGTAACCCCCCCGCCCCAAAAAAAGGAAAAAGAAAAAAGGAGTCAGCGACTTGCTATTAGATTCCAATGGTTAGAATCTTACCAAGAAAAATAAAAGTTCCGTGCAGGGTTTAAGTGATTTATCTCTTGTATGCAAATTCTGCTTTAAATTGCTTCTCCAACTGTTCTCTTGATTTTGTTTTTGCAGCCAACACGACATCTTCGAGGAATCCTCTTTGTGGAAATTCTTCTGGAACCAAATTTCGATAGATCTCAAACTGTTCATCAGCTTCCTTCTTTTTATCTTGTAAACTGAAGATAATTCCCTGAAATTGGCATGGAATAAAAGAATCAGAAACCAAGACTGCGAGCTCATTCAAGACACCTTAAGACGCCATAAATCTCAAATTTGCAATATCACTTAACAAATAAGATGGTGCCTTTCCATTTCATTGATGAGTAGCATCGCAAACATGCAATCTCCTTAACATTTTCGTGATATTACAATGGCGTCAAGGTCATCCAATATTTGTACCTCCAATTCCAAGTAGAATTCAATTGGGACTACTGTCGGCCCGAACTCTCTAGGTCGTTTGGTTTGGATTGTCAAATTCTCGGGGAGTGAAATTCTTTGAAAGATTCATCACCCAGTATGCAGCAACTCCACATCGAGTTACGAGGAGCCAAATTCTTGGCAATATTTGCTAAGACTATCGAACCTCCTTTCCTGCTTTGCGAGGTCAAATCTCGTCCGTAAATCAAAAGTGAATTGATATCCTGCATCTTCTTCCCTTTTGTTGAAAAATTAGCAAGGAGCATTCCAATGCTTCTTTTGCTCCACTCAAATCCCTAAGCGACTAATCAGGGACGTGTTGACAAATACAAATACACTAACACATTTGTGTTGAGTGGCACTTTCCAATATATTACTTTCCAATAACAGAAACCCCTTCCAAGAGAGGACGAAACATAGTTGCCCAAAGTCGTCCACATGAGATGAACAACTGATCATATGCCAATGCACAGACTCAGAAAAAAAAAAAAAAGCACAACAGAAGCATCCTGACAAATCTCTTGAGGTTATGCACGAAAGGAGACAAGACACAGAGACGACGAGCTCAACATAGTAAACATCTGGCAGCAAGGGTGGAAATTTTTCCTAATCACCACTGACCTGGCACAAGTATGGCCGAAAATCTCTAGGATTTTCATCGATCAACTCTTGGTATTTCTTCAAAGCTTCATCTAAGTCCCCCTGCAGGAATATGAATGTGCGTCATCAGATTAAAGTTCAGAGGCACTTATAGGAGATGATGCTCATCATTCCAGGAAAATTATCACCCTACCATAATATGCTTTTAGAAATCTAAATTTTAGATACTGCAAGAGTTCCCCTTTTCCGCAGTCAGGAATTGGCATTGGCTTCCCTGCAAAATTAGCGGCATGTGGGGAGAAATGAAGGCAGGAAGCCAATAGTCCAATGTCATCTAATATTTTGGCCCCCCCCCCCCCCCCCCAAAAAAAAAAAACCTCTTTTTTGCTTTCTTTGATTGTCTATGTTCCTAACACTGGTAGCTGCTGGCCTGTGCAAAATTAACATAAAATGCAAAATAACAGATAATGGGGAACTAGGTTCCAATATGACTTAGGCCCTGTCAATGATGCAAACAGTGATATAATCCATTTCGTAGGAGAAATGGGAGTGGGGATGGATGAGTTAAGTAATGGAGCCTCAAAAGCCCACATTGAACCCTGAATCTCCAATGAATCAATGATGTTGACACTTGAACCTTCATTTTAAGCCAAAGACACACAGGTGTTAGAAATTTTCCAGGTCAAACATGAAAACATGCATGTTGAATACTTGCCAGCTCCATGTCTGTATAGATTAGTCCGTTTAACACTAGGTAATTGAGAATAGAAGTGGGAGATAGAAAACAGGAGTATAAGACTAAAATCCTGTATAGACAAGTCCAGGAAACAACACATGATGGAGACGTGCATGGAGATGGGGATGAGAATTAGAAGTTTAACATCCACCCCAGTGACAAAGCTATCAAGGAAGCAGTAACAGGCTGTCTCCAACCCCCCCCCCGGGCCGGTTCTTCTCACCCAAAAAAAGAAAAGAAAAAAAAACCTTCTGCATCGTCATTTAACTATGTAAGAGCCATTGACACCCCTGCCAATGTTACAGTGGTGCAATTAATCATTTTATGCTTTCTTTACTTCTAGTTTGTTTACGTGCAGCTATCAGCTATCACCATTGTTTCTACCGTAGTCTGCTACCCAGTGGTCGACCATTAATGCAAAGACGCAGTCATTGACAATGGAGCACTGTCCTGCTTAAAAAGGGGGGTTGGGCTCTTGTAATCGCTGAAAAGAGTTCTAGTTAGCCTCAAACCCCCTCCCCCCCCCCCCCCCAAAAAAAAAAAAAAACCTGAGAGCAGTTGCAGCATGTCAGCAACAGTGGCTTCATGCATTCCGCCTAGACATTCTACTTGGATGATCAGAAAGACCTTGAAACAAAGCAGAGGTTTCTGAGGGAAATTATGTCCTCAGGGCTCAGACCTAGCTAGGTCTGTTCAACAGATATAAGAGTGACACGACATGTGTAGTGCAAAAAATAGAATCTCAATACAAGTCAGTTTCCCAGAGGGATGTCATGGAAGAGGCAAAGATGGTTGGAAGTTAACAAGGACCGTTAAAGGAGGAGTACTGGATACAGGTTTCCAACTGGGCATATGGGTGCGAAGATAACCCCCCCCCCCCCCAAAAAAAAAGGTTTCTAAACCTTCCTACTTCACATCCACATACAGGTTTTACTGTGATGAGTGAAAAGATTACTCAGCTGGTGTTTGACAGATGCTCTGGTAGAAGGGATATGAACATCTGGAAAGCTTTTGCAGCAGAAGGTTGCTAATCATCCTTGTTACATATCTTCCGTCGAGTTTTATCCAGAGAGAATGCTACGGTTGCAATTTTGTTAATGAGTAAAGTGTAAGGGGCTGAGCAATGTAATTCAACCCTGCCAGCTGTGACATGGATCCTGGTTCTTCAGCACTGGTAGTGAGCAATACCTAACTACCCCCCAACACCCCCTCTCCCACAACTCCCCTCAGGGAGGGAGGGGAACTGTCATTTAGAAACACAGCTTATAGCAGAAGGCATGCATCTCCAGATGGACTCATGGCATCAGTTAAAGGCATTTGAGGAAGTGGAACATTTGGATAAAATTAGAGACCAACGCTGTTTGGGCTTGTGGAATGATATCAAAATATGACCGAATACTGAGAGAAGGATGATTTAGCCAAGTAGTTCACCAAGGGTGGCCACAAGAATGCATTGCAGCGATAGTCTAAACTGTTGCCAGTTGGTTTTTCATCAGCAATAAGCTGGTTTATTTATAAAGTAGAAGAAAGACAAATAAAAGAGCTCCAAACGGAAAGTTACACAAGGCGGTCGCATGGTGTAGCAAACAAATTCGACATGCACGATAACTGCACTGTGAAAGGGTAAGTCAATTTATCACCTGCACCAGATGCATTTGTGCAGTTAAAATCTTAATGTTTCTCTCTTCAGTAACCCTTTGTTCGTGACAAGCAAGTTCAAGAGCTTTGTTCAGCATATCGAAAACTGCATCGCCTTCATGGTTCTTGTGCATCACCATAGCCAAACCCTGATAAGCAGGAGAGCACACGTCAATATAAGAATATCCTATGTCACAATATAGGTATCAGGACATACCATAGTTAATCTCCCATGCCATTCAATCTCCTCCGAAATGCACAACCATATCTATTTTGGAGACGTGCAATAGATCGGAATAAGCAAGTGTAACAGCTATTCAGAAGCATCCCTCAGAAATTGATATGAAAACTTTTTTGGAGAATTTCTATGATGCAAACAACCACAGCTAGCATCCCGTGAAAATCCTGCCAGTGTAGGTTCTGGCTTAAAAATAGGAAACCCAATCATTTGAGCAACTTATATTTACTGCATCTTTTTAGAGCTTCTCCTGCATTCTTTCTAGCATAATTCAATCTGATAACAAGAGGCTGCAAACAAGGCAGGTTGGGGACACAATTTATTAAAAAACAATTATATAAAATATAAAAATAAAACATTGCAACACTAAGTCTGGCAGTATCGTAGCACAAAAATCAACAGCTTTCCTCAAGGAAAAGTACCGTCCTTAGCATTTTTTATTTTTTTTTTATTTTTTTGCACAAGCAGAGATTACAGAACAAAATTTGTTATCCAAGTGATTCACAGTGACCAGCAATGGGCCTAATAAAATTTGTGGAGAGAACACTATTCATAGGAGGTTACAACTACATGGTGAGCAAATGAACAGGAATTCAGAAAAACTCCAGATTTCCCTCATATTCATTCGAGTTTCAAGATAACAATTACTTGACTTCAGATAATGCACAATTGCACACTATATTCATATGCTTATAAACCATTCTTTGATAGAGTGGCACAAGCTCTCGGCAGTCTGTCGTTTCAAACCAAAGCCAGCAGATTTCCCACGTAGACTAGTACGCCTTCAATTAGCCTGCATTGCAATGCTTAGCCTCCTACAAACTCTTCTGTTCTCTGTTGCTGTCACTTTCCATGGATTATCAAACGGAGATGACTTAAAATGTCAGTTCCAGAGGTAATATCAGGGAAAGTGTATGAGCTTTAAGAGAATTTGTAGTATAGCTTTTTTACTCCCCCCCAAACTCCCACACACACACACTCTCTGGCAGATTAGAACTATCAAAATGGCAGCATCTATCTTTTCTGTTCAAATGAGTTGAATTTTTGTGCAAACAATATGTAATGGTCATCTCAACTACATAGAGCCACAAACATTATCCTCCAATCATGCTACTCCTTCATCAGCAGGGTTTTGCTCAAATAGGACTTGAATTAAGACAATAGCTCCTAATCACTTAAATCCAAATCCAAATTCATGCGATCATACTTCGGAGGCCCACCCAAGCAGGTTGGGAACTGGGGGCAGGGGATCTGGGGGATCTGTACCCTAACACCCTCAAGGCTGGTACAATTGACATGCAATGTAAATTAGTCTAATGAAGGCCTCAAACAACTCAAAGCTGAGCATCATTCCCAATCATGACCTATAACCTACAATATAACCCTTGGCAAACAATGTAGCTTATAATCTCATGATTCAGATTTATCTTGCAGACCATGGACAAGCACCAAAGGACTGCCAACCTTGCACCTAAATGATTTATCAAAAGTTGTTTTACTAGTTTGTGAATGCTATGAATTCACTAGAAGCATCACATTAGATATCTCATTCTCCTGTATCCAGAAGATACTTGAAGGGTTTTATAAATAGTCAAGTCCACAACACTATCAAAATCTACATCACTATATCAACAACCAACTTGCGTAATTCAACCACAAGAGTACAGCCCCATAAAGAACACGAAAATATAAAAGAAAATAAATGGAAAAAACCAGAACAGAGCCAATACTCACATGTAAAGCTCTAAGCAAAAGAGGCCTCCTCTTCAAAATCTCCTTGAACAACCTTTTAGCTTTGCTCAACTGCCCCATCATCTCATAACAAAGTGCTTGCAAGAGCCTCCACTCAACCTGTTCAGGCTCAATATCAATCAACTTCTCCACATACTTCACAGCTTCCTTTGTCCTTCCCTTCCTCATCAACCCATTCACCACCACCTTCAATGCATCAACATTTCTGGGCTCTTTCTCTAATAACTTCATAAAAAGCTCTTCATCGTCAACTTTCTCATGCTTGGTATCTCTCTCCTCCTCTATAGTCACGCCATTTTGAACTGGCACTGCCACTACTGGCCAAGCACTTAGAGAACCCACCAAAAACAAGGACCCAACAAGCAATTTTACACCATTTTCAACCAAAACTTTTGAGATTTTTTTGTGGGCAGACAGGAAATCAGATGTGAGGGTTGATGGATTTGAATTTTGGGTGTTTTTTGCGGGGATGCAAGCAGTAATTCGCTGAACCGGAGGTTTGGGATGAAGACCGAATATGGTGGAAAGTCTGTAGCCGCTAGTGACGAGTACAGCATGCTTTGAGGATACGGAGCTTTTGATGTGGGGTTTTGGGTGAAGAGAGAGCGTTCTGGATGAAAACATCGCCATTTTTGGACCCAGAAGAGCCTATCCTACAATGGGGAGGAGATGCCTATATTGCTGCCCATGGGAAAGAACACCCTGAACCTCTTGGGGTTTTTGTTTTTTTTTTTTTTTTTTACTGTTTTTCCGGGTAAGAACCTTTTCTTTTGAAGGTTTTGATGCTAGCGCTGACGGGAGAGAGTCCTATTTGACAAACATCGGTTAGCTGTTAGCTGTTAGCTGTTAGTTATTTATATTAGTTGTTAGATGTTAGATGTTTGAGTTAGCTGTTTGTATTAACTATTTGAATTAGTTATTTGTTGAAAAACTGTTTGGTAAAATTAGTTGTTTCTGACAAAGTTGTGAGACAAAAAGCTAATTCTTCAAAAAATTCATGGAATTAGCTTTTTCAAATTAGCTTTTTGGACCCAAAAAACTCTTTTAAAAAGCTATTTCACCAAACATCCAAAATTAGCCTTTTTACATGGTCAAAAAGTTAATTTTGGTCAAAAAAACTCTTTTTGACCAAAAAACTCTTTGCCAAACAAGGTCGTAGAGCATAATGCGAGAAGTTTAAATATCTCATTTAATATAATTGAAATATTGATAAAGATATTAATCAGTGTATAAAAGTGAATTGGCAAAAATAAAAGCATGTTTCAGGTGTGCTATGTGATAAGAGGATGTATGTAGATTTAAAACGCAAAGTTTATCGTATGGTAATTAGACCAGCTGTACTGCATGGATCGGAGTGTTAACCTATAAAAAAGATACAGATCCAAAGGTTGATGGCAGTAGATGTAGAGCTAGTCGTACATTTACAAATTAAATCACAATTTTGATTTTATAAATAATATTTATAGCATAGGAAAGTAGGGCCCAATCCCACGAGGAAAGATTATGTCAAAAAACTAGTTTAATTCTCAATGATTTTACAACTCTAATTTATTGTTTCTTCTCTTCGTATTTCTAAAATAATCAAATTTAATAAAAAAAACTGGAAAAATAATTACTATTGCTCCTAAATATTCTAAATTAAATTCTGCAAATAAAACAGTAAATAGCTATGCTAAATAATCTGAAAAAATAAAAACAGAAATAACAACACAATATTCAACTAAAAATTAAAACAGAACATAACAACAGAAAATTAATATTAAAAATTACAAACAGTACTCTAAATTAATATTCTGTAAGTTTATAAGTTTAAAAGTTTAGAATTATAAGTAAATAATTTTAGAAAAATTAAAACAGAAAATTAACTCTAGAAAATGAAACAGAAAATAAAATCTGAAATTAGAAAAAAAAATAAACTGCACTAATATAAATAAGAAATTAAATAAAAAAATTTGCCCAAATTTAAGGATATAATTTTCTAGACTTAATCTATATAATACATAATAACAATCTTGTGGGTCCTACTATTTATCTAAATTCTCAAAAATTAGAGTTTTTCCACCGTTAGGTTGAGATTGTTTTTTATAATTACCGTTGGATTTATACAAAAATCAAATTAATTTTAAAAAATCTATCTATCTATAATCTAACTATATCCATAATATCTATAATCTATCTCTCTATATAATAGCAATCTTATAAGTCTTATTGTTTATCTAAATTCTCAAAAATTAGAGTTTTTAAATTGTTAGATTGAGATTATTTTTAATAATTACCGTTGGATTATAAAAAATTAAATTAATTTAAAAAAATCTATCTATCTATAATCTATCTATACCCATAATATCTATAATATAATCTATATCTATATCTATATCTATATAATTTATAATATTATAAGTCTAATCTCAACGATAAAAATATTTATGCATTAGATCTAAGCCGTCGATTTTAAAGTTAAGTTATCTATTTATTTTTATTTAAAAGAATCCCCCATGATTTCGGATATACATAATAAAAGATAAATGAAAATTTAATTATCTAGGAAAAAAAATTCTGTCAACAAAAATTATCTAGGAAAAAAACTAGACAGTCATATTTATTCAGTAAATCTAAACTGCGAATTTAAAGTTAAAAACAACTACTTTATCCAAGTAAAATACCCATTTATAATTTTTATTTTTTAAAAAAATCCTTCATAATTTCGGTCATGTGATAAAGGATATATTATAATCCTATATCTAAAAAAATATCAAGTAGATACAATAATATGGTAATCTTTAGAAAACTCTGGAATGCTACAACGAAAGTGATTTGTGAGATTTAGTGTAATCCTAACCATAAAAATTATTGATGCATTAGTTCTAAATTATTGATTTTAAAGGTAAGATATCTCTTTGTTTTTATTTTAAAAAATCCCTATGATTTCGGATATACATGATCAAAGATAGATGATAATCCAATTATCAAGAAAAAAATTCTATTAAAAAAATCTCGGGAAAAGGACGAGGTAGTTATATTTATTCATTAAATCTAAACCATAGATTTTAACGTTAAAAAAAATACCTGATTCAATTAAAATACTAATTTATAGTTTTATTTTTAAAAAAATTCCTCATAATTTCAGTTATATGTGATAAAGGATATATGATAATTCTATTATATCAAAAAAATCCCAAGCAATTAAAAAATGTGATAATATTTAAAAAATCATAGAATGCTACAACGAGTGCAATTTGCAAGATTTACTATAATCTCAACCATAAAACATTTATTTATGCATTAGATCTAAGTTGTCGACTTCAAAGCTGAGATGTCCTTTTATTTTCATTAAAAAAATCCTCCATGATTTAAAAATATACATGATAAAAGTTAGATGATAATGCAATTATCGAGGCAAAAAAATCTATCAAAAGAAATTATCTAGGGTAAAAATAGGTAGTTATATTTATTCATTAAATCTAAATCATCGATTTTAAAGTTAAAAAATACCTTATCCAAGCAAAATACTAATTTATAATTTTTATTTTTTAAAAAATCCTTCATAATTTTGATTATATGCGATAAAGGATATATGATAATTCTAATATCTAAAAAATGCTCAATAGTTATAAAATATGATAATCTTTGGAATACCCTAGAATGTTGCAATGAGTGTGACTTGTGGAGTTAGTATAATCTTAACCATAAAAATTATTTTTGCAGTTAAAAATTATTTATACATTATATTTATAATTTTTATTGTTAGAACCATCCATCATAATTTCGGTTATGTGATAAAGGATATATGATAATCCTATTATCTAAAAAAATATCGAATAGTTAAAAAACGTGTAATCTTTGAAAAACCCTAGAATGCTGCAACAAGTGTGATTTGCATGATTTAGTGTAATCTTAACGATAAAAATTATTTATGCAATAGATCTAAATTGTTGATTTTAAAGCTAAGATATCCATTTATTTTTTTAAGAAAAATCCCCCATGATTTTGGATATACATTATAAAAGATAAATGATGATCCAATTATCCAGGGAAAAAATTCAATCAAAAAAATTATCTAGGGAAAAAAATAGGCAATTATATTTATTCATTAAATCTAAACCGTAGATTTTAAAGTTAAAAAAACTATATTATTCAAGTAAAATACTCATTTATAATTTTTATTTTTTAAAAACTTGCTGATAATGTCACTTATATGTGAAAAAGACTATATGATAATCCTATTATCTTAAACAAATCTCAAACATTTAATAAAAATTCTAATTTTTGGAAAAACCTAAAATGCTACAACATGAGTGATTTATTTGGTGTAATCTCAACCGTAAAAGTTAATCACCTATTAAATCAAAGCCTTTGATTATATCTATTAAAAAAAGATACATTCCCCAAATAAATCATGTCTTTATTATTACTTTTTTTTAAAAAATCGTAAAGAATATATAACAATCCTATTATCTACGGGGTAGCCATCTATTAAATATAGATAGAGATGGGCATGGGGCGGGTTCGGACCGAGTGGAGCCGTACCCGCACCCATACTCATTTTCTAAAACCATCCCCATACCCACACCCGTACCCATCGAGTTTTAAAAATTCATACTCTACTCATATCTATCGGGTTTTTCGAGTTATTCAGGTTTTATTTTGGTACATATACATTGTAAAAACTGACACCTATAGGGTTCATTAAGTTTAATTTTTAAATGTTCAAAACTAAATGTAAAATACTTTTTTACATGGATTTCCCCCTTATTAAATTTCTACCTACATATTCAAAATTAAAATAATACACGTCGGGTTTATTAAGTTTAAAAAATAATACTCATAATTGAAATGCATTGTGTCCCTACAAAATATCAAATTTGTAGGTGCATAAGAGTAAAGTAGCTGTCAGCTGAATCTGATAGCACAATATGTATTTAGGTACAAATTTGGGCTTTTTTTTCACTATAGCTTACTCGATTCAGCCCCAGAATTTTTTTTGAAAAAAATTGGATTTGGATATGGGGCGGGGTTGGGTATGGTATTCCTGTACCTGATCCTTACCCATACCTATACCCGTTTTTGGCACACCTGCTCCATACCTATGTTTCCTCCATTTTTTGTACCCGAATCCACCATAAATAAAGAGGGTTCATTTTGAATTTTTCGGGTTTGGGTAGAGCTCCCATCCCTAAATATAAACCACTAATTCTATATCTTTAAATTATCTATCTCAGTTGTTATTTATGAAGTTCACAACTTTTTGTTTTTTTCACTAACTACTTATCGATAAATTTTTAAATTTTTTCAATGATACATATTTTTTAAATATCTGTTTCATCATGCAACGTGCATAGCATAGGTTTATACTAGTAAAACCTAAAAATATGAACTAAAAAATTAAGAACGTAATTTTCAGATATATTGAATTAAAAATATGCACATATTCAATTCACGAAATAATTCTGAAAAATTATTAAATAATTTCCAAAAATTCCGAAATTAAATATAGCCAGAATAGGACACTATATAAACCCTATGATGGATTAAAACTAAAACAAAACACAAAAGGAACTATTTTTAGCTTAATTTCTAACAAACCAGTAATTAAAAGGCAAAAAAGAATATAAATTAAATCTGAAAATTATAATCACTCTAAAAATCAAAATCTAACTGATCTAATATTCCCAAGACACTCCTAAAAGACTACTCTTTTGGGAGGGTAAACGAAATTTAAATTAATGCTTATAAATTGAATAATAAAAATTGACAAACTAAACAAATTAACTAAAAAGCAACAAATAATTATCAAAGATACCAAATTTATGAAAAATACTTAGCATAATCTATATCCACCATGCAAATTAATATTTATCATTAACACACAAATTGATTTTATCCATGAGTTAAATTGTAGAAGACACCCACCAGCGGATCTTCCCCGTTTTTCCTTAAATTATAATTTATTTAGGTCCAACCCTAATATAAACACTTTACTAGTTTTAATAACCCCCACACCAGTGCAGGAATTTAATCAAGCTAGAGCATTACGTATTAGAAGAATATCATCTAATGCCTTGTAACCAATTTACCAGCAAATTGATTTAACAAATATCTATAACGATTATCTAATTAAAAGAGAAGGGTTTGAGTCATCAATGATTAATTAGGGTGATACTAATGCTTAAAAGACTATAACTTTTACGTGTTAAAGCCTTTTAAACTATCATATAAATTCGTATTAAACTAACTAGCATGCATTCTAATTAATATAACACGAATATCATGAACGATAAATACTAATCGCTATATAATCATGAATAAAAATCAACTAGACAATAAATTATAAAACTTATTTCAAAATAATTAATTTAGCATGGTTTCAAATAGATTATACTAAGCACCAAGGAATTACTCACTCATATTAAAAATAAAATCACAACAATTAACCAAAGCTTCCAGGTTTAACAATAATCTAAACAAAAAAATAAAATAAAAGAAAGTAAAAACAGAAATAAGACTATACTACTTGGTTTTTATAATAGTGTGCCGTGTGGTGAGGTCGTGGAGATGATGACGGGATGAAGCGTGATGATGGTGATCGTGAAGGAGGAAGATGGTGATGATTATTTATGGTGAGGAAGAAGGCGTGAAGGTGGCGAGTATGATGAGGAGTTGAGGGTGAGGTAGGGTTTTAGCTACTAGGGTTTTTTCTCTTAGACTCCTTATCTCCAAAGACTTCTAATTTCTCTTCAACTCTTGTGGCCCTAGCCAAATAAGTCATGATGGAAATAATATTTTTCATAAATTATTATTTTTGGACCGACTTGATAGCCAAGCGTGTAAAACTCGAACTTCGACGTCTTCGCTTCTCCTCTTTATTTTATTAGTGCTTAACCTGAAAAATATATAAAATAAAGTAAATTAGACGAAATAATATATAATATAATCAAAATAATTATTAAAATAATACAAGATTTTTGACTTAACTGCAGAGATAAGGATGATTAGGTGGATGCGTGGTTATACGAGAATCGAAAGGATTAGGAATGAGGTAATCAGAAATTTAGTTAAAGTGGCTCCCATAGAAGATAAGAAGAGAGAAACAAGACTCAGATGGTTTAGCCATGCGAAAAGAAGTGTGAACGTTCCAGTGAGGAGATGTGAAAGGATTAACATCCTTGCAGGTAAAAGAGGGAGGGGACGACCAAAAAAGAGCTTGGATGAAGTGATTAGAAAGGATTTGAAAGTTGTAGGATTGACGGAGGATTTGGCTCATGATAAGAGACTATAGCGGGATAGGATTAGGACCTTAGATCGCAAAGAGTTGGCCACCTGATTTGGTCGGTTATAGTAGCGTAGGTTTCGTATATCGTGTTTGTATACAGGTACTACATACATTTGGGAAGAGACGTTGTTGGCCTACCGCTGTTTGTAAAGGTATAGTACCTTCTTCTGCTTTGTTGTACGTATGTTGTTTGTTTATTTATATAGTTATGGTCACCTAATTTATTATTATTTCCTAGTTTACTCCCGGGTGAGTATTCTTAGTTTTTCCTTTTAATGTTTTCACAAAATCCTTCTTCTATAAAATGTTTTCACAAACTCTTGTTTTTGTTGGTCTCTTGGGTTCAGCCTCTCTACGGACAGAGATATCAGTAGAGGTATGACTGCCTACATCTGGATCTCTCTAGACCCCGCGAAAGCGGGGCCCACTCTGAGAGGTGTTGTTGTTGTTGATGCTAGTGGTGACTAGTGAGTGCGTGATTGGACATATTTGAATAAGCCAAAATAAATATATATTTCCTTTGTTTTCCCAAAGAAAAGAAAAGAAAAGAAAATGCTAATCCAGATAGATGAATGGAAAATTTTTCAATCACATTGAAAAATCTTGCTTACATGGTCACTTGATGTATAGTTGTATACCGTTATTAGGGTCTATGCTTAATTGTATCTCTTTTCATACTTTTACCCATTTTGAAGAACTATTATGAAAAAGCTTGCTTATCAACCAAATAATATGTGTGACTTAGCTCAGCCAATAAATAATGTGTGCCTTACTGGCTTACTTTAGTAAAATATTGCTTTTAACTTTCTTAAATTACAAACGAGGACAGGGATATATTTGAATTAAAGAAATTTTCACCTAAACTAAGTATCATATCCTGTATCTGAAAGTGAGAAGCATGCAATAACAATTTAAAAAAGATATTTGAAACGCCACGTAAATAATGCGAAAGTTTGAGACGATTTTAGAAAGAGAAGCTCCGGATTAAAATTTGTTTGACGCATAAGCGATTATGAGCATTTCTAAGGCCCATATTTATATAGGAAGCCCTCAGAATCTCAGACAATTATCATTGATAGTAAAAAGTTAAAATTAAAAAAATGATCATGCAAATGAAAGAAAAAAGTTGAAATCAACAACCATGAGATACTTCACATATTAACTGCTCTTTAAGTGATTAGTTTTCTATCTATTCAGCCTTTTCTATGGTAATTTTCATTTAGAACTAACATTAGAATGTACTCTAAGTACGGTTGAAACACTCAGCCTTAATATCCGAAAGGATTGGTTATCCTAAACAAAGTTAAAGGTTAAACTAGTGCAACAACTATGGCCCGGATAGTTTAAAATTTTTGCTTCTCTGTATCTAACAATGGACAGATTACTATGTACCAGACTGCCTAAGTTATGTATGACACCCTTCAAAATAATTTTTTGTGCTTTTAGCCATAATTTTAGACCCGGATATTTTGACTTCAAACTCTTTCAAATAGTATATTACCCTTCATTTATCAACGGATTATAAATTCAACATCTTATAGGATCCAAATGAGTCAAATGCTGCCCAAGTTGGCCCAATATCATCGAATATCCACAGAGTGCAGTGCCTGACATCCATAGGGTTTGGTTGATATTTTTAGCCTTCGTTTGTATTTGGCGGGTGGTTATATTAGGATTCCTTATTAAGGCTGGCAATGGAGAAGGTATGGGGTGGGTTTTCCTATATCCTCATCCATATTCATTTTCAAAATTCAAACTTATACTCACACCTAGCGGGTGTTCAAAAATCATACGCACTGAATTTTACGGGTATGCGGGTTTTATTTGGGTAGAAATAGGCCACAATAATTTATACCCATATTCTCACAAAATATACATTAGATGGCTTTAAATTTTTGTAGGGGATGAATTTATTTTTTAGACGTGACAAATCAGCGAGCAACTGAAGACGGGAGAATGAGAGAGTTGTGGGCGTGTGGGTGGCTGAATGAGAAGGATTGGAGAGTAGAGGAGGAGTGTCGAGTCTGGTAGTACTTGGCAAGAGTTTCTTTAGGAATAAATTGAGCTTTGAGCCATGCATTTGGGCCACAATTCATAAATCTAGGCTAGTACCTTTTTTAAAAAAATTTGTACAAACATGTTTACAGGTGTCACATGGGGCGGGTATGGGCAAGTTTTTTGGATACGGGTTATGGGTGGAAAATGGACGGGGTATTGGGCGGGTGAAGCCTAAACTCGTTCCCATACCCATAGCTATGTCCATACCCATTTCCCTATACTTGCTTCATACCCGTTTTCCTCCCATTTTTAACACCCATGGGCTTTAAGTGGAGTGGGTATTACAGGTTTAAATGGGTATGGATTTTTTTTGTCAGCCCTATTCATTGTCATATGTAGTGATTTATGGTTGATCGAATGTGGCAATATTGAATCAAATTCCCTATATTCCAATCCAAGGGATCTCGCTTTTAGGTTGTGACGATTTTCTTTTGATGCATTTGCTTGCTAGCCCAACAAATGCAGTTGGAAACACAATCTTTACATACCAAAATATGTTGGCCAGCATGACAATCCCTTTAGAACTGGCTTTTGGAATGGACACAAATGGTATCCTAATATTCTTTGACCTCACATTAGTACACAATGGTGCAATAAGCCATTATAAAAAGTAGGGCTGAGCAAAAAAATCGGGTACCCGGACCCGGTTGGGACCCGGTGGGTTTGGACCCGGAACCGAATTAGCCTGGACCGGGACCGGTTCCAAAATTCAGGACCCGGTTATAACCGGTTCCAGGACTGGGTCCTGAAAATTTGGAACCGGACCCGGTCCTCGTACCCGGTTATCCGGTCCACATCTTAAAATAAAAAAAAATTAAAATATATATTTGTGAACCCTAAAATCTCAATAGAGCCCCACGCCACTTCCTCACTTCTCATTTTCTCAATCCTCCTCAGACCTCAGTCTGCTACTCTGCTCGACTGCTCCTCACCCTCACGTCCTCGGCTAGTCGACTGTCCCTCTCTCTCTCTCTCTCTCTCTGGGCTGCTTGTGCTTCTTCTGGGCTCTCTCAGTCTCTCTTTCTCTCTTCCCGCCGGTCGCTGGCTGCTTCGACGGTCAGACAATGAGGCCACGCTCGCTCTATCTCGTGTCTGGCTTTCCCTCTCTCTCTCTCTCTAGACTGCTTGTGCTTGTGCTACTCTGCTCGAACCGCCAACGGCCCAACACCAACAGTGAGCAACTCTTCCTCTCTCTCAGAGTCTAGATCTATGTATTACTTGCAAGTTTTCGAATTATTCGTGCTTTTGCTTAGATCTTTTCGTGTTTTAGTGTCCAGGTCTCTTCCTCAATCCTCAGTAAGCAACTAAGCATGCTCTTCGTCCTTCGATTCATTCATGTCTTCTTTTGATGATTATGCTCTTCGATCTGTTCATGTTTTTGAATTACTTGCTGATTTCATTCAATGAATGTGCTAATAATGGTTTGGTTTTTTGACCCAAAAAACTGATGAAAAATTAAATTAAAAATGACAAAAAAAGGATACCGGGTACCCGGTGGTGGAACCGGTCCCAACCGGTTCTGGGACTGGGTCCAGAAATCCTGGACCTGGTCCAACCGGGACCTGGACCGGTTCTCATATTTCTGGACCCGGTCCAACCGGGACCGGGACCGGTTCCTCAAAAACTGTCCGGGTACCCGGTTATGCTAAGCCCTATTAAAAAGTGTCATTGCTTACACATGGATCAATCCGACTTCATTCCAGGAGTTTATTTCCTATGCTATGAACCCTGGTCATATGATTGCTCCAATATTGTTTGAGCTGAATACATTATTGATTGAGCTCAATACATTTTTGTCGTTGGCATATTTTCCATATGAATATATAGGATTTCAAAAGAGTTATCACTCATTTTAAATGCAAGCTTTTTCAATCTCAAAAGCTTATGGACACAAAACATAATAAACATGGACATGTCCACTTCAAGGAACAGGAGTTGAACTGTATTTTGTATGCTAGATGTCAAATAACCGGTTTGGTTGTTAAATCTCTTCAACTTGAAATAGCTAATACATGTTTTTAAGTGAAATGATCTTTAACAGCTAATTCCAATAAGTCATTTTTGTCGGTACCAGAGGAAAATATGATGAAAACGTCACCCAATTTTAACAACCATTTTTAGGCGAAGTAGGGGTAAATTACGACATTACGTTCTTTATTATAGTTGTTAGCAACCAATATTTATGAAAAATCAGTTGTGTGCTGAATGAGGCAATAATTTATGCATACAGAAAGTACAAAAACTATTATGAGAATGAGTTCTGTAATGATTGAGGCAATAATTTATACATGCAAAGGAACTTTTGTTCTGTGTTATTATGGTCAGCCCAATTCCTTCGCCTAGAAGCCACATATTTATCTTCCTTAACACAATAGTGATTTTGTTCCATGCATAACTACGAAATAAAAAACAAAAAAATTACATTATTGATAAACATTTATACATAACGTATTGAGCACATTTTTTTAAATTATTATTATGATACAAAAATGTTAAAAAGACTCCAAATTATAGCCGTGACGAGGATGACAATAGGATGAGTTCTATCATCTGGAGCTCTTTAGATAGCCTCTGATATAGTTTTGATGGTACCCAATACATTATAGCGACAACAAAATCACCATGTACACTATTGTTGAGGTTCAAACTAGCGGCGCTCGCTTCTTGACAATCACTCCAGGAATCTTGAATCAATATCAAGTCATCTCTATTGTTTTCACACAATTATTAACCAAGACCCAAAAAATCGAAAAGTTAAAAATGTTACTAAAAACACTTTATTTAAAATTTTACAACTGTTTCTATGTAACGTATTTTCTTTTACATTTTTATGATAATATAGTGGTTAAATATATCGTTTACAATCATTCTTTAAATCATTAAAATTGTCAAAAGCATAAGAATATTTATTTATAAATATCATGTAAATAGTGAAATATATGTGCAGTACATGTACAATGCATGGACACTGTGCAAGCGATTACATTATTTATAAACATATTAAATATCCATCAATCAAGTACTAAACATATAAACTAGTTAGTCGCTAGCTAAGACCCGTGCGTTTACCCCGAAATTATATTTTTAAATAGTTAAATGGTACTTTGAAATTATCATTGAATAGTTATTAGATCGAAGTCAAAAAATATGGGGTAAGCAGTGAAAATATGATGGAAGCATAAGAGTTGAAGGAAATAATTATATAGTTCATAATATGAAATGAATCCCCAAGACTGCATAATGTTGAATTGAATGAAACATACGCTCAAGTGTAAACTATAATGATAAGCATGAATTAAGGCAGATGACATGGGAGTGGAGCGAAAGCAACGCTACATCGATTCTTCTTCAGGCTGTATTAAGAACCAAAAAAAAAAAGGCGATGCTTAGATTTGTAACATATAAACGCATAGGTAGAATAAAATGTATATACTTATTTTTTTGTTACCTAGAGAAATAACTATCATCGAAAGAAACTTCTTCCTCCCAATCAATTGATGAAATGACATCGATGGAGGGTTCGATTTCACCTAATCGAGGAGGCTCAACAACTGTAACACCCGAGATTTCATCCCCTCCGTTAAGCTTCTGTATATCGTTATAAATCGACTAATGTCGAGGTAGGCTGCCTGAGTGTTGTTTTTATTATTGAAAGAAATATTATTATTCTCATGGTTAATAGCCTTTTAGTTTTTTTTTTTACGATTAGAACGTCGAACCTTGGGAATGATTCTGCAATTTATTGAATTGAACCTTAATATAATCAAACGGCGACTAAACCAGCCGAAGATTATATTAACGGTTACGGATTAAGATTTGAAGGTCGAGCATTGAATTTGTAGCACAACAGGCGGATGTTTTTATTAGCGGACAAAAAAAAATGAATTTAAGGGGCCGAAGCCCCCTTTTTCGAAAAGGGAGGAGAAGCAGTGCGAGGGGGGTCCTCGACCTCCCTGCCCCGTGAACACACACACACACGCCAGGAGAGGGGGAGGGCAGCGCCGATGGGGTCGCCGATGACCGGCGACGAGTGCCCAGTCGTCCCCATGCCGCCGGTCGACGCCCAAAACTGGGCCAGAGGAGGGGGAGAAGACAAACGAGCAAGGAGAAGGGCTGGAGCAAGTGGCTAGCGACCTGACCCTCGGCGGCTCCTCCACGTTGGCGACGGCGACGGTCCGGCAGGGTGGGCTGGCCAATAGCTGAGGGGCAAGAGAACAACCCGAGCCGCATTGAACCACCCAAATCGAACTCTAAAACGGGTCCTTCAACTTGGATTCGAGGTGGGTTTCTCATCCTCCTGTTTATGGTTAAATTGTTAATTTCAATAAAGCTTATTGGTTATTGATTATAGTTCGTTCAGGTTGAATTCGATGATTATTCATTATAGTTCGAGTTCGTTCAGGTTGAATTCGATGATTATTGATTATAGTTCGTTTAGGTTGGATTCGAATCAATTATCAATGATATGAGGAAATTGTAGCGTAAATTGAACGATACCAAATATATATATATGTTAGTCGTACTGAACTAAAGTTTATCGTTTATAGTGTATTGATTATATGTCATTTGTCAATTTTATGAAATTTATTGAATATGTCAAGTTTATCAATTATATACAGTTATCGATTATATAAAATTTATACATAAGTTTATCGAATATATACATGGATAAATTATCGATGCTAAGAGCTTTATTGATTATATGAGGGCTTCGGTTTATAAAGTTCATTGAATATATAATGTTCATCGCCGGTTTATAACATAGTTCTAAATGACCTTTACTATTTATAATGTTGTTCATCGATTATACATGCTCACTGTTTCTATAAAGTTTATTGATTATATAATGATTATTGATTATGCATATCTATCGATTATATATATATATATATATATATATATATATATATATATACACACTGTTCATCGAATATATATACTTACTTAAAGTCTATTGATTATATAACGCTCATTGATTATGCATGTTTATCGATTATATATAAAGTTTATCGAGTACACGATGGTTATGGTTTGTATAATGATTATCGATTTTATGAAATTCTAGATGACACATAGTTCATGATTATATGAAGTCGATTGCCTTTATACAGCGAAGCCCACGCTATTAAGCCGATTAGTGTTTATATCTCCGTTAGAGTATTCAATAAGCCGATTGCCTTTACATAAATCGCTAATGGTATATTAAGTCAATTGTAGTTCTAAATAAGCTATTGCCTTTATCAAACCTTATGTTTATCGATTTTATATAGCGTATCGATTGTTTGTCAATTGTACATTATAGTCAAGGTTCATAAATGCTTATTTACATGATTGCTAAGTGTTCCTAATTGTTTTATCGGTCGCATGTTTCCATCGACAAGTCATTGGTAATGAAATAACCTTAGACTATCGGATTAACCAACCGAGTGAATCAGGTGACCAGTAAATAGGTCGAGGGACAAGGGATTTTTAAAGGTTACTTGCAGTTTTAGCCTAATAAACCCATTACCTCCCTAAAAGTCTACATGTAACTTCAACTCATATGTTTCAAGGCTCATTATTTGGCAGAGAATTCAAAGCTCAGTATTTCATTTTTCTGCTAGAAGGCAGAGACAAAGCTCAGTATTTCATTTCTCTGCCAGAAGGCAGGGACAAAGCTCAGTTTTTCATTTCTCTGCCAGTAGGCAGGGAATTCAAATCTCAATATTTCATTTCTCTGCTAGAAGGCAGAGACAAAGCTCAGTATTTCACTTCTCTGCCAGTAGGCAAGAAATGCAAAGCTCAGTATTTCATTTCTCTGCCAGAAGGCAGAGACAAAGCTCAGTTTTTCATTTCTCTGCCAGAAGGCAGGGAATTCAAAGCTCAGTATTTCATTTCTCTGCTAGAAGGTAGAGACAAAGTTCAGTATTTTATTTCTCTACCAGAAGGCAGAGATAAAACTCAGTTTTTCATTTCTCTGCCAATAGGCAGGGAATTCAAAGCTCAGTATTTTATTTCTCTGCTAGAAGGTAGAGACAAAGCTCAGTATTTCATTTCTCTGCTAGAAGGCAGAGACAAAGCTCAGTTTTTTTTCACTTCTCTGCCAGGAGGCAGGGAATGCAAAGCTCAGTATTTCATTTCGCTGCCAGTAAGGAGAGGATTCAAAGTTCAATGTTCATAATTTTGCTAGTAGGCATAAGTTGAAGTTACATGTGTCATAACTCTGTTAATATGCAGTAGAGTCAAGAGAAATATGGTCAAATAAGACTCCTAGTTCCTATGATGGCTTACAAAACGTTGTACTTTTAATAAACAAGTATGTGAGGTTCAAAGGTCATTTTGCTACATTAATAGTAAATAGTTTACCAATCACATGACGTAGTTATATGCCTCATTTTATGGTTATCGTTCTATATTCTCTCACAGAAATCTATTCTTGCATATGATCAGCTACTGTGTGGTATAGTAAGGATTGTATCGCATGGAACATGATGGTTGTTTTAGTGGCATTGCTAACTTTATATAGCTTACTACCTGACGGCATCTTTAACAACATTTTAACGACTATGTACGATTTACATGATATGAACTAACACCAACTTCGCTAATGTATTAAGCATCACGTATAAGGTTTTAGCAATAGGTGAGCCTTTCAAAAGTCGAGAAATTACGAATGACGGTCGTAAGTTATTATTGAATTGAAAATATTCTTTTAGGGGAGGGGGTTATCCACTCTATGATTTTCGCTTACTCCATATGTCATTGTTGCCCTCAAGGTTCCTAAAGTAAGTCGAAATGGAGTCATTGCTACCCTAGAAGTAAAGTGATGTGCTTGTACGTGAGTTGCAAAGTGTATTATGATGTAATGATCATAAATTAAGTTCTTGTGTGCTGGGTTTGCATATCATTTAGAGTCGCTCTGTATGGCCGTATGAGCCACCATCTAAGTTGCCAGGGTTGTACCCTTCGTTGTTCATTTGTTAAAACACTAAATTGCCTTGATTGTGGTGCTCCGGGTGGGTAGCCTGTTGAGTTATGAACTCCGGTGGGTGGCCGTTGAGTTAGTTTTACTGTTATTTTTAGTGTAGGGAATTAATTGTAAGGCTGTAAGCCTGGGAAGATGGTCAAGTTCTATGAGAAACTTTGTCCGTTTTGTCCCAGGATTTAAGAACAAAATGGTAATACTCCTGACTTTAGTGTTGGGGGCGTTACAACAACAAACACCCATGGTTGTTCTAGGTGATCATCCAATATGACATATAATGTAAGCTCAGTTTCTACCTGTATATATTGAAATTGAAATTTATTAATTAATGTAAACCCATAGGTATGAAAGACAAATTACAAAATATTACAATAATAAGGTCACCATTGCTACATATCCACTTAAGACGTTGGTGGTAGTATGGAGAAGAATTGCTGTAACATCCTGAAGAACAACAAAAGTTCGAGTGCCCGACCTATCTTGTACATCAACTTTGAAGAAGAATATAAAAGGTCAACGAAGAGGTTACGGCGAACTGTCTATTATATAATAGAGCATATCTTAACAATTTACAGGTTAAATGATATTGAAGGAAGGCGACAAAATATATACCTTCAAGAACTTGCATCTCGTGGATTGTGTAGGCTTGAAATTTGTTTTGGAGTTGCCAAACATTCCAAATTTTGTCATGTATACATCAATTTCTCTTATGAACTTTTCTCTCTCTATTTATATGCACACACGTGTGTGTATATATATCTATATATATAGATATAGATATATATATATATATATATATATATATATATATATATATATAGGTATGTATGTATGTATGTATATAT
>JACYFF010031952.1:11524947-11543139 GCA_017589665.1 Selenicereus undatus
ACTAGAGAAGAGTGAAGGCCAAAATTCAGAGGAGTTTCAATGGATGTGTGGTGCCAAAGATGTGGTTGTTGAGGAAGAGAACAAGGCGAAGGCCGACGCCTCTATTTCAGTTTATTTCAATGATTATACATTTACACCATTATCAAAGGAGAGGCTTAGAGTTCAATTCATCAGAATAATGAAGTCTTTTTCAACAAGACTGAGGTTTGTTTTATTAGCATCCCCCCCCCCCCCTACCTTATGGTGTTAAATTTTGATTGAGTTGTTTTTGATAGGGTTTGGGGTGTGAGTTTTGCTGGGTTTTTGTTATCTTCATCTGGGTTTTAGATAATATTTGTAAAAGTTGTGTTTTTGAATTTTTCTATGATAAGTTATTTGGTAATGGAGATGGGCAAAGGCGTGGAGTGGAATGAGAATGTTTAGCTATGTTCTATTTAAGGTTTTACGTGGAATGTGTTGCTCAAAGACTTGGCAAAGTTTGTGTCTTTCCTGTGGAGAGTTAGATGGCTAGTTGTGATACTTATAAAGCCTTGAATTTGCTGTTAGCCATGAGGGATCTCTAACCTAAGTTTCAAAAGTTTCTAATGAATCATACACGACTAAGTATGATCCAATTGTCATATCGGGGAGCAAACTAATCTGCTTTCTAATGATTCTATCATGTACTGTTTCCAAAAAATGAAAAACCATAAAGTATAATTGTAATAGTAGATTTTCGTAATGTTTTATAGATTTTTTAAACATTATTTTATAGTACATATGGTGATGAGTATCCGTAGGTGGACACCCCTGATCTGAAACTCTAGATCTGCCACTGTATGTTCCCATAGCTTATAGGAAAAATCAATGTCCAAAACAAATATGAGGATCGAGTCGAATTCCCTAAACCGAACATAAATTAAATAAAAGAAGAAACAAACATTAAATGTTCAATAATTTATGTATAAGAACTTATATACATGTTAATAAAGACCAAAATAGAAAGTCAGAAACCCAAAAAAGATGGATGAAAATCAGTGGCGGATCTAAAATTTTGAAGTAGGGGTATCCACCTACTAATATTCATCACCGTTTTTTATAAGTTCATCATAGTTTGAATTTTCTGATATTTTCTCTTAACGATCAACTAAAGTGGTACATAAGATAGCACAGTTTTGGAGTATGATTATATGAACCAATATGCAATAAAATGCAGTAGCCTGCTAACCATTTTTAATTTCTTTTTTTAACTATTCGAAAATGGACCTTTTAGGAAAAGTACACTTTGAAACGCCATGAAAATAGGTTCTAGGCCTTCTAACGCTGCTTCAATACAAAAGAAGGACCCTTCACGAGCTTCTCATTCGGGATTAATGAAGTCCATGTCCCACTTCGTTTACACAAATCTGGCAAACGAAAAGTAGAAAAAGAAACAGAAACGGATCGAACAAATTCTACTTTTGAGATTGATTTGATTAACCAGAAAAAGGTTTCATTTTTACCCCCATTAAGAGTAGTTGGACAACCAACAAGGCTCTGGTGCTTGCGAAGTCAAATTTTCTTGCGCCTACTTCATACCAAACTGTGGTTGGTGACCAGGGCACTTGGCAGTGGATTGTTGGGGGTGGGGTGTTGACAGGTGCCGATGGCGTATTTTTGTGGCCGGTGAGGGGCGTCGGTGACTCGGCGTGCGGCAGGTGCAGTGAAACCTGTTCTAAGTGGCTGAGGTGCTGGGCAGAGTAGCAGCCAGCGCTAGCAATGTCGAGTAGAAGGCCAGAGTGGAGGAGTGGAGTGGAGGTTTCGATTTTTCGATGACCAATCCACGGCCACATCGGCTAGAGTGAAGGAGGCAGGGACTGAGGAGCCGAGTGGGCATCGAACTGGTGACTGACCGACTGTCAAGTTGGAGGCAGGGGAGTCGAGGAGAGCTCAGAGGAGTGTCTGGGAAACTAGAGTACTCAAACGGCAGGCCACCACACGTGATTAATACAATGTGATTTTTTTTTAATGTTAGTTGTTGGCTTTTAGCTTTTGGATAGGTCCAATTACAAGGTCCAAGTTGATAAATTTTCAATAATAAAAGGTTTTTTTTTGGCTAATTTTAGGGGTGTCCATTAATAATATATATCTAGGCCTCAAATTAATTTGTAAGACATTTTTTTGAATTAGGGATGTCCATGAACACCCCTCCACTAGCTATAGATCCGCCCCTGATGAAAATGATATATAAATTTAATATCGTAAATCAACAAATGCTATAAGGATCGCTCATGACTCAGTCATGGGGATTTTAACTCATATCTGAATTTTGGTGTGTAATTAGACATGGAATACATGAATAAGAAGATTAATGTAAGGAATGGTCGGGGGAGGGGGATTACTTGACACGGATGGACAAACAGATTTTCTCGGTTTTACCATCCATTTATGCACACAATAGTGAGCCAATCCCAAATTGCCAGCATCCACATCAACGACGGCAATTCTTGTGGCGACGATTAAGAATTTAAGAAGTTGGCTACATCAATACCCTAACCCCCCAGTAATCCAGCATCCAAAAAAAAACATTAAGTAAAGTTATATCAACTAAAGGGAAATCTAAACAAACGAAATTTAAGCAAGTTCTTTACATGTTTAGATATTCAATGATTTAAAAAAAAAAAAAAACCAAAACGAGATAGTTAGATGATCTCATTGTAGTCATTTATTGGAATTCTTACATATTCTTTTTTTTTTTTAAGCTTTCTAAGGCTTACTAATGATTTTTTTTTTTAAAAAAAAAAGAAAAAAACATGGACACGTTAAACCAAGAAAAATGATATTTATGGGTAATTTATAAGATTCAATGATACTTATTGGGGATGGCACTAGTGAAGCCAACCATTGCATTGCAGTGTATAGTAAGCATAGCTTATATAAATCTCAATGTCATATGGCCTAAAAAATAAACAATAATGATTTCTAAGAGCAATCAGTAAAGATGAGGATAATAGGATAAAGAACAGAAGGATCCAATCCATTTGTTTATCATTTAAATTTTGATCGTTAAATATATAAACTCTAACAGATAGATAGCTAATAAAAAAAAAATCTGGATGAATTAAAGTCTTGAATATAAAACATATAATTAATTAGTTAAGATTTTTGGAAAGTTTGAAGATTGTCGGGAGTCAATGGGTTGTGTAAATATAATCTAATTTAGTCAATTAAGTAAAAACAGCAGAGGGAGAGAGAGAAAATAACATGGGAAAACACATTTTAAATTATGATTGATGATTTTTTTTCCTATTTTTATATTTTAAAAATTATGATAGTTCACAATATTTTTGATAATGGTAAAGATACAACATAAATAAGATAGGAAAAAGTAAAGCAACAAGGAAATAGACATGAAAAGTTATCAACGGAAAATATTTTATTAAAGTGGTTATGGTTTTTTCTAAAGGGAAGTTAACAGATTTTGTTGCCGAAAAAGAAAAGGTTAATATATTTTTTAAGTAGCTTTTAAATTATAATAAATAATTTTTTAAAAATATTTACAATTTGAAAATTTATTACAATTCACAATCTTTTTAATTTTGGTAAAAATCTTTATATTATAAATGCTAGAATGTGTAAAGGGTTGAGTGTTGAAGAAATGAAAAATGCTAAGATGGGAGTAAATTTAGGGTAAATGTTGCTTCACAACCGTTGGATCAAAATCTTAAACAATCTTAGTCCTTGGATTTATCTTTACTATCCACATTAGGTCTCAGGTTCGATTCCCTCATCCACCATTATATTGTATTGCCCATTGTAGCTCTTACGGACCAAAACGTTTTTAATTTTCGTCATTATTGTTATTATTAATATTTTGTATTTTTCAATACAAATATAAATTTGAGCATGTGTTATTAGAGATAATAGAATAATAAATATGATTTCCATGATTATTTCTATTATTACTATTGTTGTTGTTGTCGTCATTATCACTGTCGTCGTTGTTATCTTTCCGTTTGAATTTGATAACATAGTCAATATTAATAATGATCATCAAATTATCAAAGAGAGATTAAGAGATTATAATAGATATAAAAAATTGTATTAGTTCATTATTATAAAATACATTAATAATTTAGAAGTTTTAACTTAATGAAACAAAATTATAATTACTAAACAAGTCATAAAACCTTATATGACACCTTATTATTAACACATAATATAATATACACAATTATAAAGAAACAATAAATATTTTTTATTTCCACTATTATTATTATTAATATTTTGTATTTTTCGATACAAATATAAATTTGAGCATGTATTATTAGAGATAATAGAAAAATAACTATGATTTTCATGATTATTTCCATTGTTATTATTGTTGTTATTGTCGTCATTGTCGTTGTCGGCGATTTTATCTTTCTCCTTGAATTTGATAACATGGTCAATATTAATTATGATCATCTAATTATCAAAGAGAGATTAAGGGAGTATAATGGATATAAAAGTTTTTATTATTTCATTATTATGGAATAAGTTCATGTTTTGGAAGTTTTAACTTAAGAAAACCGAATTATAATTACTGAACAAGCCGTAAAACCTTAGGTGACACCTTATTATTATCACATAATATAATATACAAATTTATATAGAAATAATAATAAAAAAATATTTCCATAATTATTATTATTATTTTGTCTTTTTCGTTACAAATGTACATTTGAGCATGTATTATTAGAGATAATATAAATATAAATATGATTTCCATGATTATTTTCATTCTTACTATTGTTGTTGTTGTCATTGTAGTTATCGTCGCTGTTATCTTTCTCTTTGAATTTGATAACATAGTCAATATTAATTATGATCATATAGATGTAAGGGTTGCGCTGAAAAATTACATATTGTAAGCATGATATAACATATTACAAGGGTTGAATGTGAAATATAAAAAAAATTTAAAATAAAACGCAATCATCATATTAGGCCCATGAAACTGAATTTCTTTCACATTTAATATGATCTATTTAGCAGAAGGAAATAAACGAACTATTTTTTTGTGTTTCAAAGCATATATATCTTACAATTAAATTTAATTCATTTAAATCTTAAACATATAATTAATTTTTAACATTTCAAATAAATTGACCAAAATCTAATCTATTTAACGCACAAGAAAAATTGAAATCACTTTCGTTTTCTTTTAAACCATACAAATCCAATAATCAAATTCTCTTCATAAAACACCTAAAATTATAATTAATGTTTTACCTTTTAAAACAAAACACCCCAAATTGTCGTAACACTTCAAACTAAGAAATATCTCAACCCATAAATCTGAACTCAACCCATCTCTTGCAAGACAACATAAGGGCATGGGAAGTTTATATCAAAATCCATGAAATTATTCAGTTGACATGAAAGCCAAATGTACAAAGTATGAATACTTAATTATATTAGCGTCCCCTAATTGGCCATTTTAAATAGCCAAAAAAGTTATGTATTAGCATAAATATAATGTTCAAATTATTTTCGTTGAAAGACAAATTTTATTTCTGCTACATGTAAAACTGAAACTAAACTGACTTCAAAATAGTTTATACCTAAATTCACTAGACAATTAGCCGTTTTATAAATTTTTGCTCAACAACAAGAGGAGAAGGTGAATTTTTCATCATTGGCATCATAGATTGACTTATCATCACCCAATTTAGGCCATGTTCTTTTCAGTGGGAAATGAGGGGTGTGGGATGAGTGGGTGTGGGAAAAGGGGGGAAGGAGTGGGTGGGTGTGGTATTTTTTTTTAAGTGTGGAAAGAAGTGGATGAGTGACTGAGTGTGGGTGACAGCTGAATGTAGTTCAATGAAGTTGAAATATTGATTAGTAATAATTTTTTGTTTTATAATGTAATAATTTTATTGTGATAGTAATTAATGATGATGATTTTTTTTTATTTTTGTTCATTCTTTTTTATTTTGTTTATTTTTTATTTTTTATTTTGGTAATTTTATTATTTCATTTTATATATTTAAAATCTTAAATTTTTAATTTTTAATTTGTAATTTGTAATTTTTTAATTTTTTAATTTTTTAATTTTTTAATTTTTTAATTTTTTAATTTTTAATTTTTAATTTTTAATTTTTAATTTTTAATTTTTAATTTTTTATATTTTTTAATTTTTAATTTTTATTTTTTAATTTTTAATTTTTAATTTTTGTAATTTTTGTAATTTTAATTTTTATTATATTTTTTAATTCTTTCAGTTTTAATTTTTTAATTTTTAAAATTTAGTTTTTATTTTCTTAATTTTTATTTTTTTGTATTTATTTTTGTTTTTTTTTGGAATTTTTCATTGGTTGTTTTTCTGGAATAAAAAATAAATAGATAGAACAAAATAAAAAATAAAAAAATAAATACAAAAACTTTAAAAAGTTAAAAATTAAAAAAAAAATAAATAAAAAATAAAAATAAATGCAAAATATTTAAAATTTTAAAAATTTAGAGATAAAAAATAATAAAAAATACAAAAAAGTAAAAAAATACAAAAAATAAAAATAAAAAATAAAAAATGGAAATAAAAAATAAAAAATAAAAAATAAAAAATAATGAAAAAAAAAGAAAATTGTTTCATGGCATCCGAAAAATTAAAACTGTTTATAATTGCTATCAGATTATTCATACACACAATTACGTAAATTGTAAAAAATTTCAAAATATGAGAAATGGTTGTTTTATGTAGGTGTGGGAAGGAGTGGGTGAGTGTGGGAATGACTAATATTTTTTTTAAAGTGTGGGAAGGAATGAGAAGATGGGGAAAAGAGTGGTTGAGTGTGGGAATGACTGATATTTTTTTTAAAGTGTGGGAAGGAATGGGAAGATGGGGGAAAGAGTGGGTGAGTTGATTTCCCAACGAAAAGAACAGGGTGTTAGCATGGTTTGTGACAAATTCACTATCTACTGTCTCCATCATACTTATATAGACTTTTGTCACAATCATATACTTTTTAATTATTAATCCAATTAGTTATGCACGAAGTTGCTGTATATTTAACTTTTTTATTGAATTTTTCAATTATCTTCTCTAAATTATAATATTAATCATGTCTACCATAACTATTTGTTTATTATTTCGATAACATATCTACAGAATATCTATTTGAATATACTCCGTGCAAAGCACGAGCCCAAACTAATACTATATAAATAAGAGAGAAAACTTTAAAGTAATAAGGAAATAGATAGGAAGAGTTACCAAACGAAAGTATTTTGTTAAGATGGGCATGACCTTTTATATAAGGAAATAGAGAGGAAAAACTACGAAATCAAAAGATTTTTTTTTAAATGAGTATGGGTTTTTTTGAAAATGAAAGTTTAGAGATTTTGTTGTCCCAAAAAGAGAAAACTGAAGATATTTTATAATTTAAATTATGATGGTATTATCTTCAAAAAAAATTTGGTGATTGTGATTAATTATATATTCGAACAATTTAGGGTTCGGAACGTCAAATTTAAGAGAAAATTTCAAAAAGCCTATCATCACTACACTATTTTTATATTACAGCTTAGACTATTTTTAACTTAGAAAACCCTCTAGTATAGAGGGAAAAAATCACAGGGCAAACCAACATAAAATTCCACGGTAAGAATAGTAAACGGTATACTGAATAACCGTCTCGAATTCTTTACCCTAATTTGAGATCCACAACAACTTAGAAATAATACATAAATTGTCTCTAGGCTCGAATACGATTGAATAGCACCTCCAATTGATTATACCACCGTCTAGACAAACGCCCAAATTGTTTTATGTCACTCATTTGCACAGCTTTAGCCGCGCTTTACACTAACATTCAAACCTTCACAATCTTGTGAGATTCTTGTTTTCTGTGATGATACTCAAGGTCAGAAGGGCCTAAATTTATAGTGCTCCTAAGCTTACATAACAAGGCACAACTTGTCTTGATTCACCTTGCAGCAAAGTCGGCACTTTCAACCAACAAATCATCATCATAGAAAACCTTCCTTCTTGTTTCCAAGTAAAAAAACGTGATTTGCTACTTAAAATTTCAAGAGTGTTTTTTTTCTTTCTTTGCTAGTTGCAAATAGTTGCGTTGGACTTAATTGAATAATTATCCAATCCAACAAATCTACCCCTCTATCCCAATGGAAGAGACCTCAACTCCTCATCATGTCACTTGGAGGTCAACCCCCTACTAACCGGGTACATAAGTCAAACTTGCCCTTGGGAATTAGTTTAGTCAACATATCTGTGACCTTTTTATTTGTTTGAATCTTATTCAATATGATTAGCTTCTCCTCGATAACAGACAGCAAGTAATGATATCTCACATCTATGTGTTTCCTGCGAGAGTGATATACGGAGTTCTTATTTAAGTCGATGACACTCTGACCAGTGCAAAACATTACATATTCTTTCTATTTCAACTCCAACTCTCAGAAACCGCTTCATCCACAACATTTCTTTCCTAACAACGATGTATTCAGCTTTTGTTGTAGATAGAGCCACACTCTTTTGTAATTTCGAATGCTATGACATAGCTCCCCTGTAAAAGTAAAGACATAGCACGATGTGGACCTCCTATCATCAAGACAACTCGCCATTTTTTAGATCCAAGAATTGGATCAGGCCCACCAAACTGAAAACAGAATGTGGTAGTTCCCCGTAAGTATTTCAAGATCCACTTAACAGCTTCTTAGTGAACCTTTCCTCGGTTGGAAAGGAGCTTGCTCACAACACCCATAGCATGAGCAATATCTGGTCGCGTATAGACCTTAACGTATATAAGTGAGCCGATTACAGAATAATAAGGAGTTTTAGACATCTGCAATTTTTCCTTCTTCGATTGTGGACAATCTCTCTTACTCAACTTAAAGTGAGCAGCAAGCGAAGTACTGGTTGGCTTGGCATTTTTCATGTTGAACTCTTCAAGCACCCGCTCAACATATGTTTCGTGTGATAGTCACAATTTCTTGTTCTTTCGATCTCGAGTAATGTCCACACCCAAAATTTGTCTGTGCCGAACCCCAAATCCTTCACGTCAAAAGATTTGGATTCCCCCTCCCTCAATTTACTAATTAGAATAGCATCCTGCTCAACAGTTAGTGCGTCATCAACATAAAGCAACAGGATAAGCTAGTTACCATTGGGAAATTGATGAATGTACAAACAATGATCAACTTATGTCCTTTTATAGCCTTGGCTCATCATAAACGAGTCAAATTCTTATACTATTGTCTAGGAGTTTGTTTTAAACCATGTAAACTCTTCTTCAACCTGTAAACCATGTGGTCATTCCCATCACCTTTAAAACGCTCTGGTTGATATATGTAGATTTCCTCCTGTAAGTTTCCATGTAGGAATATAACTTTTACATTTAATTTAGTTGCTCAAGTTCAACATCCAAGCTAGCAGTCAGTCCTAATACAACCCGAATAGAACTCATCTTCGTTACATGAGAGAAGATTTCACTGAAGTCAATACCCTTTTTATGAGCGCATGTTTTTACCACCACTTGAGCGTTATATTTCACGATTTGGTTGCTATCTTTCTTCAACTGGAACACCCACTTGTTTATGAGTGGCTTTCTACGTTTTGGAAGTTCCACAAAATCATACGTGTCATTCTTTTCCAAAGAATTCATTTCTTCTTCCATTGCTTGAATCCAACACTACTTGTCCTTGTGAGATTGCGCCTATTTGAAGCTCTTTGGCTTCCCCTCACCAATTAGAAGAACATACTGAGAACTAGGATGCCTGGTAGACGGTTGACAATCTCTTGAACTCCTTCTTATTGGAGGATTTGCATCAACTTCAGGAGATTGCTTCCCCTTGATCAAGGCCACCATCAGTAAGAATATTTTCTGTAGTATTTTCAGATTCTGTCTCTAACATAGCTACCCATCTGTGGCATCTCCAGACGAGATAGATACTGGTGTCACATCAGCCACACCGGTAGGATACTCCATAAAGAATATGATGGTTGTGATTGTAGATTTGAACAATCTAACGGTTCAGAATCTCAAATTTAAGAGAAAAATTCAAAAAGTCACGTCATCACTATATTGCTTTTATATTATAGTATAGTATAGATAGTATGGATATTTTGTTGCCTCAAAAAGAGAAAATGTAAGATATTTCATATTTTAAATTATGATAATATTATCTTCATAGAAAATCTGATGGCTGTCATGACAGATTTGAAGTCTCTAATTTAAGAAAAAATTTCTAAAAGCCAAGTCATCAGTACAATGCTTTTATGTCTATCTATACTATTATATAAAAACAATGTTAAGATGATGTGGCTTTTTTGAATTTTCTCACAAATTTGAGATTCTGAGCCATTTGATTATTTGAAAATGTAATCACGAGTCACGACCATTAGATTTTTTATGAAAATAATTACTCTCCAAATTAGAAAATGCCGTCGTAATTAAAAAAGTATAAACGTTTCCTTCTTTTGACAACAAAATTTCTTTACTTCTTTTGGGTAAAAAAATCTTACCCACCTTTAAAAATTCTTTTTATTTGATAACTTTCCCTTTGTTAACGCTAATCCTTCCTTTTCTCAACTATTTTAAATTAATTATCCCACTTAAAATTTATTTACACTAGAGTTACAAAAAGTATTCTTCTTAATACTTTATGCTATCTCTCTCCATGTTTACTTGGATGAAGATAGGATTTTGTAAGATGAGTCAATGATTGTATCTAAGTGATGGTCTTTTTTTGTGTTCAATTCAATGCTAAAAAAAAAGTTATTGTATGATGTTCAAATTTCAGTTATGATGAATAATTTTTTTTCCCACTTCCCAAATATCGTATGTTTGATTCTAAAATGTATGCATTCTTTTTGTATTATTTTTGAATTTACATGAATTACAATATACCAAGAAAAAGGTCTATATTGATCGATGATCTGCTTAGAATTTCTTGCTCCCTTCCATTTCGTCTTCTTCTACCTGGATTCATTTTATGTTTCAAATTTTCTTTTTAGCTTAGGATATCCAAAAAAAAGTGCAACTACCAAAATATGCTTCATAATTTTTTTTAAAAAATATACCAATAAGATAAATTGAAATTTTAGCTTAAAGAATACAACTGAATATTCATAATTTTTGCTTGAATCTTTATATTATAAATGCTAGAATGTGTAAGGGGCTGAGTGTTGGGGAAATGAAAAATGCTAACATGAGAGTAAATTTAGGGTATATGTTGCTTCACAACCGTTAGATCAAAATCTTAAACAATCGTAGCCCTTGGATTTATTTTTACTGACCACATTAGGTCTCAGGTTCGATTCCTCCATCCCTCATTGTATTGTACTATTTACTGGGCACATTAGGTCTCAGGTTCGATTCCCTCATCCCCATTATATTGTATTGCCCATTGTGGCTCTTACGAACCAAAACGTTTTTAATTTTCGTAATTATTATTATTAATATTTTGTATTTTTCAATGCAAATATAAATTTGAGCATGTGTTATTAGAAATAATAGAATAATAAATACGATTTTCATGATTATTTCTATTATTACTATTGTTGTTGTTGTCGTCATTATCGTTGTCGTTGTTGTCATCTTTCCGTTTGAATTTGATAACATAGTCAATATTAATAATGATCATCAAATTATCAAAGAGAGATGAAGAGATTATAAGAGATATAAAAAATTTTATTAGTTCATTATTATAAAATACATTAATAATTTAGAAGTTTTAACTTAATGAAACGAAATTATAATTACTGAACAAGCCATAAAACCTTATATGACACCTTATTATTAACACATAATATAATATACACAATTATAAAGAAACAATAAATATTTTTTATTTTCATTATTATTATTATTATTATTATTATTTTGTATTTTTCGATACAAATATAAATTTGAGCATGTATTATTAGAGATAATAGAAAAATAAATATGATTTCCATGATTATTTCCATTATTATTGTTGTTGTTATTGTCGTCATTGTCGTTGTCAGCGATTTTATCTTTCTCATTGAATTTGATAACATGGTCAATATTAATTATGATCATCTAATTATCAAAGAGAGATTAAGGGAGTATAATGGATATAAAAGTGTTTATTATTTCATTATTATGGAATAAGTTCATGTTTTAGAAGTTTTAACTTAAGAAAACCGAATTATAATTACTGAACAAGCCGTAAAACCTTAGGTGACACCTTATTATTATCACATAATATAATATACAAATTTATATAGAAATAATAAACATTTTTTATTTCCATGATTATTGTTATTATTTTGTCTTTTTCGATACAAATATACATTTGAGCATATATTATTAGAGATAATATAAATATAAATATGATTTCCATGATTATGTTCATTCCTACTATTGTTGTTGTTGTCATTGTAGTTATCGTCGCTGTTATCTTTCTCTTTGAATTTGATAACATAGTCAATATTAATTATGATCATATAGATGTAAGGGTTGTGCTGAAAAATTACATATTGTAAGCATGATATAACATATTGCAAGGGTTGAATGTGAAATATAAAAAAAAAATAAAAATAAAATACAATCATCATATTAGGCCTGTGAAACTGAATTTATTTCATATTTAATATGATCTATTTAACAGAAGGAAATAAACGAACTATTTTTCTTTTTGTTTCAAAGCATTCATATCTTACAATTAAATTTAATTCATTTAAATCTTAAATGTATAATTAATTTTTTAACATTTCAAATAAATTGACCAAAATCTAATCTATTTAACGCACAAGAAAAATTGAAATCATTTTCGTTTTCTTTTAAACCATACAAATCCAATAATCAAATTCTCTTCATAAAACACCTAAAATTATAATTAATATTTTACCATTTAGAATAAAATACCCCAAATTACCATAACATTTCAAACTAAGAAATATCTAAACCTACAAATCTGAATTCAACCCATCTCTTGCAAGACAACATAAGGGCATGGAAAGTTTATATCAAAACCGATGAAATTATTCAGTTGACATGAAAGCCAAATGTACGAAGTATGAACACTTAATTATATTAGAGTCCCCTAATTGGTCATTTTAAATAGCCAAAAAAGTTATGTATTAGCATAAATATAATGTTCAAATTATTTTCGTTGAAAGACAAATTTTATTTCTGTTACATGTAAAACTGAAACTAAACTGACTTCAAAATAATTTATACATAAATTCACTAGACAATTAGCCACTTCATAAATTTTTGCTCAACAACAAGAGGAGAAGGTAGATTTTTTATCATTAGCTTCATAGATTGACTTATTATCACCTAATTTAGGCCCTGTTCTTTTTAGTGGGAAATGAGGGGTGTGGGATGAGTGAGTGTGGAAAAAGGGGGGAAGGAGTGGGTGTGTGTAGTATCTTTTTTTAAGTGTGGGAAGAAGTAGGTGAGTGACTGGAGTGTGGATGATAGCTGAATGTAGTTGAATGAAGTTGAAATATTGGTTATTAATAATTTTTTGTTTTCTAAAGTAACAATTTTATTGTGATAGTAATTAATGATGATGAAATTTTTTTATTTTTGCTCATTCTTTTTTATTTTGTTTATTTTGTATTTTTTATTTTCGTATTTTTATTATTTCATTTTATATTTTTAATTTTTAATTTCTAAATTTTTAATTTTTAATTTTTAATTTAATTTTAATTTTTGTATTTTTTTTAATTTTTTAATTTTTTAAATTTTAAATTTTCATATTTTAATTTGTAATTTTTTAAATTTTTTTATTTTTTTAATTTTAATTTTTATTAACTTTTTTAAATTTTTTCAGCTTTAATTTTTTTTTGTATTTATTTTTTATTTTCTTATTTTTTATTTTTTTGTATTTATTTTTTTATTTTTTTTGAGAATTTTTCGTTGGTTGTTTTTCTGGAATAAAAAAATGAAAAATAAAAAATAAATAAATATAGCAAAATAAAAAATAAAAAAATAAATACAAAAAATTTAAAAATAAAATATAAAATATAAAAATAAATGCAAAATATTTAAAAATTTAAAATTTTAATGATAAAAAAAATAATAATAAAAAAACAAATAAAATAATAAAAAAATAAAACAAAAATAAAAATAAATACAAAAAAATAAAAAATAAAAAATAAAAAATATAAAATAGAAATAAAAAAGAAAAAAGAAAAAATAGAAATAAAAAAAGAAATAGAAATAAAAAATAAAAAATAAAAAAATAATGAAAAATTATAAAAATAATGGAAGACAAAAAAAATAAAATTGTTTCATGACATCCGAAAAATTAAAACTGCTCATAATTGTTTTCAGATTATTCATACACACAATTACGTAAATTGTAAAAATTTTCAAAATATGAGAAATGATTGTTTTATGTAGGTGTGGGATGGAGTGGGTGGGTGTAGGAAGGAGTTGTACTTTTTTAAAAGTGTGCGAAGGAGTGGGAAGAGGGAGGAAATAGTGGGTGAGTGTGGGTTGGGTTGATTTTTCAACGAAAAGAACAAGGTGTTAGCATGGTTTGTGATAAATTCACTATCTACTGTATCCATCATGCTTATATAGACTTTTGTCACAATCATATACTTTTTAATTATTAATCCAATTAGTTATGCACAAAGTTACTGTTCATTGAATTTTTTCATTATATCCTCTAAATTATAATAATAATCATGTCTACCATAACTATTTGTTTATTATTTCGATAACATATCTACATAATGTCTATTTGAATATACTCCGTGCAAAGCACGGGCCCAAACTAGTATACCTAAACTTAACTAATGAATAAAAGAAAAATTAGCAACTACAACATTATTATGATTTATGATACAAGGTCTAAAAGTATGTCTTCCTGACTATTTACTAAAAAAAGGAAAACGAGTTTTAAAAAAAGGGGAATTGAAAAAATTTTAAAAATATAAAAAAATTATCATTTCTTTTTTTTAATTATCTCATTATACATTCTCTACAAAAAATGTATCCTATTGTTCATCACGTTTTGCACACTTTATTTTTTGATTATTAACTATCTCATTATAACACTCTGTACAGCCATATGGTTATCTATCGCTACATGTGATTATAAATTATTATATAGGTAAACCATGAGTATTTGTTATGGAGCCTCTATGATACCATGAAATAGAATTGTCTATCACTTTTATTGCGCCAGTTAATTGAGATGATGAGGTGTATTACTTACAAAACACTGATGTTAGGTACACCAGGTACACAAGATGTAATTGTAATCTTCAGTTGTATCATTGCTAATTAAATTATTACTAAGAACTTAATTTTTAATGTAGGTACAAGAAGAGAAGGCGGACTCTTCGTCATTGATGCCATAAATTAATATCATCATGTCATTTAGCATAATTTTTAGTTTATTTTGACTACCAACAATCTCTATCATACTTTACATCATGTATTTGACAATCATAGGTTGTTTTAATTATCGAGTTTCAATGGTTGTGTATAAAAGTGTTGTCTATTCATTTTTTTAATACCTTTAAGCATCCTTTTTTAAATTACAATACTAACTTTGTCTACAATAAACATTCCTCTATTATTTTGACTACAACTATATATATATATATATATATATATATATATATATATATTCAAACCATCTATTGTAACATGTGCTGTGCAAAATACGGCGCCAAACTAGTACTATTATAATAGAAATATTTACAAAACCCTAAAATAGTGCAACGAGAGTGATTTGTGGGATTTGGTATAACTTTAACCATAAAAATTATTTATGCATTAAATCCAAGCAGTCGATTTTAAAATTAAGATATCTCTTTATTTTGTTTAAAAAATTTCCCATGATTCGGGTATAAATGATAAAAGATAGATGATAGTCCAATTTTCTAGGAAAAAATTAGGCAATTATATTTATTCATTAAATCTAAATTGTAGATTTTAGTTAAAAAAAAACACCTTGTCTAAGTAAAATACCTATTTGTAATTTTTTTTTTTAAATCACTCATAATTTCGATTATATTTAATAAATGATATATGATAATTCTATTATCTAAAAAAAATTCAAGCAATTAACAAAAGTGATAATCTTTGAAAAAAAAGCCTAAAATGCTGGCAACAACATGAGTGATTTGCAGGATTTGAAGTATTCTCACCCATAAAAGTTAGTCATCTATTAAATCTACGCATTAGATTTTGTATATGATCTGTCTATTTATTTACACTATATTAATAACAACATTTGAAAGACTCCAGAACACTAACACGAGAGTAATTTGCAGGATCTGGTGTAATCTTAACCACAAATATTATTAACTCATTAAATCTAAACTCTTGATTTTAAAGTTAAAAAAAAGAAGTTTGTAACTATCGTCTCTCTCCATGCAAAATGCCGTCTTATTTTTATTTATTTTTTAAAAACAAAGTTTAGGGAAGTTAACTACCTACTCATCATATTTTTGATTATACGCGATATGTGAATGTCGGGCCTTTAGATGCTTCCGACTGCCGATTCTGTGCACGTCTCTTTCTCTCTCTAAAGCGCGCACACACACACACACAGTCTCTCTCTTCAGGAAATTGACTTCTTCAATTTATTTTGGAAATCACTTCTCTAATAACCCTAAGAATCTAGTATAATTTTCTACGTTTATAGCTAGGTGAGGGTCTCTAATATATGTTCTATTTTTGGATTCATATTTTTTTATGGGTTATCATAGGGAATATCAAATGTTAGATACGGTATGGTATAAAATTTACAATCAATAACCTTGGTGTATAATGCATAAACGTAGGAGTTAAGAGGAAATGACTTTGTTTTGAAAGAAATTTAGTTATCTAATTATTCTCGAAGATAGCGTCGTCTAATGTAAATGAAGGAGTATTTTTCGCTTATAACATGGAGAAACTGTTTCATATGTGAGTGATACATAATTCCAACCGTTTCACGCTATGTGTTGATTATTTCATGAATCAAGACCTATTTTTAATGGGTTGGTTTCCCCAGATAGAATCCACTTTACAACTGAATTTAGTGAGATTTGAGACTTTTAGACACAGGGGAGAAGGATTTGATTCACCAATTAAAGTTTCCATTGGTTGAAAAAATTAATTTTGCTAATTATACGATCAAGTAAATCAGGCAATGGTTTACTAAATATTCATATATTTATTTGATTAAAAAAAACAATTCATATATTTACGAGACAAGTGATTTTATAAAATGAATACTCTATAGTTTGTAAATTAAAATTTAATTTAAGAAATAGTCCATGCATCATACGGATCTATACCAGTTATAGTATAGATATTTTGGATTTTACTGCTACATTATATAAACTCTTACAGCTACATACTATGCATCGTATGAGGTTAAAAATTATTAACGAATCAAATTAAAATAAATAAAAAAAGTTATCTCAGGTAATATCAACTATAAATAAAAAACTTTAAAAATTTGCCGATCCCTCTTTTTTATATTCCTGGGGTCCTTACTCTAGGTAATGATGAGTCCACGGATCAATTCATTAATTACGCGGACAATTGGCTCAATGGACAGAATTGCCCTAGGCAAAACTTCAGAAGTCAAATTCAAAATCATTAATGGACAGAATTACCCATAAAATACTTGGAAAATAAATTTTGAAGTGGAAAATCTTTTGGAATTAAAATATGAGGCAGGTAAAATACTGATATGAAAGTTCAAACAGTAAATTTTAACCCTAGTATTTTAACAATAATCAATCTAATTGTTGGCTTAAAAAATTATATATGTTTCTTTTTCCCAAACCATTATAAACGTTTGAGAATTTGTTTTTTAAAAAAAAACTTGAAATTATAACTTCTTTTACTTTTAGTTAATCTGGTGGGTAATTAGTCCAATTACCCTAACTTAAACTAATTTAAAGGTCAGATGGGTAAACTAATTTAAAGGTCAGCGCAATTTAAAATCAGATCCTCCTTGTCCTGCCTCTCGTCCTCCTTAAACCCTCAACCCTCAACCCTCAACGCTCAACTTCCTTCCGCTGTCGTTCCTCTCTGTCTCTGTCCCTCTCTCCCTCTCTCTGCAGCGGCAACATGAGGAAGAAGGTGGACGAACGCATCAGAACTCTGATCGAGAATGGCGTCAAAACTAGACACCGTTCCATGATTGTCATGATTGGTGACAAGTTTCGAGACCAGGCACTCATCTTCTTACTTTCTTCTTCCCTAAATCTCAACGGCGTTTTTTTTTTTTTGGGGGGGA
>JACYFF010031952.1:11543239-11606009 GCA_017589665.1 Selenicereus undatus
GGGGGCTGTTTTTGGCGCTTTATACTTATGGATTTGAATGATGGCGAGCTAAGTTTGCTCTGTTGAAATTGGCAGATTGTTAATCTTCATACTATTCTCAAGAACGCAGTGGTCAAGGCTAATCCTTCTGTTCTTTGGTGCTACAAAGAGAAGCTTGAGCTTAGCAGGTATAGTCAGTCACTTTGAATTGCGAACTCACACATTGAATTGGGATTTGGGGGCTGCAATCAGAAACTTGCTTTGTACTGAAGAGCACTTTATCTACAACTAACTGACCTGTTATAGGTTTATTGATCTAATTAGGTGTCTCTAGGATGGGATGCATGTATAATGGTAAAAAATTGTCTATGTATTTGGTTGGTAAGGAATGGCGCGTGTTTGTGGTTGGGAACACCAGTATTAAGTTGGAACATAAGAAAATTGTAATTTGTGATTATAGTTGAAATCAAACGTGGGAAGATGAGCATGTGTTCTAGGTGGGAATGCGAATGAATGAACTTTTGCAAGGCCAGCGCGGGTAGATGTTATGCCCTCAATCCATTCTCTTGTATGTATGTTTGCAAGGTAGCATTTTATGCTGTTCTTCTTCTCAAGGCAAGATATGGATGACTTCTAGAACTTTCACAAATTGCATATTCTTCCAAATTGCGATACATAGAACCATTGTTGGCTTGTTGCCTCTGAAAGATCCCCCATGTTTGGTGTACTATTGAGGTTATTTATCCTGAAGTTTGAGGTTGGTGTTACCTTGACTTGTGTATTCTTTCACAAGGAACGACTAGATAAGCTTTACTGCATAACATGAAGTAGGTAACCTAAGTAATTACTTATTGCATTGAGTGTGATGGCCAAGCTTGGAATATCAGTACGGTTACATAGTTGGTTGGTTGTCATTCTGTGGAAACTTTATCGTTTAATGGGTGTTTTTAATATGTTCTGCTTCTCTCTAGCACAGTTTATATGAAGAGATACATATGTTGCAATTGCATGTTCGTACTGTTAAAACTTACCACTAGTTGTTGAAATAACGTTTTCAATCTTAAAATAGAACATATCTCAGTTAGTTCTACACTTCTATCTATATAGTTTAAATCCATATTATGTGCTTGGTGGACTTCTAGCTGTCAAAGTGCTCAGAGATGCCATCATGATATTGGTTACTTCAAGAAGAACCTATGCATTCGTGTGTTAAGGTTTAGTGATCTGTCGCTTTTAAGCATTAAACTGTCCAGGTCCTTTTTGCACTACTATTAAGAAGCCCTTGGATTATAAGCTTCGTAACCTGTTCAGTGGTGTGGTTTGGGTTATTGTCTTAATTTTGATGACCAGGTGATTTTATTTTTTTTATTTTTAGTTTTTGGGGTTTGTTTTGACGGAAGACCAACTGTTATTATAATGCTAATCTTTGCCATTTCAAGTTGAAAAGAAATTTGTACATCTTGTGTAAATTGATATTGTTTTCTGTATTTATGTGCTAGAGGGTATTCTTTTCTTGGTTGTACTGTGAACTGTGATTATGCTTATGCATGTTTCTATGCAGTCACAAGAAAAAACGTCAAAAGCAGGTTAAGAAATTAACACAGAGAGGACTTCTTGATCCTGAAAAGGTTGATCCTTTTACGCTCTTTCTTGAAACTGGAAAGATAACATACTGTTTGTACAAAGACTCAGAGAGAATCCTTGGCAATACTTTTGGCATGTGCATAATGCAGGTAGCTCAGTTTTTCTGTTAGCTGTCTGTAGGATACTTATTGTTTAAATGCTGCTTTCTGGTTGTCTAATCCCTTTGTCTGATTTGCTTGAAGGATTTTGAGGCATTGACACCAAATCTCCTGGCAAGAACTATAGAAACTGTACAGGGTGGAGGATTAATTTTGTTGCTTCTGCGCTCTCTTTCCTCATTAACTAGCCTATACACCATGGTTATGGTATGAATCATTCCTAAACTTGGTATCTGAAAATTTCATTTTTCTTTATTGTACACGCCGGTCTTTATTGAATGTTGTTCCCTCCGATGGATATTTGTTTGTTGATTTCCAGTTATGTTGAATAATCCCAGGATGTTCATGATAGATTCCGCACTGAATCCCATTCTGCAGCAACAGGACGCTTCAATGAACGATTCTTATTATCAATTGCTTCCTGCAAAGCATGTGTAGTCATGGACGATGAGTTGAATATATTACCTATATCATCTCATATCAGATCGATTATTCCTGCTCCCGTGAAGGAGGTAACTTTCTGGTCTTACTTTTAAGGATTAACAAGTCTTAGGCAGGTGATACTCTGGGTCTTGCGGCTAGTGGGGAAAATTATTTTCTGGTTTTGTAAGAAAAGTTTGTGTTTTGTTTTTACTTTCATTGGCTACTCAAGCAATTAAAGCATGATCCTAACTGTTGTGTGGTTTCATCTGTTTCTTACAATTTGGGTTGGGTTAAGGATTCTGAAGGTCTCTCAGAAGCAGAACGGGATTTGAAGAATTTGAAAGAGGAGCTCAGTGAGGATTTTCCAGTTGGTCCTCTGATTAAGAAGTGTTGCACGCTTGATCAGGTATTGACAAATGACATTAATAGTGTAGTCCCCTTTTTTTGTGTTTGCTTATGAGGCCATAACCTATAATTGTTCTGAAGTTTGAGGGTTTTATGTTATTGTGAATCTAGGGTAAAGCGGTCATTTCCTTTCTTGATGCCACCCTTGATAAAACTCTTCGGAGTACAGTTGCTCTGCTTGCAGCTCGTGGCCGCGGAAAATCCGCAGCTCTTGGTTTGGCAGTTGCTGGAGCAGTTGCTGCTGGGTAATGCCTGCAATCTTCCTCTTTTCTTTCTCCTTTCCAGAAAAGTAGTCCTCAAAGAAAAGAATGCAGAGAGAGTGAGAGACAGAAAGCGTCTTTCTGTCAGTGTTAACACATGCAGTGTTTGAGTATACAAATTTGTCTCTGCAGGTACTCCAATATCTTTGTAACTGCACCAAGCCCTGAGAATTTGAAGACTTTGTTTGAATTTGTCTGCAAGGGATTTGGTTCACTGGACTACAAGGTTTGAATTTCTTCATTAAGTTTGAGTAATTTGAAGTATCTTGTCTGGTTATGATTTTGCAACCTAAGATTTCTTTTTCAGGAACATATCGACTATGACGTGGTGAAAAGCTCAAACCCTGAGTATAAAAAGGCAACAGTGCGGATCAACATCTACAAACAGCACAGGCAAACAATCCAGGTTTGCAAATGGACTGCTGCTGAAGTCTATGCATGCTGACAACAGTTCTGAATTTTACCCTTTCTGCGAAGCATTTGATCATTTTTCCTACGAAATTATTTCAATCTTTGGTGGTTTATTGGGCAATTCCTTGCAATATAATCTTTGGTGATCTGTTTTGGGTTTGCTACTTGATTGCAAGTGTTCTCTGGCTTGCAGAAGGCCTTGTCTTTCATATTATAACAGCTCTGGATGCCCCCCTCTCTCTTCTCTTCTCTTCTCTCTCTTTCTCTCTCTGTCTTTATTTCTCTGTTAGATTTGTAGTGGTCTTGTGCCATGCTGGCTGCTAGAGACACATGCCTGGAACGTCTAAGAACGTTATCCTTTGAGGTGAGTCGCTGCATATTGGTTTCTTTTTAAGAGTAAACAAAAGGCACAGCACAAGTCTGGCTTTCATATGCTGTGTTTTTGAATAAGATCAGCCTGTGTTTAAAAAAGCGCTCAAGTGGGCCTAGGCTCACAAAAACCCGAAGCCCAACCCCTTATGCCTTGCAAGGGATCAGGCCCATCGCATTCTTTAAGCCCACAGAATCCCGTGCTTTTTTTCGCTTCAGACCGAGGCTTAAAACGACCAAAGCCTGTGCTTTATGGAAAAAGATCATGGGAAAGACTTAAAAGAGAACACACACCATGGAAAAATACAGATACCTTTAGATTGACCCTTACATTTGCTATATTATTATTCAAGTTTGGATAGATACCCGTATCTAATTGCATGCAATTGCTTTGAGTATGGACTAGACTGAAGAATCCTAATTTAGAAACCCTAATTTTTGGATGGAGGGTTGAGCTGTAGTTGAAGGCTTGTATAGTATTCTAATAAAGAAAAAGTTGACCAATCTTTCCTCATACTTTTCCTTTGGTCGATCTCATCGGTCTCTCTCTATCTCTCTCTCTCTAAAACGGAAATATGGTGTCACCAATAATATGGAAAGAAGGATTAAAGAATATACTTATGTTCCGTCCTAATATACTGTCAAATATTGTTTCCCCCCTTTTTTTTCCTCTCCTTCCTAAAATGCCTTCAGAAATGATGAATCCAATATAGGATATTATAGTATGGTTTGTTGTGATGTCTAATCACTTTGTTTAATGCTATCATCTAACTTATTTGTCAAAATATGGGTCGGAAATGTTTTTTAAGCATTTTTGAGTGAAAGTGCGCCTAATGCCCAGGACCCTGTGCGCCTAATGCCTAGGACCCTTTGCACTCTGCCCAGGACCCCTTGCACTTTTGTGCACTTTTAGCTTTTTTAATCTAAGAGATCAACTCCTAGAGTGCTTTTGGGCTGAAGATACACAGAATCATGCAATAGAAAAGCAATTCAATCGTCAATTTAGCCTAAATAAATGGAGCTTCATGCCTGAAGTGAACTCAGTTATCAAGAATAATTCATTATCCTTTCTGGGTTGGCACCTCAATTGTTTTTGAAATAGGTTCTCTGGTTGTTCAGGGTATGGTTTTATGATTGACTTCTAAGACTTGGCAATAGGATCTATATTGGGTCATAAATTGTTGCTCGCATACCATTCTCACAAGGATTTGATAGGGGAGGTTTTCTCTTCTTGGACTTGTTGGTTATTAACTAGACACTATATCTTCTTAGCTTTGTCTTTTGGTGCAAAAATTAGGATATTCTAAGGGTAGCCCGATTTAAAGGTAGCCATAATGCAGTGATATAACTTCACAAAGGGTAGCCAGAGGAACTTATGCATGAGTTTCTTGTGCATTATGGTGGTATTGTGTCAATAGTTTTGAGCCCATCTTCTTGTTGTGTCTGACGCTGTTTTCATTGAGGAGATATTTAGCTTGTTCAAACATGTAGTATTAAAGTCTCATGCCTCTGACTTTTCCATTGAAGTTTTGTGGTCGCTGTTTGGCATATCTCTTACCCAGTTCAGGAGCCATTAGAAGTCCGATTGTTCATGGCAAGCCCTGGGATCTTGTACAACATGACAGGAGGATATGATTCAGGATAAGAGGCTATGAGGGTGATGTAGGACGGTCTAAGAGCAATTCTCACGCTAAGAAAATTCACACAAGAACTTTCAAATACTCAATATTTCAATTCATTCAAGTCTGACTCCCTAATGCATAATAGGGAGTTTAAATAGAGAAGAGACCTAAAACAATGAGGAAACTAAAAGATAAACATGATCACAAAGATATTATTTTTTGCCTAAGATGATAGCTAAAAGATAAGCTATTCCTAAAAGATAAACTGTCAAGATAATAAAATATCAAATACTTTACATATGAAAATATTAAGATATTCCCATATCTCTTTATTCCTCTATCCTTGTCTTGCATCATTGGATGGAAATGAAGTGGACAATGAGAGAATATTCATTGGAGATAGCAATGTCAAAACTTTTACTAGGGAAACTGATAAAAAGGACGTCCAAGCACTGGTACAAGTGACCGAAGAGTCAAAGAAAACAACCTTTTCAATATCCCTCATGAGTTTTCATTGGACGTTCAAGAATCTAACCACAAGCAAAGGGAATCCAATATGGATCCAGTAGTTAGCATACATGCTGAATATGCTGAATTTCACTGATTGCTTTTTCGAGAAAAGCACTCTACATCCATTGTCGGCATGATGCTTAATGATGGAGAAGATTCTAAGGCCAGAGTTTTAGCAAAAGTGCAAGGACTTTAAATCATTTTTTTCCTACTCTTGTCCGGCTCCTTCTCATTTCAAAATTCAAGGATGAGTTTTTTCCAAAGGCGGGAGAATGATGCAAGATAAGGATAGAGGAATAAAGACATTGGAACATCTTAATATTTCCATACGTCACTATTTTATTATCTTGGTAGTTTATCTTTTAGGAATTACTCATCTTTTAGTTATCATCTTAGGTAGACAATAATATCTTTGTGATCTTGTTTATCTTTTAGTTTCCTTATTTTGTAATTGTTTTTCTCTATTTAAACTCCCTATTATGCGTTTAGGAGTCAGATTTGAATGAATTAAATTGAATTGAGAATTATTTGTGAGTGTTCACTTGTTTGGGTGTGAATTTCCCCGGTGTAGGCATTGCTTTTAGAGTGTCCTACATAAGAGGGTTTACGATTAATCGATTAAGGTTGTAGGTCTTAGGTAGTTTGCTACTTGCCCTTCTCTTAGATCTTAGGTAGCTTGCTACTTGCCCTTTCCTTAGATCCTGAGTGCATAGGGAATGGTGATGTGTGGTTATGGCTTTTACTTATCTTGCATTTCCTATACTTCACCCCTAGTTTGTTGAGGTATGTCTCCGCTCCCTCTTTATTCGCTTATCCGGAACCTTTTCTCTTCCCCTTTCTTTTACTTCGGTAAATGGTTTTGCAATCGTTTTCTTCTCAAACCTTTTTCTCAAAACTGTTTTGTGGGTCTTATGGAATCAACCTCTCTATGGGTAGGAATACCGGTAGAGGTAAGGTTGCCTACAGCTGGATCTCCCCAGACCCCGCGAAAGCGGGACCCACTTTGGGAGTTTGTTGTTGTTGTTGTTGTTGTTGTTGTTGCATTTCCTATACTTGTGTATGCTAGTAGTTTTTTTATCTTGATATGGATTGTTATTATCTGGCCTTGTGTTATTTAATGTGCCGCGTGCCCGCGCTTATCTCTGTTATTTATATAATGTTAGTGGACTTTAGTTTTTGTTGTTTTGATCCCTTTTTGTGTCAAAAGATTTTTCAACTCCAAAATGTTTTCCCGAAATTTTTTCCGTGGGTTTGTTCGAATCGGCTTCTTTGCGGGCAATGATGCTTGCATAGGGAAAGTCCCTTACATATCAATCTCCCCTGACCCCACTATAGCAGGACCCACACTTGGCGTTGTTGTTGTCGGGTTTGGGGTCGGTTTTGTGGTTTGTTTACTTGGGTCTTGTGCAAACCAAATGTACTTGTAATCTGCTTATATTCTGTGTGAGTTGGCTTGTGAATGTAGTGGTTTGACTGAGTCAATGTTTTTTGCCTAAAATTTCAACCACCTTAAAGCTTCTCCTTCTTTCCTCAATTCAGAGTGACTCCATGTGTGTGCTTAGTGGTTCAATATTACTACTTACCAAGCAGTTATGCGACAGACAGTGTCAGCTAGTGACCGTGTGGTTGTCTTGTTGATTTTCTTCTAAAATTGAAAATTATTTTCTTACCAAAAATTTCCCAGGCTATTTAATTTGAAATAAATCTCCCCTGGAGGAGTTTGGACCGTGATTGTTATAGATGCAATTTTCAACATGTTGCTGTTAATGAAGCTTTGAGTTTGATGCTATTTGTTTATGTTGTTGGGAAATGTCTGAAAATATGTCAAGAGTTGTACCCTGCTGGTGATTGAAAACCTGTGTATGTGAACTGGCTTTCTATTGACTCATTGTATTGTTTTTTCTTTTTTTAATAATAGTATATACAACCACGTGAACACGAGAAGCTGTCTCAAGTAGAGCTTTTGGTCGTTGATGAAGCAGCAGCTATTCCTTTACCCACTGTGAAGTCTCTTTTAGGCCCATATCTTGTCTTCATTTCATCTACCGTGAATGGGTATGATACGTATATATATTTGTTTCTCCCATTTGGAGATTTAAAGAGATACTATATGCCTCAGATATCTATTCCTTTTTCCTTGTTGCTTTGCTTGTTGGAGGTGAAGTTTGGAAGGTCTTGTTATAGTGTGTGATGAAAGGTTATGTGCTGCTCGTCACAACCATAATATTCTTTACAAACTGTTGCCATGCTGGCTATTGCCACTTGCTGTCGGATAGTTTGTTTTGTTCTATGTTTGTTTGATAGTAAACTAAAACCAAGCTTCAACTGAACTTTACTCTGCTGCTTATTCTTTGAAGACCTAGATAGCCGATACTCTTATAGTCAAGGGTCTTTATAAACAGTCATAGGGGATGGGACGCTATATGCATAACACCAACTTGTTGGCCTGTCTTGGCTATAGCTCAGTTCTTAGTTTAAAAAAGCCCGCTTGAGGCACGCCTAGGCGCGCCTCGGAGTGAGGCTACCGGGTGAGCGCCTCGAAGGGGATGAGGTGCGCCTCAAGGATGCGAGACTATATTTTCCCCCTTTTTCTTCTTTTTCTTAGTCTTGCCTTTACCTTTTTCCTTCTTTTCCTCCCTTGAAAGCTAAAAGGTGAGCTAAACTTGTACTATAAGTACGTGCATTGGGGAATTACGATGATCAGATAATATACCTTAAGGTTATTTGTGGTGTTAGTAGTCATATTAATGTCTAATCACATTTTTAATGCATTTATCTAATTTATTTATGCAAAACATGCTTTGTGAAATATGAAATACTTTAAAAAAACAATGCATAGAAGTGCGCCTCGCATCCATGATGCTTGCGCCTTTGCCTCGTGCCTTGCGCCTCACGCTTTGGGACCCCATGCGCTTCAGTGCGCCTCGCGCTTTTTTAAACTAAGGCTCAGTTGTATTGTATGGTATTGTTTCCTTGCTTGCCACATACTTTGGTTTCTATGCCTGTGGTAGTTGGGTTAGGTGTACAAGTTGAGAAGTCTTTTTATAACTTAGAACTCTTGTTTGAGATTCTGTTTTTATTTATTGATAACAGTGTTTTGTCTAAAAAGCTATGAAGGTACTGGAAGGTCACTATCGCTCAAGCTTCTACAGCAGTTGCAGGAGCAGAGCCAAATGTCTAAGTTGGATAGTTCAGTTTCTGGTATGTCTGGCCTTCTGTTGACTGAGTATCTATTTGGAATATGCCCTCCCAAACAAGCCGAAAAAAAAAAGAAGCAAAAAAGGAGATGTAGACAGCATCACTGGGCGATCTTTCTCTGCTGCTGTGTGAAGGTTAATTTATCTATGAATGTTGTAATATACCCATCATAAGGTTCCCCATCAATTGAAATTTTGAAATGAGCAACCTACTTTTGCATCCATGCTTAAGAGGATCTTGGATGAGACTTGAAAGGTTTACTGCAGAAAAGGTTCAATGATGTCTGTCTCTCTTAGTGGATGGAAGATAATGGTAGTTCAGAGAGTCACCTCCTTCACAAGTTGTTGTTCTCTTTCGTCTGAATTATTTTGGTTGACTATGAGAGGAGGTTAGTAATATTTCAATGACTGATCATAATTGGAAATGAATGAACCACCAGAAGAGTGCCTGGGCAAAACATTTCTATTTTACATGGACTCCTCATTTGTCTTGTGTACCTCTGTTGGATGGACCCTTAAATCTTCGTTTTAGTCCAAACACCATTTGTTAGAAATGGCCGAGTGAGACCGTTAAACATATATACTTGTTATCACCTGTGGGCTGTAGCCAACTAGCCATGTCCTTGTGAATTAGAATCCAACTTACTCAGCCATTGAATCTTCTCTAGCCCCTTATGTCAGACAATATCTTCTTGAAACCACCCTTCCTGTAAACCTTGCTTGCGAATCCTGTTTCAAATATTTGATTGTGGAGTTCCCATCTTATAATGTTACCCGTGTTAAAATGCAAACATGATTTCATATAATTCTAATTCTCATTCTATCATGTGAACTTATGGATTCTTTGGTAGTTGTTCCCTATGCAATTATATTGCATACTTTTCATATATCTTTCTGTTGCTGGCAGTTTTTGATAGTGACAGAATCTGGACTAGGTGCAGGTGTTCTTCTTGTTAATCAATGCACTTGTAGCGCAGATCATTGATGTTTTCCAGCTCAAGTCACCCCCCTTTTCCTCTTTGCCCCTGCTGTAACCATGTCTGCAATGATCTATGTGGTGTTAGTTTGTATGCAATATTGGAGAATTCTGGCATAATACCTGTATTTTCACGTGTAATTTTGAAATGCTTTGTTTTTTGAATTGCAGGTCGGCTTTTCAAGAAAATAGAATTGAGTGAATCTATAAGATATGCTTCTGCTGATCCTATTGAATCCTGGCTTAATGGGTTATTGTGTTTGGATGTTACAAATTCTGTTCCAAATATCAGCCGGTAAAAATTCTTATTAGGAATTGTTCAGTATTTAATTACCAATTGCTTTTTCTTCCTGTAGTAAGTAATTTGTTGTATGAGTTGTTTCAATCAGGTTGCCGCCTCCTAGTGAGTGTGATCTTTATTACGTTAACCGCGATACACTTTTCTCATATCACAAAGACAGTGAGTTGTTTTTGCAGGTGATTGTAGTGCTTGGTACTTTTCTGTGCAGCAACTTGCAAGATAATTTTCTGTTACTGATTGGTTCTTATATCTATAAAACGTGCAGCGGATGATGGCTTTATATGTTGCATCTCACTACAAGAATTCTCCAAATGATCTGCAGTTGATGGCTGATGCTCCAGCACATCATCTGTTTGTGCTGCTTGGTAGGTTAAATTGTAAACCATTATTAATCTCACGGCTTGAAACAGATTTTGTGTTTTAGCTGTCTCTGACTCTCCGTGACGGATCGATTGATCATTACACAATCTATGCAGGTCCTGTTGATGAGTCAAAGAACCATCTTCCGGATATTTTGTGTGTAATTCAGGTTTGATCCTATCTGTCTTCTGCGGGAATATCATCGAATTTGTTCTCTGCTGATCTGTGCATACTTGAGTTCGCCATAGTAGTGAAGAATGGACAGGGAACATGCAGTTGTACATTTCTGATGGCAAATAGGCTGGCCTTCCTGATTTCAAAGAAGTGCACCTGGAATGCCCACGCCTGTTTCCTCTGTCCTAGTTTTCTTAAATTGGGGATTAGACCAAAAATTATGCAGTATACATGATGCATGAGGAGCATTAGACTCTTCAGAGTTGCTGTTTCATGGACCTTTTTGTCCTTTCCCAAGTATATTGGATGTAGAGTGATCCAAATACATTAAGCGGTTAAGACTTGAGTCTACTGAAAGTTTCAGTTTGTTATATTTGCTCTTTTTACTCTGCTTGACAATGTGTGTATTATGCCTTCTTTATTGTCACCTACATCGTATTTGCTTTAATCTGCAGGTCTGTCTTGAAGGAGAGATTTCTCATAAATCTGCAATGCAAAGTTTAAGCGATGGCCACTCGCCTCATGGTGACCAAATACCATGGAAGTTTTGTGAGCAGTTTAGGGACACAGTTTTCCCTAGCCTTTCTGGTGTTCGCATTGTTCGGATAGCCACTCACCCTAGTGCCATGCGGGTGACTATTCTCCTATTTTGTGATTGTTGAAGATTATTTGGATTTGATAAACATAATACATTACTAAGGCTACTGGCTTATCCCTTCCTGCAGCTTGGGTATGGCTCAATGGCAGTTGAACTCTTGACAAGGTATTATTTTCTGAAAACTTAGTTTTATATCTATTTGCAAGATGGCATTGCGCAATGCTGCAGCTGGCTCGTTGGCATGGAAAGTAGTATGGTATAAATGTGTACACAGAAGGATCCTGTATAAAATTATCATGATGCCTCAATGTGATTCATTGTTTCTGCATCAATGTCTCATAGGAAGCTGTTAGTTCCCATTAATAAATAGGATATGAGCTTTGGAAATCTGGGCATTCAACTGCCACTTTATCTAATTGTCTTTTCAGCAAACTACGTGGTGAAGTGGCATTATTATGCTCTGCTTACGCATTCTTTTACCTTGTGTGAGAATTGGCAACTATGGCTAGTTGAGAATTGACATGTGTTTGTCAACTTTCAGGTACTTTGAAGGGCAATTGACTTCCATCTCTGAAACAGATGATGAAGATGATGTTGAGGAGCAACCTGTCAGAATTGCAGAAGCTGCAGAGCAGGTGAACTTTGTTTGATGTTTCTGCCCTACATTATTTTGTCCTCTGCTGTCCTGACTTCTGATGCGTAGGACGTCTTAAATGATGAGTAGTGAATGAATGAACCCTTCTAGAATGTGAGTCATTTTGTTCCTTCATGCGAGTGTGCAGTGATGGTTGCAACTTCAGTTTGACCCAAGTAAATGGTGTTAATTTCATTTGTCATCTCCTCTCATTCTGTGTTGGTTTGGTTGTTTCTGCTTTTGTAATTTGTAGCTTATATGACTATATTCTGCATAGAAAGCTGTTGGTATTTGCAAATAGCTGTTGCAGTTGTAGTTACTAAAAAGCATTCCTGTTGCATCGGTGATGTAGGTGTCATTGCTTGAAGAAAATGTTAAGCCCAGAACAAATCTTCCACCTTTACTTGTGCATCTTCGTGAAAGACGCCCCGAAAAGCTCCACTACATAGGTGTGTCCTTTGGGCTTACCTTAGACCTGTTCCGGTTTTGGAGGAAGCATAAGTTTGCTCCATTCTATATTGGCCAGATTCCGGTTAGTACTTTTGATGCTTTCTTCTGCCTGCTGTTTTCTGTTTTACTGTGCTTTTATGCCTATAGTTTCTTTCATAGAACTGAAACTTTGCCTTTCTTTTTTTCGGAAGGTGAGAAGTCTGCAACAGGGGTCTTTATGATTTTTGGATGCTTATTACTGTAATTTCTGTACCCCAAAATGACTCCCAAGTCCAGCACTAAATATGTTTTGACTTGTAGATGGCCACAAACCCTTCATTTTGAGTCAGTGTACAATCTGAGGAATTTTGAGAGAGGCCTTGATGAGGGTCTCTCAGACTGTCATAGTGAGGGATTTTGTGAAAGACCTTGATAGTTGGAGTTTGCAGGTGTTCATAAAACTGCGATGGTCAGCTTTTGATCATCTTGTCATTGCTGTTCTGTTTTATCTTGTAAGTTGTTTGTAAGGCTAAAACTACTTTCCATATGAGAGAGTTCAACTTTGCACCTTGACTCATAAAAGCTGTGTACAATTGTGAAGACAGTGTTCCTCCTTTTGTTTGGGTGGGGTCTATCCACAGTTTCTCTTTGACCTGCAATTTGTGTGGTACTGCTGTGAAATTTCTTTTCACCTGTCCCATTGTTTCTAACTGTTATTGTCTATTGACGTGCGTGTCTGTGTGATGAACCAGAATGCTGTGACTGGAGAACATACTTGCATGGTCCTAAAGCCTTTGCATACTGATGATATTGAAGTTGATACATCTGAAGAATGGGGATTCTTCACGCCATTTTATCGAGGTCAGTTTGTCTTTTCCGTTAGAGGTATCATGTGTCCCTCAATTTGTCAGAGTTGTTTCTTTAGTTGATTGATAGTTCATGGATAGATTTCAAGCAACGATTTCGTAGACTGCTTGGCAGCAGCTTTCGTTCCATGGAGTACAAGCTTGCAATGAGGTTGGTAGTATACTGACTATTGATAACTTTGTGCTGGACTTTTTAACTGAGCTTCTGATTCTTTGCTATTTTGTATTTATAGTGTCTTAGACCCAAGAATCAACTTTCTGGAGTTGGGACTAACAGATTCGAGCTTGGATGGGCATTTGAAGTCAATTAATGAGTATATTTCACCTCATGACATGAAGCGACTGCAAGCTTACACGGATAATCTTACTGATTTTCATCTGGTAATTTGGTTTAGCTTTAATGGATAGGTATTTGTTAGAGCATCTCATTTCATAAAAAGCTAAAGTCGATTTCAAATTTGATGAAAAGGAAGTTATTTTAAATGCTCATTGGTTTTGTGTCCAGGTTTTTTTGTTTTTTTGAGTGCTTATCTGGTTTTGCATGTGCTAACTGCATGTTGCTTCGCCTCAGCAACAGACCAATGAGCTTTTCATTTAGGTCGTATTTGTTTAAACAATAATGAGTGAAGTTTACGACGGCTAGATAAAAGGGAGACAGGAGAAACTAGCAAATGTTGTAGTCATATTTATTGAGGTGTGGCGGATAGCTAGAGTCTCTCTAACTTTTGTCTAAATATGCATCTATCTGGCCCAAAAATGAGCTTTTCTGCACTTGGAAGTAATATCTAATCGGCACTTCTTGCTGACCATCTGAAAGTCTAATCACTTACTGTTCCTTTCTTAATGTTGTACTTAATTGATGTGTCCCTGGCCTGTGTTTCTGCATGTTATGGTATGCAAATATAATGTTGTTTATGTATGTCCGAAATCCTTATTATTCCCTTTCCTTTCCTTGCAGATCCTGGACGTGGTTCCAGTCCTTACGCACTTGTACTTCCAAGAGAAGATCCCAGTTACATTGTCGTATGCCCAAGCATCCGTTTTGCTTTGCATTGGCTTGCAGAGCCAGAATATATCATATATTGAGGTTGCGTTCTCTATTGCTGCCACTTCTAGCTTACAATCGTTGTGAATATATTGATGACTTGAGGTCTGTTAAGGATCACATTTTTGTGGGATACTCCCTTGGCGATTGTTTCAGGTTTGAATTTTGAGTCTGCGACTTCTAGGGGATGGTGCAATGATATTATGTGATGTTTGGTTGAATGTAATGTAATGCAATCAAATTTGTAATGCAAACATGATGACATAGTGATAATCACGATTACAAGGTACTTGTTATTTATAATACTTTCTTACAACCAAACAAGAAAATGGAAACACAATTACAAACGTGTTTGCATTATAAGACTGTTTACACCAAACCAACAATGACGTTAGTGTTGTCTTAAATGTATGCTTTTAATCTTACTTAGAAGACTACTTGTGATGATCTAAGCCAGATATTTGATTTTTCTGGCTCAAGCATTAGTGTGCTGATTGTTTGTACATGAAATATTCAAAAATCATAGTTCTATTATGTGTAAGTCCTAGATATGGAACATGCAGAAATCTTCAGGGGAAGTATAAAGGTCTTTGGGTGATCTCACATTCTGTGCGATTTTGCAGGGGCAAATGAAATTAGAAAGGCAGCAGATATTGTCATTGTTCATTAAAGGCATGAAGAAGTTCCATAAATACCTCTATGGTATTGCCTCCAAGGAGATAGAGTCAACCCTTCCTCGTCTAAAGGAGGTCAGTGGCAGCAAAACCCTGAATTTCAATTGCAAATTTGAAAATATTATACTGTTTGTGTCAGCTTTCTCCTTAGACGTGACCGGGATAGCTTACTAGTGCAAACCCACCTCCTACTCTGAGTCATCGGGTCAAAGCTCATGAGAGACCCTTACCAACCTCACTTAGGTGCCAGTGTGCTTGGCGGTGCCTCTGTGGAGGTCTCGTTTAGATTACAGTCCCAAACAGTCATCTTATGTTCTTTGCAATAACTTGTTCCAAAGCATGTTTGTTGACGTCGTCTAACAGCAGCAGACTACTTAAATTGGAGTGAATGAAGGTGTGAACTTGGTTATTGTTGGAAATTATGTGTTTTTAGTCTAAAATGATGGACCAAGTGTCATACCTTGTGAAAATGTTGACCGTACCAAGTGTGATGCCAATTTAAGAGGAAGGGTCCATGTAATAATTAATAATTGCACAAACCTCCTGCGTTTGTATTTGTTCTTCAAGTGTTGCCGAAAAAAACATTTTTTACTGATGTTCTTCTTGGCAGGTGGTGATGGAGCCTCACAGCATATCCTTGGAAGAGGATCTGGAGAATGCAGCAAAGCAAGTGAAGGTAGTATGAGTACAAGGCCATATCCGCCTATAGCCCTTTTTTCACCCTCTCCACACTGCCGTCCTTTGCAGCAAACTACAGTTTCTTTGAACCGATTCAATTTTCTCTGCAGGATGACATGAAAGCCAAGGTGGAGGAGTTGTTGGACCCTGAGCTGCTTTCGCAGTATGCAGTAGAGGGTGATTTCGATAAGGCTCTCCAGAACGGGGGTGGAAAGTTACCCTCAAGTGGCTTGATCAGCGTAAAATCGAGCAAAGCCAAGACCGAGAAGCAAGGCAAGGGTGGGAGCAGTAAGAATGAGAAGAAAAGGAAGGATGAACGGCGCGACAAATCAAACAAAAAGAGGAAATCTTAACTTACGCTCTGATAGAGAACGGTGAAGTCAAGGAAGACCATTGTGTTTGCCATAACGTTGCCACTTTTGCCTTTGGTCAAAGCAGACCTGAAGATCAAGTTCTGTTCCCTGAAGAGGGAGAGAATTTGACTGGGAAATTCCAGGGAAATGGCTAAATTATGTGTTAGCAGTATGTTAAATGTTTTTTATAAATTTTTAAAATTTTTTTATTTAAAAATGGAGCATCTAAAACTGATGCGAAGTTTTGTCCAAAATCGTTAGGATTGAACTTGTAGAATTTAGGAGAAAATAGCGTGTAATGTGTTGTCAGTCTGAATTGATGCTATAACTCTGTAGATTGCAAGCTTTTTATTTTAAAGTTATCAGTGCATTTTCCCCCCCCCCCCCCTCTTCCCCTCTGTCTCGTAATATAAATAGTTGTGTAACAATGTAAGGCATAGTGTGGCTTTCTTGAATGAGTTGTAAGTTGTAACTCGAAAAGTCATAACCAAATTTGAGTCCAGTGCAGAATGCCGTAACTATAGTGCCCTTATTATTATCTTTTTAGGGCATCGTGTAGAGTTTCATTAGCATAATTGGATATAAATTATCGAAGTTTTGTTGTGTTTTCAGTAGACTCCAACATGATATGCCCATATGTAGCTTTACAATCCTTATATGACTCTAAAATGTTGATAGGACAAGAGCATAGTGTCTCGATATGTTATTATTATTTGGTTCACTGTTTGATCAACCATTCCAAAGGATTCATAATTTTCAAGGTTGTCAACAATTTTAGGGTTGTCAAACAGGTCAGGTCAGGTCAAATTCGTGTTCGTGTCGAACTTAAACGAGTTGAGAAATTCTTGACCTTAACATAACTCGTCTATCAAATGGGTTGAAAGCTTTGATGTGTACCCGTTTATTTTTTAAACGGATTAACCTGAAATTTACTTATTAATCCATTTAATATAAACGGGTCACATTCAAGTATCTAGTTACCTATTTACCCGCGTAATATTTTGACTAAAATATAATTATCGAGTATTATAAATTAATTTTTTGACCTTAACATAGCGTCATAATGCAACCATTGTCTATGATTCACAAGAACCACAATCACAAAATAAATATCAACTTGATTAAACCCTAGATTTTCACAATTCCTCCCAAAAAGTACATGGTAATTGGGTAATCGAGTCAACTTATTTAATCCGTTTAATTAAACGGGTTAAATAGGTATTTTTTCGTGTCAAAATTCTCAATTTGAACCTAACCCAATTAACTAAATGGGTTAAACGTGCCAACCCATTTAAATAAATGGGTTGAAAATCTTTTCCAAAACCCACTTAATTTCGTGTTCGGTTTGAGTCGGTAATCGTGTCGGGTTAACTTTTGACTAGTCAACATGGTAGAACAATTTTACTATAAGTAGTATCCTTTGGGTTTTATATTGTCATGTATATGCTACCTGTCTAAAGCTGCATTATAAGTTCACCAAAATTTCCACTGGTCGTTGGATTGGAGCTCAAACAGTGCTTCATAGTATAATGGGAAAACATGGATCTTGGAGCCTAGATTCGATTGAATTGACGAATGCTTTCCTTTTTCTTTTATTTTATGCCTTTTTGTATTACATTCTGCAATCGTATGGATAAGACTGTTTATATCTGAATCTCTTCAGACTCCTATGAAATGAATCCTATACTGAGAGTTGTTGTTGTACCACATCCCCCCCCCCTTTTTTTTTTTCCCTTGTCAATCTTAGTTAGTGGCATCTCCTCTTAGGCTAGTGTGTGCTTCAGAAGTTTCCATAATATGTGTAACAATATTTTCTACGCACGACTTTTTAGCGTTATACTTCTCTTTTAAGCCTTTGAACTTACTAATAGTCGAAAAAAAAAGTGTAATAACATACAAAACATTAATCTAGCAGCATAATAAATAATTATAGAAAAATAGTCATAGAAGATGTATATACAAGTTTTATATTGCTTTGTGTATTGGTACACTAAGGGCCTCTTATTTTTATTGGTAAATATATGTTGGTAAATATGTGAAGTTGGTAAAGATTGGTAGAAGTGCATATAAGTTGATACCTTTTTAGAATGGATTCATAGACGTTGATCAAGGTTGGAAAAATTAGAAAAAGTCGGTAAAAGTTGGAGGATATTCGTAAGAAATATGAATAAGGAGGGATTTCTTTGTAAATTTTTTTTTGAATGAGATTTGTAAAATGTTGGTAGAAGGTGGTAGAAATTGGTAAACGTTGATTAGAGTTGGAGATGATTGAATTTTTTTTATAAGAGTTGGTAGAAGTTGGTGAGAGTTGGTAAAAATTGATAGAAGTTTTTAAAAGGGAATTCACCAACAAAAAGAAGAGACCCTAAAGATGATGCATCAAGGGCAACAAGAGGGGGGGTTGCGTGTTGTCTATGCAGGCATGGAGTATGTGATTATGCACAATATACAAGGAGGAAAAAATCGTTACTAACCACTATAATTATCATCTAAAGAAAAGTTACCAAAATTTTCTGCTACCATAAGTGCTGGTATGACAATGATCATATTGACATGATTTTCTAAAAAAAAAAAAAAAATGATGTCGTTGCTTGTTAGCATGAGATGACAACAATCAATTTGATAGAATTGAATTAAATCCAAATTAAAGTTGAGTGATTTTGTGATATACCTTTTATTTTACAAATATTTAAGCGAGATGAATTCTAAGTTCTAATTTGTCTTCTCCCTTTATTATCGCCAGAAAATTAGAAGTCTCCGATCTAGAATGAAGGGTCCTGATTAAAGCAGAGCCCATTGGTCCTTTGGACGGCCCATTCTCTCACTACTCTCCCCTACTCTCTCTCTCTCTCCTCCCCTCTTTCTAGTGATCGAGAAGACCTTTACAAACCCTAGGAATCGAACTGAGTAGTAGATTGTGCTAATCGAGACTGAGCATAGCTCTTCTGATCATGGCGTTCTCCTCTCGTATTCTATCCAAATCTAAGCTGGTAAAACCATCTTTCTCTCAATTGCATTTCGAATTCCGATTCCTTCATCGCCGATTCATATGCTCCATTTTGATCCAGAAGTCCTGTTGTTTTTTCCCCCCGATTGGGATCTGTCTTTGATGTTTTGTGCTGTTGGATTGAAGGAATTTGATGTTGATTTGGGTTTCATAACGGGTTGGATGACAGATTTTTGTTTAGTTTTGGTGTCTCGATGAAATGTGGTGTAATTTGATGGTTTGCAGGTTCGTTTGTTTTGTGATGCGATTTTCTTATTGCTTATTTATCTGGGAGTTTTCATTTCTGGGTTTATAAATGAAAAAATTCATGAAAATTTATGTTTAACGATGAGGTTTATGTAGAGAAATTGATATTTCTGCTGGATAATGATGTTTCTTTCGATCGCCTTTCTTTTGATAATGCTTAAGTGAGGATGCGAGTGAGGATATAGGTCATGAGGAGGTCTGGAATCCGCATATTTTTCTGTTGGTTGTCTCTGATTCCATCCTAAATTCGACTCTTTAGCCACAGAGGAACTTTGGTAATTATTTGTAGTACCTCAGGCAAGACATTGGACTATGAGTCGCATGTTTAGTTAGCAGCATTTTGGCTTTTAGATTTCACTTTACAGATATACAATTGAAGGTCTGTGTTCTTTCTGAATTTAGAGGGATGTTGATGAGTTATAACAGATGTATTTTCTTATCCTATTTCACATCAGAACCCCTCTCCTTAATTTAGTATTTCCTTTTTTTTTGTCATTGCAGCTGTATGCTGTTTTACCAAAGGATCATTTTATGCCAGTTCGTTACTTTGCGAAAGATGCTGCACCTGCTGCCAAAGGTCTCAAGGGGGATGGTGCGTATCATACGTCTTAATCTTGTTTTCTTGTCTTCTTATTGTAGTTCTCTATTGTTGTACCCCCCTCCCCCACAAAAAAAGGAGGATAGAAACTTTAAGGCAAAGATAAAAGGAACGCCTATACTATATGTGTATCATCTTAGACATGCTTGCATAGAGTAGTGATAATGCAAAGCTCAGTCCACCTAAATTTTGTATGCTTCTGCTATATTTTAGCTCGAGTCCTAGAAACTCAAACATTTGCAATTTTAATTAGTTTGTCCATTTTTGTGCGAATCGAGAGGGTAATGTCAGAAGCAAGATGTGATATTCAACATTTCTATTCTTCTCATATTTTTGGCATATGTGGCAATGGTAAGAGTAGTTTTGTTCAATGTACTTGATAAACTGCATTCTTTGAAACTGGTATGTGTCAACATCAAGATGAAATTTAAAAAAAAAAGATAAATATCTTAATTTTATTTCTGTTCATGGATACTGCATTGCACGGTGACTGTTTTGACAAGTAACCCTTAAAATTTAATGTTTATTCCCCCTTTTCGTTGTTTCCATCCCATGAATTAGAATAATTATGCTCATCTATTTTTTAGCAAGTTCTATTATGTATTTATTTACTTAACTGGTGGCACATACCTTGTACTTTCCATGACATTGCTTGGGCTGAAAAGAGATGCTGAAGGGCATATTTTTGGAGGTCAAGAAGAAGTTTGAGACAGCCTTGAGTGTGCTTCGTCAAGAAAAGATTACTATTGACCCTGACAACCCCGCTGCTGTGGAACATTACGCCAAAGTGATGAAGACTGTAAGAGAGAAGTATGTTTCTGTCCTTTAACCTTCTGACCTGTTGGCATACTATATTCTTCTGTTTTGCTCTATAAAGCCACTGCATTACCAATTATTTATTCATCTATGCTTTGTTTGTGGTTTGGTGTGCTGCTATTGCTTAAGTGGCTAGTGTCTGGTGCTAAATGCTAATGCACAAATATAGTCAATTATAGTTTCTCATAGTTAACCTTTTTTTCCTGAGGACCCCGCCCCCCAAAAAAACCACATTTTATTAGACTGTTAATACCAAAAGGTAAGTCCTAGCCTAGAGGCTGTCAGATGCACCCTGACCAAGAATGGTAGAAACATCTAGCAGGAGGATTATATTGGGTAAACGGCAGAATTTGTGGGCCTACCCTTGGAGTTTTTGGCAGTTTATTTTGTTCTCAGATGATAATGGTGCATGTTTCATTTTTTATGGTTTGTGCAACAATCGTCTTTACTGTTTGCATATGAAGACATTATTCTGACAACAAAAAAGTTAGTTGGACCATCATCCGTCAAAAGACAGATACAGATACTATGGTTAAATCCTTGGTATTGTTTCTTGATTTTGGGTTCTTCAAAATGTTGGATTACTATTTCCAATGACATTTAATACTTAAGTGTTTATTCACTTGCTGGTATTATTTTAACATGCAGGGCAGATCTTTTCTCAGAGTCTCAAAGGATTAAGTACACAATTGAGACACGAACCCAGGGTATTCAAGATGCTCGTGCATATCTGCTTACATTGCAGGAGATAAGGGAAAAGTATGTTCCGTAAAATTTCTGAGAATATTTCCCTAGCTACCTCTGCTGTGTTCCCCCGTCCACTCTGTCTTTTACATGTAATGTTCCCTAAGTTTCGTCTCCAAGATCATTTCCACTAAAGCTTATTATATTCTGATTTTGGCCAAATGTTCTGCAGGAGAGGCTTCCCTGATGAACTTGGTGCTGAAGCCATGATGTTTGAAGCTTTGGATAAAGTTGAAAAAGAAATCAAGAAGCCCCTAATGAGAAATGATAAGCAAGGAATGGCCCTTTTAATGAAAGAATTTGATGCAGTCAATAAGAAGTAAGTTGTTAACCCCTTAGCCAGGTTTTGTAGAATCCCCTTTGTACAAAGTTTCTTGTACTCACACCTTCCCCCTGAACCACTGCACACATTGTGGTTTCAGAAAAGACGAATGGGAGAAAAATATTTACTTCATAAACTTGAGCTACCATCAAACTTCTTATTTGACTGTAATCTAGTGCAGAAGGAGGTCTCATTTTATCTGTTTCCCCCTGAATATATTCCTGTTATTGAGTCCATTCAAATTCAGAAAAGATGTGGAAGAGGGAAGTGAATGAAACATCAAGTGGCTTCATCCATTTTTTCAGTTTTCAGTTTTCAGTTTTCATGGCCATATGAGGCTGTCACTAGTGATTCCTTTTACCATTCATACAACTAGATAACTGGAGGGTTCTGTATGATACTTTCACTTTTGAGCTATCTGTTTATCAATTATTAATGTGCTTTCGTCTTAAGAGTTTATCTGATGCCCCTTTTCCACCAAAACAAAAAAAAAAGGCTTGGAGTCAACAGGAATGACTTGCCTAAATATGAGGAGCAGCTGGAACATACAATTGCAAAGGCTCAGTTGGAAGAGTTGAAGAAGGATGCTGTTGAGGCAATGGAGACCCAAAAGAAGAAGTATGTTGCTTTTATTCTTCATTGACGCCCTCTTTTTTGTGCTTGTCTGTATATGACCTTGCGGGTTTGTCGCAATCACTGTTTCTTTGCTAGTTCACTTTATTCATTTTGATAATGACCTAGGTTATCAATCATCTAGATGCGAATGGTCTCCTTACAAGGTTTTATCTTGGGTATACTCAAGCTAACATGGCCAAAAAACTCATTCCATGTGTAACAAAAGCAAATTTGCAGTGATAACAACTATCCTGTGGAAGAGGGAATCTTGCTTACTCTGCAACAATGATGCCTTATGCCTGCAAACGACAGCATATTTGGATGTAGTTTAGAGTTCTGTCCTTGGCTTTGCTCAGAACCCAAAGAGTCCAATAATCACTGGTTCAATATGAGAAAGTTGAAATCCTTCAAAATTTGTTGCTCTTTACCAGATAATCTTCCATTGTGTCACCATGGACCTAACTAAACTTCATCATGTTTATTTACTTATTCAGGGAGGAATTTGAGGACGAGCAAATGGTTGATGTGAAGTCATTGGACATCAGAAACTTCCTTTAAGATTCTAGCTTCGCTTATCACTATTTGCTGAAAACAATTGTTGGCTGGAAAGCTGAAGCCTAATACTTTTGCTGATGCCTGTTGGCAGAATGCTTCTTGACTTTGTCTCCCTTTCTTGTTTTAGAATAAATCCGAGTTTATCCCGCGGAGCTGCAAAACTTTTGGTGGAATGCATAGAAATCCAATACTTTGTGATGTGTTTGTATTTCTCATTCCTGCTGGTTTTTGAGCCTTGGAAATTTCTGATAATGACGAATCAAATCGTAGTTTGTTGTTTTTATATTGGAATTGTGATTCTTTCGTTTAAATTGCACCATTGAAACTGTCAACAATGCAGTGTGGCTATGGCATAGATTAAAGTCATCAGAGGCCCAACCCAACCCCCCCAGTGACTGAGTATTTCAATTAGGGGATTAAGTACAGATCTTCGTTGCTCTGCGTTTCAATTGCACAACAAGGACAGAAAAAAATTGAATTCAAAACTGTGTTGGTATTCTACTTATATCCATGAACTCTTTTTGGGCTAGTATTGTAGACATGTGTTTGTATTCTGGTTATATCGATCTTTACGCCTCCTTTGCACTTAAAAATTCAGACATCATTCAAAATTTATGGGTTATTTGTCTAGTGACGTTGTCAAGGAAATGGCTGTGGACGTAACAAGTTTGCGTTTCAGCTACATTGACTTGGATGCATCAGTCTGAATTTGATCTTTATCTAAGCTGCGTCCCTCTCAACTTTCCATTCATTTGTCATTTGTAAATATCCTTCCTCAGGCCCTGTTCTTTTCATTGGTAAATTTCAAAATACTAATTTCAACCTACTTCAATCTATTTCAACCTATTTTTACTATTTCAACCAAGTTTAATTTTTCATAAAAAAAATTCAACCTACCTCAACTTACTTTAACCCACTTCACCCTTTTACTCATCCCAATTTATCCATGAAAAAAACAGACCCTCAGTCATAATTTGTAGCTGGATACTATTGGAACAATGAGATTACCTGCCGCGCTAATTCACTGTTCATGATCGCTTCTGCAGTTTAGTTAAAACTGTCTCATGCTTGAAGTTCTCTCTCTCTCTCTCTCTCTTTGTAATTGAAGCTTTACCTAAGCTGCGAGTAATCATTGAAGCTTGTATATATAATTGCAGAGTTATACGTTCAAATTAATTTAATTAGTCAATATTGATAGTTTTAAATGCCATATGTATGATTATTAATAATGTCTCTGATATAAAAGACAGGATAAAGAGTTAATTTAACGATATATCAAAGAATATAAACATATATATTTCACAAAATAATGCGTATACACCAATAAGAGCCTACTATTTTGAATTATTAATTCTCATCCACAACAACGTCACTCATATTTTACATCATTTTTCTTTTTTTTGGGGGGGGGGGGGTGTTGGTTCAAAAATTACGTTCAGATTCCGAATATTGCCTACAGAATACAAGTTAATATATCTGGGAAGACCTTCCCATCCACAAGGTTACACAAATCCAAGAAAATAAGTAATAACTCCAAATGTCAGAAAGGCAATTGTAAATTAAGTGATAAAGAATCAAACAACTTGAATTGAAGTTAGCGTCATCAAGATCATGAATTTGAGCCCAATTAGTTTAGCAGCGACATCCTCCACGTTGTTGTTCTATTATTTCTGGAAGGGAATCTGATATACTTTCAAAATAGCTGCATAATTGAAAAAAAAGAGAAAATATGTATGATAATATGTTACATATTGCATGAGCAAAAAGAATGACATGCAAAATTGAGTCATACATCAAAGTACGTGATTATGTGCTTTTATCTTCAGTGCACCATGTCGTAATATTTGTTTTTTGGGTGCATCATGTTGTCTTTAGAAATAAGTTATTTTTCTTTTTTAGAAAATTGCATAACCTCAATTTTACGCAGATAACATAAATGTATAATATAACCCACTTAGAGAATTCCCAACTTGAGTTCCAAAAATTGGAACTCAGGTTTGTCACATCATCAAAAGTTCCATATCTTTGGAACTTGCATTCCATCACTTTCCCAACCAATGGAACTCTAATTTAAATTATACAATCAAATATTTTGTATAGACCCACTTTATAACATATATTTTTTTAAAACTATCTAAATAATATTTCTTTATTAAGAAAACAAAAGAAAAATAATTAAAAAATCAACTAAGGACAAAAAAAGAGGGAATGGGGGGAGGAACGGGCAGATGTGCTGCCACGCGTGCCCCCCCTCGGTTTCCCCATGGCTGGCAGCTATTTCCTCCCACGCGTGGGACACGCGGCACATTTGCCCCCACCCATTCCCCGCATTGGGAGTGCTCTTAAATGGGCATTTAAATTACATGAATGGTTCAAAAGCATGATCGTACAAGTTTTGGAGGGTGTTTGGTAAACAACTTTTTGGATAGCTTTTTGGTTAAGAAGAACTTTTTGACCAAAATTAGCTGTTTGACTTAGTAAAAAAGTTAATTTAGGTATTTGATGGAATAACTTTTTGAAAGAGATTTTTGAGTCCAAAAAGCTAATTTGAAAAAGCTAATTTGATTAGCTTTTTGGAATAGCTTTTTGGGGAATTAGTTTTTTATCTCACAACTTTGTGGCCGGATAGGAAGTTGTGGCAGGATAGGATTAAGATCTCAGATTGCTCATAGTCGACCCCGTAGTGTTGTGTGGGTTGCGGTGGCATAGAGCGGGTAGAGTTATATGTGAGTTCTATTTTGTTGTGTGTATGCAGGTCGTCCTGACTTCTAAGAGGAGTTTTCGTGTGCTTGCTGCTGGTATTCAGGTATATTACCTTCCTCAAATCTTTTGTCCTTCTATTTCACAGATCGGCTGCCGATCTTTTATATTTCCCCCTTGCTATATAGAATTCCGCTTCTATTAAATGTTTTCCCAATTAGTGTTTTCTCAAAATCTTTCCTCTATAAAATATTTTCACAGTACAAAACCTTTTTTTGTGGGTCTCTTGGAACCAGCCTTTCTACAAGTAGGAATGCCGGTAGAGGCAAGGTTGCTTACAGCTGGATCTCCCTAGACCCCGCGAAAGCAGGACCCACACTGGAAGTTGTTGTTGTTGTTGTTGTTGTTAGAAACAATTAATTTTACCAAGCAGTTTTTCTACAAACAGTTAATTCAAACAACTAATATAAACAGTTAATTAAAATAGCTCACAGTTAATACAAACAGGTAACAGGTAACAGCTGTTTGCCAAAAAGGGTTGGATAAAAAACTATGCAAAATTTGATTAACTAGGAGAGTGCATAACAATATCTCTTATTAAATTCATTTTCCTCCTTAATGAGACCGTGTTAGCATTACTAACTTAAATAACAGCTCATTAAAAATTCATGTCAAAATATTGACAAAAGTAGATAAAAAAGAGAAATTAATTTCACAATTTTAAAAAAGTTTCTACAATATTTATGAAAAATATTCTTTTACAAAAATTCACACCACAATATATATATGAATTAATGAGTTAGTTGATATGTGTACTTACATGTCTTGTGCACGTTCACGGGAGAGCGCAGATTTAGCAATGCTGAGAAAAGCATTGTCGACGTTACTGCCCTCTTTCGCTGATGTCTCAAAATAAAGGACACTACGACTGCCTGATGGCCCCAATATTAGTGACTCACACCACTCTTTTGCCCTCTTCTCAGCCACCTATTTCACAAATAATAATAATAATAATAATAATAATAATAATAATAATAATAATTTGGATGAATGCAACATAGATGCTTACCTCTCGACCAGCACCACCATCTAAATCGATTTTGTTTCCAATAATTACAAACGGGAATTTACTTGGATCTCCGATCTCTGTCTAATATTTAAAAAAGGACAAAGTCAAAATGTACATTTTATTTTGACGCATGATTTGTAAGATATTAGTTCACCTTCATATCGCATTTTTTTAAACGTAAGCACAAGAAATTAGTTCGGCGATTTTTCTCAAGAGTTAAGTTCTACCTAAACTATCAACAATAAGCAGGTCTATGTTTGATACTAGCGACTTGTTGAGCTTACTTTGCGATTTGCAGTATGTAGGTCTTAGTAGCTGTTTTTTCTCATGAGCAGTGCAGTGGCTGTTTTTATTATCTATATTATTATAAGGGCCATGCCCAATTAATAATCAGGGAAAAAAAAACTATCAACAATAAGTATGTATGAGCAATACCTTTCCAAATCTGGCAAGACAATCACCTTCATTATGTATATATAATGCTATAGATGTATGAATGATAAAAAAACATTTTAATTATAAATTAAGGTTTTAGTTACGACAATTACAACTATTGATCATTTCATGTACTCGTCGAATAGACCGGAGCCAAAATGGGAGAAATTGTAATGCTGGCATTGAAAGTGTATAATTGGAGGTGGGTCAGTTAATTGTGTTTATGTTCTTGTCTTTTAGAGTATAAATTTATTTTGAATCGTCAATTATTAATTTAAAATTTTAATTAAGATAATTCTTACAAATTGTATATAATGAAGGTTTTTATGAGTGAAAGATCTCAAATTTGAATCTAAATAATCAAATAGTGAAAATGTAGTTGTGCTTGATTTTTTTTGTTTTGTTATGTGTTTCATCTATCAAAGTACATGGCTCAAAATCTTATACAGTTGGAGAGCCATTACCATGATGGCATTTAAGTTGAGAGGCCTCAACCTCAAGGCAGTATACTATTGGGTTTGTGATTGTGGTCAGGAAGGATATCAGTTAAATTGGTCAGTCACCAAAGTAATCTAATTTTATAAGAAGCTAGTATTATATCCTTTCAATGTAATGATATCACTCAATTTTGTTTTAATTTTATTAATGAAAATAACAAATAAAAATATATTAATTTTAAAGCAAATTAATAATTCTATGACAATATAATTATTTCCTTTCTTTTTGTGTTCATTTAATCACTTTAAATTCCCTTCCTTTTCATATCATAATAACAATAATTTACTATTTATTATTCTTTTAAATTCTAAAACGTGTGAGACATCCTCTTTTTCATGGACTTACTTTAGTCATTAAATGAATATAGTTTAATTTAATTAATTTAATAAAAATTATGATAGAATTATTACAAATTACGACAGAGGATATATAAAAAAATTTCTTCTCTGAATTCAACGTAGTATTACATTCATTCAACCCTAGATGTCACATGTCCATTGTACATGTTGCATTGTCTTGCATGTTATCATATGTTGTCCTATGTGATTAAGATGGGCTGATATTATTGTATGACCATTAACTCTTACATATTTACAACAACCTCAAGATCCAACCTAAAAAAAAAGAATCCTATTGCTTGACATTAAAGGTAAAAATTTGATCATCTTATCTAATTTTCTATTTTTATATATTGAAAGTAAAATTAGTCAATTAGAAATATTTAAAAAAAATCACTGCAAAATGCAAACCAAGTTCGTTGTATGAGGACTTAACCCCCCAAAAAAGGTAGGAGTATCAAAGAATGCAATAAGCAATTACGTTAATAATATACGATAATTCCTAGTTCATAACATTAATATTGATTAATACTAGTCTGGACCCGTGCTTTGCACGGAGTATGTTCAAATAAACATTTTGTAAATATGTTATCGAAATAATAAACGAATAGTTATGGTAGACATGATTAGTATTATAATTTAGAGGAGATAATGGAAAAACTCAATGAAAAAGTTAAGTATACGAACACTTCGTGCATAACTAATGAGATTAATATTTGAAAACTATATAATTGTGAAAAAGGTCTATATAAGTATGATGGAGACAACAGATAGCGAATTTGTTACAAAGCATGCTAAATAGGGTGATGATAAGTCAATTTATGACGTTAACGACAAAAAGTCCACATCCTCTTCTTGTTGGTGAATAAAAATTTATGAAGTCGTTAATTCTCTAGTGAAGTTAGGTAGAAACTATTTTAAAGTCGGTTTAGTTTTAGTTTCGCATGTAACACAAATAAAATTTGTCTTTCAACAAAAATAATTTGAACATTATATTTATACTATTATATAACTTTCTTGGCTATTTAAAGTGGTTCATGAGGGGGTGCTAATATAATTATGTATTCACAGTTTGTACATTTGGTTTTTAGGTCAACGTAATAGTTTCATGGGTTCTGATATAAACTTCAAATGCCCTTATATTGTCTTTCAAGAGAAGGGTTGAATTCAGATTTGTGAGTTGAGATATTTCTTAGTTTGAAGTATTGTGACGATTTGGGGCATTTTATTTTAAACGGTAAAAGATTAATTATAATTTTAGGTGTTTTATGAAGAGAATTTGATTATTGGATTTGCATGGTTTAAAAGAAAAAAAAATTATTTTATTTTTTCTTATGCGTTAAATAGATTATATTTTGGTCAATTTGTTTGAAACGTTAAAACATTAATTATACTTTTAAGATTTATATAAATTAAATATAATTATAAGATATGTATGCTTTAAAAGAAAAAGAAAAATATTTCGTTTATTTTCTTATGTTAAATAGATTACATTAAATGTCAAAGAAATTCAGCTTCACGGGCCTAATATGATGATCGTGTTTTATTTTTAATTTTTTTATATTTCACGTTCAACTCTTTCAGTATGCTATATTATGCTTACAATATCTAATTTTTTAGCACAATCCTTACATATATATGATCATAATTAATATTGACTATGTTATCAAATTCAAAGAGAAAGATAACAACGACGATAATGACAATGACGACAACAACAACAATAGTGATAATAGAAATAATTATGGAAATCATATTTATATTTTCATTATCTCTAGTAATACATGCTCCACGTATATTTGCATCAAAAAAAGACAAAATAATTAATAATAATGATCATGGAAATCAAAAATGTTTATTATTTCTACATAAATGTGTGTATTATATTATGTGTTAATAATAAGGTGTCACATAAGGTTTTACGGCTTGTTTAGTAATTATAATTCAATTTCCTTAAGTTAAAACTCCTAAAATATGAACTTATTCTATAATAATGAAATAATAAAAAAATTTATGTCCATTATAATCTCCTAATCTCTCTTTGATAATTGGATGATCATAATTAATATTGACTATGTTATCAAATTCAAAGAGGAAGATAACATTGCCGATATCGACAATGACGACAACAACAACAATAGTAATAATGAAAATAATCATGAAAATCGTATTTATTATTCTATTATCCGTAGGTGGCAGTAGCTTAGGCGGTGTGGGGTGGGGTGGGGTGGGTAGGGTTTTGGTTTGCTTGTCTGCAGGTCGTGCTTTCCCGGGATGCCACGACACCAAGCGCCCCTAGTTTGTTGAAGTATGTCTCTGCTCCCTATCTTTTCGCTTATTCGGAACCTTTTTCCCTTCCCCTTTTCTCTTTCGTCAGTCAATGGTTTTTGCAATCGTTTTCTCTTCAAATCTTTTTCTCAAAGCTGTTTTGTGGGTCTTATGGAATTAACCTCTCTATGGGTAGGAATACCGGTAGAGGTAAGGTTGCCTACAACTGGATCTCCCCAGACCCCGTGAAAGCGAGACCCACATTGGGAGTTTGTTGTTGTTGTATCTCTAATAATACATGCTCAAATTTATATTTGTATTGAAAAATACAAAATATTAATAATAATGATGGAAATAAAAAACGTTTTGGTCCGTATGAGCCACAAAGGGCAATACAATATAATGAAGGAGGGGCGAATAGAACTTGAGACCTAATATGTCCAGCAAAGAGTACAATACAATGAGGGAGGGGGGAATCGAACCTGAGACCTAATGTGCCCAGTGTTCAATAAAGAGTACAATAAAATGAGGGAGGGGGGAATCGAACCTGAGACTTAATGTACCCAGCAAAAAGGGAGAGATTGGCGGTTATCAAGATAAATCCAGGGGCTGAGATTGCCTAAGATTTTGATCAACGGTTGTAAAGCTTGGATTAATGAGAAGCTTGGATTGAGGGGGGGAAGCATTTTTAGGCATCCACCCATTCTAGCATTTGTAAGATAAAGATGTCTCAGCTAACATACATCAGCTACAGCTTGCAGAGTCATTATTATTTGTGTCACATCATATACATACATACATACATACATACATATATATATATATATATATATATATATATATATATATACATATAAATATAATACAATAAGTGTTGTGATTGTTTTTAATTATATTATTTTTAGAAGATCTCGTTGGACTTTAAGATTCCTATGATTCATGTGGTTTACTGCCCCCCAAACAAAAGTCTCTCATCTATATTCTTTTCCTTGAAAAATCTAAAAACAACTCGCATAAAAAGCAGAACTAAATTAAATTTCTAGTTCTAGAATCCTATTTGAGGACAACCACAACTTTATGACAAGGTCAGCATAATCACAATATATTTATGGCCATCAAAAGGTGAAAATGAGCTATATAATAACTTTTTAAAAAAAATACAAAACAGGTGCAATTGCAAACCGCAAAAATTACGAGAAAATTAAGCGATTAAAAGAGAAGGATTGATGATAAATTTACCAACCTGCTTAATGAACTCATCGCGCCAAGTAAGAAGGGAATCAAAGGATTTAAGGACATTGACATCAAAGACCAACACACAACAATCTGCTCCTCTGAAAAATGCTGGTCCTAGACTTTGAAACCTTTCTTGCCCTGCTGTATCCCATATCTAGACGGAGATTTATTTTGTTGCATAAACAAGGAAAAGAGACCAAACAGGTTATTAAGAATTGACCCCAATAAATCATATCAAAATATAAATATTCCTATCAGTTGAATTCACCAATATTTTGATAGAAACTAGCATAATATCTGTATATTGCACGTGTATCGCATATGTATTGAACGAATTATATTATGTTTTAGTAATAATTTTTCATATGCTTTTAATAGTTTAGAAGGGTTGTAAAAGATATATGTGCAAATACAATGCCCTATAATACACTAAGAGGGACAATAAAAGATAAATGACAAATAAGTAAACTCAAGTAAGTAATAAAAAAGAATATGAAGAACTTGGGATAATTAAAATGAACAATAATTAGCCATATTTAAGAAGTTGCGAAAAAAATAAATAAAATGAAGATAATCATAACCAATAACATTACAACACTTGGCACTAGCATTTACAATCACTAAAAATATACATAGCTATCTAGATAGAAGGATCGAAGAATAAACCTGTAAGCTGACAAGTTTGCCATTGATATGTAGCTCCTTAGTGAAAAAGTCAGCTCCTATTGTTGCCCTATATTGTTCATTGAATTTTTTGTGCACATACCTGTTTCCACAAATGAGAGAATTCATAAACATGGAAAAAAAAACCCATTGCGTTTTCTTTCAAAAGAAGTGATTTTGACTCAAAAAAAGAAGGCTCAAACATGCCTGGCGAGAGCATCTAAAATGATTAAGCGATCAAATACTTACCTAGTAATCAGAGAGGTCTTGCCCACCCTACAACAAGTAAAATATTGCACAACATCACATTCATCATAAATTAACTTCCAAGAGAGACAGAGAGAGAAAAAGAGAGAGATGGTTAATTACCCAACATCACCAAGGACTATAACCTTGAGCAATGTCCTCTCCAATGGCGTCGACAGTGACGTATATCTATCCATATAAGGTGTTTGTATCAATCTGGAAAATTTGAATGCTTGAGAATGAGAGAGATTGAAGAAAAAGGAGGAGGTGTGCAGCTGTATAATTGTGTGATTGTATATCTGGGTTGTTTTAGTTGGTGGCTTTGCTTCTCTTTTGGTTGATCTTTTTGTATGGGTTCAAAGACAACTTGGGTTTTGATGTTTGATTGGTGGGTGACCAAAAAAAGGCATCAATATTGTGATCTTTTCATGTGATTCTCAACTTTTCTCTTGCACTTATAATAAAAAAGCCCCAGAAACTTGATGATGTGCATGCCAGAAAGTAATACATACTTAATTTGTTTCAGCAAAATTAAAATTGAGATTACTTGAGGGTTTAGTTATCCCAGATGATTAATTGATGATCGTGCTTCCCTCACCCTGGATTTTGTTAATTAGTTGGCACAAATGGGGTTTCCTTACTGGAGTGCATGGGGACAGTGATGGCCAAACCACTAGTCTAGGTCAACTTTTAATTTTGGGTCAAATTTGATAAGCCACTTCATTTTTTTAGTTTAGGATTTGTTCTTTTCATTGTGAAATATGAGTTAGTAAATTAGTGGAGTTGATCAAGATTGATAAAGTGAGTTAAAGTAAGTTGAAGTGGACATTTTTTTTTTTGTTGAAATGGGTTGAAGTTGATTAAAGTAGGTTGAAGTAAGTTAAATTTTTTTTTTTTTTGCATGATGGGTAGAAGTTGGTTAAAATAGTGAGAAGTGGGATGAAGTTGGTTGAAATGGATTAAAGGGGATTGAAATTAGTATTTTTTTATTGAAGTTCGTGAAATTGATTAATGTGGGTTGAGTTGGTTGAGTTGGTAAATTGAATTTACCAACGCAAAGGTTTGATTTGGTCAATAGAAATAGGTCAATCAGAATTGGACGATCCTCGGGCTTTGTTTGACACATGTAGCCCTCAAGGCTCACAACCTCGTTCGGCTTGTCCAACTAGAAATTTCGCTGTGGCTTTTGGATCGTTTCGGCCCATTTATTTAGATCAATCGAGGTGAATTGTTAGTGAGACCATGTTTATTAATTACATTGATGTTTTTAAGGGTGCCACTCATATTACGGGGATATAATTATACATTTTGATTGTTAATTTTGTAACTTTATACTTCGAATTGTTATTTACCCCCCTGTCTTTGTATCGTATGATTTTAGGTCCCAAATTATCAACGTGATATAACTATATGGATGAATAATTGATTGTCTTGTCGGTAATTGAAGGGTTTAAAATAATTTCATATAAAGATTAATGAGATAGATAATATTTCGAGGAGATTTGAGTTATAAAAATTATCCACCAAATTTAGAGATGATATATAATAACATACTCATACAACAATTAGTTTGGTCCATTTCTATATATATCATACATTTGAAGAAGAAAGAGGATTCTATAAGATAATTAAAATTAAGTCAATATTCTTCTGCTGTCAAACGGTCATCTATACTATACATAATAGTAATCTTTCCCTAACTGTCATTTTCTGCACTGAGAGTGAAAGTCGGAGGCCTATATATTTTCCACCGTCAATTAAGCTCACAAAGTTAATATCCACCGTTCATTAGTTAAAAAAAAAAAACTAAGCAAATTTCCTCAAAAAAGAAAACCCCAGGATATCACGTTTCCCACAACTTCCTACATGTCTCTTTCTCTCTCCGTTCACATTCAGGCTCATCTCTTTCCTCTTTCCTGCTTTTTCTCTCTTTCTCTCTCTCTCTCTCTCCCCTTCTCTTTCTCTTTCACTCTCTCATATGGGCGAGAGTTTCTGAAACTTCAATATTTGCCCTAAGAGATCTTTACAACTCCAAGTTCTTTATTAATGATTTCTCTTGATTTTTCATCTTCTCTCGAATTTATTTTGATTTGAGCCTGATTTTTTGATGTTTGATTTGTCTGCAGAGGCAAGCACGGTGTTCTTAGGATTTCTAGAGGTATTTATTAATGGCTGCTGAAACTGCAAGGGCTCGAGCCGATTATGATAATCTTATCAAGTTTCTTCTAATTGGCTATAGTGGTAATGTATTTGTGATCCTCTTTTGGCTTGCTATTTCATGTGTTTGTGATGTAGATCTTCCTTTTCTGGTTTTGAATTGAATTAATCGATCGATTGGTTGTTTTTGCATTCTATGCGATTGCATGGATGGAATGTTGATATATGTGATTTTGGCATTGAAGAACCAAGTGTTTGTCAAAGTTTACAACTTTAGCATTATTTTATTGATGTAAATGGTTGAGTATTGATGCAGGTTGGTTAAGCAGTTGGTGTTCAAGATCTTTAATTGGATAGTGTTTAGTTAGATGCCTATGTTGCATCTAGAATTGGGTTGTCTTCTTTTTCCTCTTAATTTCCAATGCACCCAAGTCAAGATGAGATATTCAAATATGAGTTCTCAATTTTGAGTTAAATCTCTCTCCATCGTCCTCCCTGTTTTGTTTTTATTCAACATATCTTCTGGATTTTTTGTTTTACTGGAAAAAGAAAATTGAGTCAGCAATTTGATTGTTTTTTCCCTCTTTACTTTTAAAATGTAATCTAAGTTGTTGAAGGTAGGGGGGCACTACAAAGTGTGACTTTCGTTAAAATGAGAAGCCAATGAAGTCTTTTGGAGACCTAAGACTTTAATATTGAGAGTCATAACAATGTGGTTGAGAAGGGGTAAGTAAAACAGTAGGATATATATGTATATATGTGCATGCATATACATATCTTACTTCTACAGTGTTACTAATTGTGAAAAAGTGATTGTAATAGTAGAATCTATTGTTGCCTTTCTGGTGCTACTCACTTTCATATTCCTATTCCTTATCTGTAAAGGTCCAGTTTGATTTTTACTTTTTTCTTGCTCTTTGTTCGTGTGTGTGTGCCCGAACATAGAGATTTATCCATGTTAGGACAAGAGATTTGTCCATATATGTTAGGACAATTAATTGGTTGGATGGAATAGAAAAGGGAGGGACTGTAAAGGGCTAAAGAAATGGTGCTAATGGGGCAAGATGGAGAAGGTGAGAATGTCGATAAGGAGACTCAAAAGTAGGAACCTGTGGAAGAGTTAGGGGTGTTCTGGGTTGACTCGAATGTTCTAGGAAACTAGAGAATAAAGTGTTTTTCTTTGGTCTTTTAAGGGGGGTTGTTTGTGAGTTATGGTGCTTTTTTATTAATCACTGCTCAAAAGTTGAAGATGTTGGGAGTTTTGTTTTGATGAGACAACTCCTAAAAGAGATGCTGAGGAATGTCTTGGTGGTCTTTCAAGCCTCTAACTATTTGAATTTCTACTTGGTAACTGAGCATCCTGGATTAAAGCAATGCTCGCAAAGTAAATAATAGGTCCACTATATTATAGGAAAGCTTTGTGATTAATTTGGAGTTTTTTTTCGCCGGGGGCGGGGCGGGTTTGGAAGGATGAGAAGATGGATGTTATTAACTTGATGTATGGGCCATTCATCTTTTTTCATATAATGATTGTCGGAACATTAATGTTTTATTTCCTTTCTTTAGATTCCATTTTTTCTAAAATTCATACTATAGAGATTTCTCTTTTTTTCTTTCTTTTTTTGGGGGATGTTTGGATCAATTTTCATGCTGTAGATATTTAGCAAGTGGTAGCAATGGGAGTTTTGTTTTGAAGTTATGGTTCTCCACTTTCAAGATTATAGGAAGCTCCTTGACAGTGTCGTGATAGCGCTAAATTTGAAATAACTTTGCCAAAGATTTTTGCTCTACTTCAACAAACCTTCTAGCCTTTCATGGATGCAAATTGGCAATCACAATCTTGAAGATGACATAAGACGTTGAGCTAGGAATACATAAACTAATCACAAAAGACAACTTATGAAATCTTTATATAATAAATAGCAAAATGATGGTGCCTAAAAAACTTTCCCTCCTTTATTCCAAGCATATGGTGCAATATCGCCTAATCTTGAGATAAGAGTAAATGTAGAAAATGTGCCCAATATGTGCCGTTGATTAATGACAACTCCTCACATCTCCATCGTTGATTGAGAGAAAAAAAAAATAGAAATAATCTGCTCAGAAAAATAACCCCCCACGTTCCCCCTAATCTCTGCCTCTTTCTGCGCATGTCATCTCCCTACTCCTTTAACTGATGCACATCCCCATCTTCAGAGGCTCAGAGTATCAATATTATACTCTCTCTCTCTCTCTCTAGGATTATTCAGTTTGCTCCATGATAGATAGTCGCTGACAATCTTCTTCGGTGGAATTCCACGACCTTTGCCCTTTTTCAGTGAGTATTCTCTGTCTGTCTTTTTTCCGAGCGCATGTCAAGCTTTGATTCCGCAGTTGACAATGAATTCTCTGTCTATCTAAATTGCATTTGTCGTTTGTCTTGAAATTTTTCTTTAAAGTTTCATATGATCCTTTCTCACCAGATCAAGAAGAGGGATAAGATAGTGCATTGAAATCAAATCAGCCATATATGCCCAACAGGTGTTCGACAAAATGCCCCAAAGACTTTGCTCTGTGTTAATGTGTTTATACCCTTCTAAATTTCTCCTTTTTTTTTTGCTATAGATAAGCACATAATCTATGCAGTCTCTGATTTTTTTTTTTTGAATTTTGGGTTTGATTTTTTTTCTTTTTCAATGTAGGTATGTCCACCCAGGACCAATGTGGATGATGCCTGATTGGTGATGATTGAGAACTACTATGGCGTATGGTATGAAAAGAGCAAGCGGAGTTGCCAAGGTTAAGAAATTGGGGGTGGGGTGGCTGCCACTCTTGCGAAGAAAAAAGGACAAACAATAAAGGAAAAAAGGGGAAAGGAAGAAAGAAAAAAGAAAGAAAGAAAGAGAAGCTAAACTTGGGGAAATTGATGTATCACAGCTTGATAAGCCATAAACTATGGCTGTGGTTATAAATGGTCCACTCAGAAATTTGATCAGAGACTTCATACAAGTTGCTAATGTAAGTCAATCTCCACATTTGTTCATTCCAATCTTTTTTTTTTCCTTTCTTTTTGGGTGATCGAACAGGAGTTGGATGTGGTGATCAAAATAGATGTGAACTTTCTGCATAAACTTCGAATTTCCAGGAAAAAGAAAGATCTTACTTTATTTGTGTGCCTATTTAACATTCTTGAATTCTATCATAATTTAACATTGACTTCTTCTGCTGCCTTGCCATTCCTATTATGAAGTTCGTTTTTCCGTTCTGTTATGTTCTGATTTCGTGCTTCTTCATTCTAATATGTTAAGAAATTTTTAATTTTTATGTGAGACTGGAATTACTTCCTGATATCTCTTTTTAGTTCAACCGGCTCCTCCTCCTCAAGCATGAAATTGGTCATCCACTTACGTTGTCAGAGCAATGACAATGAAATTCAAAAGGAAAGCAACATTTTCCACAAAATGATGCGTACAGAATGGCATGGGCGTTAGATTGTTGTTAAATTGTAAGTGACTTGGTCTTCTATCTCTCTCCAATTGGATTTCCATTTCTATTATTAGTTCTTTTCTGGGTGCTAGACTGTTGGATTTTCCTATTGTACACTTGGGTTATTGAGCATTGTACATGTCGACTGGACTGGTCTTATGCATGCAAAATGAGATAGGCCAAATGCTCAGTTTGTGTTCTAACTCCATTATTATAACAACATGGAAAGTCATTTGTAGTTCCTCTTATTTTTTGGTTCTACAATATTATTAGACCTATTCCTACAATCAAATTAAGCAATTCAAGATTGTGTCATTGTGCTGCTTATATTTTTATCAAGCTAGATTGTCTAGATAGGAGCTTAGGTGATGTTTTCTTCTCACTCAGATGGGTTACTTAGCTTGGGAAGAGTACATACTTTAGGCTGTTGCTTAACTAATAAGAGGTCTAAATGAAGTGGTTAAGCCACATTGTTGTGGTTCCAATGGGGGAAAAAGAAAAGCTTAAGAAAAGCACATTTCTGAAGTCAGATATCAGGGTAATGCTACATAAAGCATAGTTCCTTGGTTCTAATTTTGATGTGTTTAAAAAAAAAAATTGTTCATAAGTCAGCTAATGCAACGAAGTTGCTCATTATCTTCAAAAAAACTAAGTTTTATCTTAAGAGCGAATCATAAAGTTCTTTTGAATGTGAGGTCTTTAAGGTCTGTGTGGTCCAATATGAGTTTTACTAGCATCCTAATAAATTTAATCCCCCTAAATTCGAGTTCTAATAGATTGGATCTTAAAGCTCTATTCGACTTCTAGCTTTTCCTTCCAACTTATACAATTTCTCTCTCAGAACCTCTGTTCATGAGCTCTGTTCTGATTTCAGTTTGCAGTTTTCCGTAGTTCTAAGCACAAGTTATAATGAGTCTATAAGTGGTTGTCTTTGTGTACTAAAGCCCCTTTTTGTGTTGGTGTGGAAAGGATTCGATGGGAGTATGGCTGGAGCTGAATAAGATTCCACCAGAGATTAATATGTCGACCTATGATCACCACTGTTTGTGATTCATAAGATTTTTTGCTCATAATATTTTGTTGGAAGGGTTATTTTTGTATTTAAATTTGTTACTTTGTTCAATTTGATGCCTAATGATCCATGGTTTGAAGTTGGCAAATAAGATGATAGTTTGGCAGAGTAAATCTCCTATTTTTGAGGTTTAGGTTATTTTTCGCATTAACAAATCATTTTTTTGTTCCATTGATTATAACTACCAAGCTACCACTACCTCAAGCAGAGGAAGAACTACATCGAAGAGGATGGCGACAACATAATTAATAGCAATAGGGTTTGGTTAGTGATAATCATTTTAGGGTTTGGTTTTGTTCAAATTTTGTCTTAGGTTTAAATTAACTTTGGTTTTAATTTCGTACGTCTTCTTTTATGGCTTTTTCTATTTTCTATGGATTTTTTTCCCAGTTTAATTTCTCTGCTAATTATTTCCTTTCGTTCACAGAAATTTCGGTCCCATTTCTCAACTTGCCCCTGTCTTCAGTTGAGGTTCTATCTCACTCGCTCTTTTCTTATGCCTCTATGTATTTCTCAAGGTGTTTTTAGGGATTTCGATTTGAAGATTTACTTGTGGAGTATGTATTTGAAGAATAATATTTTAATAAATATCTAAGTCTTCTCTTTGTAAATCTATATGGATACATAAGTTCGTATATGCAAGGGACAATTCTAGATCTTCTGCTTTGAACTTCAACTCTGGCAGTGTTTAAGTATGGCTCAAGGGTATATAATTCATATGGTAGGGGTATGTAATTATCATAAATGTTGATTGATCATATGGGCAGAGTATGTCAAGTGTAATACCTTTTTTTGATCTTTACCTATCCATTTAAGTAATTCTTGATTAAATTGGTTCCTGAAAGTTATACTAGAGCCATTAAATCATCCACCTTCAAGCACAAATTAAAGGGCCATTCGTGTGATTCCTTTGCTATTGAGGTGCATTGACATGTGCGATGGATTTGCAATTAAAAATCTAGCTCTTAACCTATGTACATGAATGGGATAATAACAACTCTCCATGTGGATCCTGCTTGCTCGAGGTCATGCACATGAATGAGAGTGTCAATTATCATGTCATTTACCATAGTTGAAGTAGTACTGTCTGTTTCTATTCCTCACTTATTATCATCAGACATATCTCTTTTACCATAGTATGTTTTCTAAATTATTTATCCCGATCATTTTTAAAGTGGTCATCGATGCATTTTTTTCATTACATCTTTAAAAGATATATTGTATTACGTACTGTGCAAAGTACGAGTATATACTAGCAATTTAAAACTTTATTTTCTGCGTAGGTATAGGAAGAGCATGTAGATTTTTCGTCGCTGACTTTATAAATTGACTTATCATTATATCATTTAGTGTGATTTTTAGTATACTCAATACCTACCATCTCAATTATACTTGCATCATATCTTTTGCAATAATAGGATTTTAAATTGTTAATCCAAATGGTTATGTACGAAGTTGCTATCTATTATATTTTTCAGTGAGTTATTTTATAATCTTTTCTAAATTATAGTATCAATATGTCTACAATGGTTATTCATTTATTCTTAATAATATATATCTATAAAATTTATATTCTAACATGCACCGTGCAAAGCACGGGTCTAAACTAGTACTAAAGAAAAATAGAATTATAAACTTAGACTCAGTGCATGTTATGAAACATGCAAGTTATAACTTTCATAGAAATAGCTTTATGTATGAAGTTTCAGGCAGTTGAAATAATTCACAAATCATTGCATCAAATTAAACGACGGTTTTAGTTTCTTCAGATGGACTCTAACTTCTAAGCGTGCTAAGGAAAATAATTGGGCCTTTTTTTCACTCGAGTGACTCTTTGCATGGTCTTGAATTTTTTCGATTGAAAGAGTTTGGAGATGCTTTTTTAACTCAGTCAATTATCTTTTCGTTGTTTCGGAATAATTTAAGAGGATAATGTTCAGTCAATAGAACGTTGTTCAAATTAGGTTTAGCTCTCTATTCGAATTCAATCTAACTTGAGTCAAGTTTAAATTTTGTTAATTGAATTGAACATTTTTAAAAGCCAAATTAAGTAATTTTTGTCTTGAATGAAGTCAACTTGCCGAGTGTCACAGTGCTTAAGCAACATCACATTGACCTCCTGCATGCACACCCCGAGTACTCTTACTGGGTGCCCATCTTTCTTAGCATTGGAAATTTGGGTGAAATTGCTGCATGCATTAACATTGGTATAGAATGCCCCCTTATCCCCTTTGGGCTAGCTTCCCTAGAGAAGGGCCTACTGGAGTCAATTTGTCTTGGATACAATTGAATTGTCATTCTTAACATGATTTAATACTCAATTTTAGTAGTTATAATGAACATTGACAATCCTAATTTGTGTCAAACACATGATTTCATATGTTTGTGTACTCTTAATTCTATCAGTTTGGTTCAGAATCAAATACTAGTTCTATTTAGCAAGTTTTATCTTCATATTATGTGAAATTTCTGATAAGTATTAATATAGACGTAGTTTGGACTTCATGCTTTTTTTCTTTTTTTTTTGGTTAGTATTTCACTAACTTTTGTTGATTCAATATTGAGCAATACCAAATAAGAGAATGTCAAAATAATAACTGTAATGTATACTAACTTCTTTCAATAATTTCCAACTTTAACCAACTTCAACCAATCATTCAAAAAAAAAAAAACCCCAACTCCTTCCAACTCTTATACACTTCTACAGATCTTTATCAATTTCACCCATTTATTAACCCATATTTACCAACGAAAAGAACAGACCCTAAGTTTTGAGTTAAACTTGGGAGGAGACATAAGATTCTCAATTGTTTCATAGAATAAAATAGATAAAAGAAAGCAATAAAAGTTATTTAAATAGAGCAAGGAAAATCAACTTTCTTTTCAAATGAAAAATATTTTCCCATTAGGAAAATTGAAAAATATTTTTACGACTTATTCTTCACCAAATGGGAGAGACAATTATATCAAGATAGTGCATTCCTCTCCCTGACCTAGGTGCAGTCTCCACCGAAGTCCGGTGAGAGCTCTTCACCTCTGACTTAGTTGTGAGGCTCTGGTTCACTTCCCTGTAGGCCTGGATCGCCAACTGGTTTGGCCATTCTCCCCCTGACTAGGCACAAAAGCGTAGAGTCTTGGCCAATTCTAGGATTAATTACTTTTTTCTTGGTGCATACGTGTTCATCCTTCGTAATTAATTCTAGGGTTAATTACTTCGGAATGGACCCTGGTATTGAAGAAGCGTGGAAGCGGTTGTCCCTTACTGCTGAGGAAGACACTGTAGTCGAATGCGAGGATGAAATAGTAGACGAACGATCTGAACAAATCGCACTATGTCTTTGGGGCAAATTACATACTGAGGGCTACTTCAATGCAAATGCCATGAAGACAGTTTTCAAGAATGTCTAGAAACCATCAAGAGGAGTGGTTATACATGATCTAGACAAGAACCTATTCGCTTTTCAATTCTTTTCATCGGCTAACAGGGATTATGTTTTGAATGAAGGCCCGTGGGCATTTGATGGGAACATCCTTTCTCCTAAGAACAATAACCGGATATGAGCAGCCCTCGAAAGTGCAATTCACCCAAGCCAGATTTTTGGTGAAAGCCATCGATGTCCCACCTATCAAACAGACCTCAACCTTCGCCAAAATACTGGGAGACAATCTGGGCGCGTTCATCAGTTGCGATGAATCTAACCTATTATATATATGCAGCCGATAAATCCATAAATCTTCAAGTCGACATCGATGTCACGAAGCTGCTTCGTCGAGGCATGAAGCTGATGATGAGAAGTAAGCCTATATGGATATCCTTTAAATATGTCAAGCTGCCCGAATTTTGCTACGGTTGCGATCGACTCGGCCATACTTTGTCAATATGTGATGAGGCCAAGGAGGTGGATGAGGACTCGGATCTCCCATATGGGGATTGGCTTTGTGGTTCCCCAATCAAGCCTACTAGGCGCCAGGGGCGAAGCCAGGATTCAAAGCAAGGGGGGGCGAGATTAATAATATACATAATATAAACTTTAATAGTTTTAAAAATAAAGTGCGTAGCTAATACATTCAAGAAAGTTGGAATCGACGAGATCTCATATTTTGAAAGTAATGCATGATATCGTCGTTCGACTGATTTTTAAAAGAATCAATCTCAAAATAAGTACAAGAATAAAAATAGATGAAACTTAAAGGGCACTCGCAAAAATTCAAAAGAAAAATATGTAGAGGGCAACATGAGGAGTTGAACACACAACCTTCCACACTAAACAACAAGCAACCAACCACTCTGCTATGCACATCTTTGTGAAATATTTTGAAACTAATTAATATATATCTATTATTTTTTTACTAGAATATCCCACATTTAATTTTTTTCCCTCAAAAACCTGGGGGGTCAATTGACCCCCCTTGCCCCTTCATGGCTCCGCCCATGCTAGGCGCAATGCAAAGGCACAAAAACAAGAGGAGAAACGCCTCTTTTTTGCCTACCGGCATGGCAGCTCCTCCAACAAGCCCAAGAAAAAGTTGCTCTTTGAAGTCCCTCTTGATAGCCAGGCCCCCTTATATAGTCTCAGTCTTGGCAAAGGTACGATCGCTTCTGATAACATGATGGTCGACAACACACTGCCCTTGCAACCTAGGAACGAGGCCTTCAAGTGTAGACTTATTGATAGGGCAAAGATGTGAGTGGCGAACGTAAGGCTAGATTGTTGAGCTAGGATGCAGAAACCCCAATGCGCAATGAATTGGTGGAGGCTGCCAGGCAGCCCTGCTGGGAGCAATGAGTATCATATGCCTCAACTACCGCAGGCTTGGTGACCCGGAGGTAGTTAATAAACTCCGTGACTTCATACGAAGACAATCACCGAGCTTAGTTTTGCTCTCCAAAACTAAGCGTAGTCCCTTTGAAATGGAGAATGTCAAGATAAAAGATTAAAGGCTATGAAGGGGTCGCCGCTGACGATAGAGGACGATATGGAGGAGTAGCCTTGCTCTAGAAGAAAGGCCTTAATGTCAGTTTACTCACCATGTTGTTACACCATGTTAATGTGATGATACGTGATTCGAGATGCCCATAAGAATGGCGCTTTACTGATTTATACGGCTACCTGGACTCACAGCATAAGACCAAGACTTGTGACCTCATCTCAGACCTTCATGGCCGTTTTGATATGTTGTGGTTACTAGGTGGAGACATCAATGAGATCTTTTATAACATCGAAAAGAAGGGTGGGCCTAAAAAGTCACAAGCTATCCTTGACCATTTCCGTGACACATTCTCTGCATGCAACTTGCACGATCTCGGTTACGTGGGCTATGATTTCACTTTGTGGAACAAGTGGGACGGTGCTCAATCAGTAGAAGAGCGATTAGATTGTTTCATGGCATCACTAGAGTGGTCCTTGTTGTTCCCGAAAGCGAAATTCTTCCATATTAATGCAAAGCTCTCCGACCACCTCCCTATTCAACTTAGGCTTAAAGGAGGATGCCAAGAAGCTAGTAGAAGCAACACCAAACGAAGCTTCAAGTTTGAGAATATGTGGGCTCTCCACGAAGGGTGTGGTGAGGTTATTAAATGAGCTTGGAACCACTCAGGAACACTATCCTTGGCCATTGACGTGGAATGGAGCATCAAAAGATGTGCCTCAGACTTTTTAGCTTGGAACTCTACGGAATTCGGGCATGTCCAGCGTAAGATTCGTGATCTTGAATTATCCCTCAAAGGCACCCGTGACATCTAACAATGGGATGATATTCTCTCCAAAATTAGCCTTCTTTGATGGCAAGAGGAGATATTTTGGCTCCAACGATCCAGGATTGATTTCTTACGACATGGAGACTCCAACTCAAGATGGTTTCATGCTAGAGTATCAGCAAGTCGAGTCATGAATCATATTTCATGTCTAGTGGATGAGGCTGGAATCGAAAAAACGAGCCCCAATGACATTGGAGACATCGTCACCAACTTCTTCAACTAGCTCTTCTCTTCGTCCACGTCGGATGACCTCGATAATATGCTGCAACATGTCCAACCCATAGTCAATGTTGGCATGAACACCTCACTAAGGCTCCCTATTCTGCTGAGGAAGTCAGAGAGGCAGTTTTCCAAATGCATCCATCAAAGGCACTAGGACTGGACGGGTTAAACCTGTTCTTCTACTAACATTTCTAGGATACCGTAGGCGAGGATGTCACAAAAGTTGCATTGGAAATTCTAGAAAGGGCTACCCTCCCTCCATCATTCAATCACACCAATGCAACCCTCATCTCGAAGAAACCAAGCCCTACCAACATGTCAGACTTCCGACCCATCAGTCTTTGCAATGTTATCTACAAAATTGTTACGAAGGTGATCTCCAACCGCCTCAAAAAGCTCCTTCTGAATGTTATCTCCGACAACCAGAGCACATTTACACTAGGTAGATTAATCACACATAACATCCTGATAGTCTGCAAGCTCTTCCACTACATGCATGGCCATAATGGGCCAAACGTGGCAATGACGATTAAGCCGGACATGAGCAAAGCCTTTGACAGGGTCGAGTGGGTGTTTCTGGAAAAAATTATGCTTAAATTGGGTTTTGCCCCAAACTGGGTGCTCTTGGTCATGCGTTGCATCTGCTCTGCCTCATTCTCATTCATTGTCAACGGTACTCCAGTCGGACTGGTTACACCAACCAGGGGCATTAGACAAGGAGACCCTATCCCTCCTTTCCTCTTTTTGATATGCGCTGAAGGACTTTCCTCGCTCATCTCCCATGTAGTGGAAGCGAAAGCTCTTTCTAGTCTGTGAGTTTGTTCAGGAGCTCCAGACGTATCCCACCTCTTATTCGCCGATGACTCCATTCTATTTTGCAAAGCTTCCCATGACCAGGTGTTGATGATCCAGGACATCCTGTCCCGCTATGAGAAAACCTCGGGACAAAAAGTAAACCTTGAAAAAACCAATGTAGTTTTCTCTCAAGGTGTCCCAGTTGCCCAGCGAGAAGACATTGTGAATTGTCTCGGCATCAAGGAGGTCTTGGCCCACGACAAGTATCTTGGTCTCCCCATCTTTATCGGCAGGAAAAAGAAGAGACCCTTCCTATTTGTTAAAGACAGAATTTGTATGCTTCTGTTGTCTTGGATGGACCAGTTAGTCTCCTGGGCTGTAATAACCCGACCCTAACCCATATTTATTTATTTAAATTATATTTATTTATTTAATCATGTTTATTCATTTAATCACTCATGGTTATTGGTTTAACAAAATCATGTTTATTAATTCAATTACACTCAATTTATATATTTACCGAATTACCTTATACCATTTAAATTTTTCGCATTCATTTATTGTATTTAATCATCCCAGTTGGGGGATATTTAATTTGGGTTCCATTTTGCAATTCAAGTTTCATTGATTGTTAATTCAAGTTTTATCAATTGTTAATTCAAGTTTTGTTGATTGAGTAAATTTTAGATGAATCGATATTAGGCATCGATGATTATGATTGAGGATTAAATTATTTTTCATAATATCACAAAATTTTAATTTTTAGACATACAAAAGTATTTGGGCTGAAATTCATTAAGTTCGGCCCAATTTATTTGGGCCCCATTTGCGGCCCAATTCATTTTGGGTTAAAATTTTGGCCTAAAAATTTTGGTGTGATTAAATTAAGTTAATTACTATCATTTGTACCAATTTTAATTAGCAAAAAAGATATTTTGGAAGGATAAAATTCAGCCAAGCATTTTTAGAGTTATTCTAGCCAAGCAAACATAACAACACATACACACCCTCTCTCTTCTTTCTCCCTCTTCATGGCAGCAGCTACTGGTAGCCTTTCATGGGTGTTTTCTGGCCATCTTTCCAGCCAGCTCTGGTGGTTTTCGAAACCCCCCAACACCCTAGTACCTCAAGCTATTATCCTCCATCATCAAATCCCCTAAACCTCATCTCCATCTCAACTTATTTGCAATCAAAGTGAGTAATCTTGAAGTTTGATCTTGTTGGTTTTGATCTTTATTTTAGTTTTGATTCTTGTTTTGATGTTTATGATAATTGATCATGAAGTTTTGATAAGAAATAAGAGTTATTTTGGTGTTAATCATTGTGAAGTTGAGCTTGAATCATGCTAGGGTTTAGGGATGATCATGTTCATGCAAGCTTAAGTTAAAATCATATTTATGGATTGATTATGATGATTATTTTGTTTTTGATTTTATAATATTTAGTTTTATTGATGATTATGATGATGTTTTTGGTGATTTGGAATGATTTCAAGTGAGGATTGATGTGAAAAAGGAAAAGAAAACTAAACCAGTGAGGGCTGAAAATTTTTAAAAAACAGGGCCGACTTTGACAATAAACTGGTAATGGACGGCCCAACCAAAAATTCTAATTTTTGGTAGGTAGATAGTTCAATTTGTTAGCTTTCAAAGGGCTCTTGAATCGGATTAATTTGATGTATGTGGAAAAAGTTATCATTGTTTTACCAAAACTGTGCAGATTGGACTAAAAACTGACACACTTTTCTTTTAGCCCCATTTTGGGAACCCTATTGTGGGAATCATATTTTGTGTTGCACATGAAAGTTTTTCAAGATTCTTAATATTTTCATATTGGGGTCTTAGGTCTCCATTTGAGTTCTAGGGTGAAAGTTATGAGATTTTGAAGTGAACTGACCTGCTTTGGTGCAAATTGAGCTGTTATTGCAATTTTTGTGCAGCATATACTTGGAGGAAAATTTAGAAAATTTTACGGTAGATTCTACATATTATTTTCAAATCTTCTATAAAATTTCATGAATTTTAGTCGAGTATTTTGAGTTTGGTAATTTTTGAAAGCATTTTGAGTAATTGTGTAAAGAGCAATAATAAAGATTGAGTGAGATTGATAATGCATTCATTTTTTGCATTTTGGCCAAGTAAGGTCATTTAAGGGGGAAATGAATATTCATGTATTTTCATAGAGCTTTTAACTTGATCAATGAGAAGGAAGAATACAAGTATGCAATTTGGGAACTTGTTTATGAGCTTTGAATTATTTATGGATTTTACAAAGAAAATACTAAGCTTAGTGAGCTTAATAGCTTCTTTTGAGTTTAATGATTCATTTGGGGTGGAATTCTATATCTAATGGAGTTATGAATGAAATATGAGAAGTGGGGAGAGTTGTGACTCAGAAGCCATATTTATCAGACCAAGCTATTGTAATTTATGCTATTTTGAACCAAGATATATCTTTCTGGGCCTCAAACCTTTATTACTTACTCACTTCAGAATGTATCAAATATATTTATTAAGTCAATCTAGTGTACTCGTTGTTATCTTGAACCAAGTTATACATCAGGGAACCTTAAATCCGTATCAGTAACCTATCTCAGAAAAAGCCACAACCACTCCTTCATTTGTCACCATCAATGCCTTTTCCTTTGTAATCTCATTTATCTTACTGTTATCTATTTTACTTTCATTTACTTTATATCAAATTTAATTACTTTTACCAATTCAGTTTTGAAGTTATATTGAAATACCAAATACCAAAGTTATATATACCATTTAATTACTCAATTTCTATTATGCATACTTTTACTTACTCAATTATACGAGTGAGGATCATTTACTGACTACACATGCTTACAATGACATTTATAAAACAGAGTTGAGGCCTAGTTATCGTTCCCCGTTATACATAAGTGTTATCAAGTCAGAACATATTTTTCAAGTCAGATGACATTTATGAAACATATGACTTTTATCAAGTCAGATGACATTTCTAAGGACTTAAGGTACGTCCAGTGCCTGTATCTTCAGAAAGTAGAACATGTTTATCAAATTACAACTCTTAATGAGTTTATCAATGAATCAGTTTATACAGTGATTTGCCATTTAATTTGTGATCCCATAAGTTATCATCTATAGGGCATCAACCCATCATTTACCTGAGCCGCTTCAGGCCAACTCTTGATCGGATTGACAGGTGTATACCTATGTATAGATCATATCATTGCAAGGTGTTCACATCTAGATAATAATAAGCAATTCAGTTTCATATTACTTTCATTTTCATTATTATTGCTAACTAAATGAATTGTAAAGGCGGGTACCCTCAACAGTTTTTCTATGCTCATTTTACAATACAGGAATGTATGTACTGAGTTTTTGCTCAAATTTTTGAATTGTTTTCATGTTTTCCATTTTAGGTGATGAAGTATCACATGTTTCTCATTTTAGCAAGCCCTTTTCGAAGCTATCAGATGCTCACAGTGGATTCAGCATATCATGAATGTTGGGATCGACCTCAGGGTCAACTTGGGTCTATGTTGAATGTAATTGTGTAGTGTGAGTGGAGTTAGCAAATGGTATGATTAAGTCGATTGTATTGAAGTTGAACTATTATGGACTTCGGTCTTGGAGTGTTTCAATTTAATAGATATTGTAATTTGAACATGAGTTGAAAGATCAAACAGATTCAGTGAGCCTTGTCCTTATCAGGACGGCGATAGCGCCTTCTATTATTAAGTCTTCTGCTATAGTTTTCCATAAATCATGTCATTAGCATTTTGGAGGCGTTCATGGGCGGGTAGGGAAGTGCTAATAAAGGCGTTGCTCAAGCAATTCCTACCTACGCTATGAGTGTATTTAAACTACCCAAGGACTTATGCTCCTCGATCCAATCCTCAATTAACAACTTTTGGTGGGGCCACACCCAGTAGAAGAAAAAGATACACTGGCTCAGTTTGGGGAAACTGCAGGACAAAAAAGAGGATGGGGGCCTGGGCTTCCGATATCTCGAGGCCTTTAATGATGCATTGCTCGCCAAACAGTTTTGGCGGCTTCTCAAATTTCCGAGCTCCTTGGTTAGCCACGTCCTTTGCGCCAAATATTTCCCAAGTTCATCCATCCTAGCCGCGAACTTAGGCGCTAGACCCTCTTTTACCCGGCACAGCATCTTAAGCGTGCGTGACCTTGTCCTCAAAGGATCATGCTAGCTTATTGGTAATGGACACAATGTCTCGGTTTGGGACGACCCATGGCTGCCTCGTTCTTTCTCCTTCAGACCAATCCAACGGCCAGATGATGGATCCCCCTCATGGAAAGTAGCCGACCTGATTGACTTTGATCTTAATAGTTGGAAAGAAGATGTCATCAGAATCTCCTTCTTACCATGCGATGCTGAGAAAATCCTAAACATCCCTCTTTGCCACTCATGGTCGTGTGATAAATTCATTTGGCACTCCTCAGCGGATGGAGAGTTCACTGTTCGCTTTACCTATCACCTCGCTCGAACCCTCAAAGGATCCTCCAATGCATCAGCTAGTTCTCACACTAGCCCTAATCCGTGGAAACGACTTTGGGCTCTAAATCTTCCTCCTCGGATTAAGTCTTTCAGATAGAAGATGTGTATTGGTGCTCTTGCTACCTACAGTAATATTGCCAAGTGCATCAAAGATTATAATATGAATTGTAGTATTTGTGGTGCCCTCGAGGACTCAGTGACCCATGCCCTCCTTGAGTGTCCTCTAGTCATGGCAATTTGGGAAGCAAGCCCTTTTCCGCTAGAGGTCTGGGATAGGCGCTATCCCTTGATCCTTGATAGTCTCCTGCATATGCATGAATTGTGGGGACCAGACGACACAGTTGACTTCCTGGCGGTCCTTTGGGAGGTATGGAACTCCCATAACCGCTTTACCTTTAGCACCCCAGATCAATCTTACGGTCGCTTAGCCCAATGAGCCATAGCGTTCGTACAAGGCTTCCATGAGGCCAAGCTTTCCCCTCGACCCTCCTCGGCTTTGCAAGCTGTGAAATAGGCCCCTCCACCCTCAGGTTTATGGAAGCTAAATTTTGACACAGGCCGTCTAGCTAAATGGGGGCGTTGCCTTGGCTGTGTCATTAGGGATTCGCTGGGTGATGTCGTATTGGTGGGATCCAACCAGTCTGCTGGGTTTTATGACCCTGAAGTCGCAGAAGCGGAAACCTGACTCTTTTGTTATCCAACAAGTTTTGTCAGCGGGGTTCTCTAGCTTGGTGATTGAAGGGGATTCCCTTTCAGCTATTTCAAATTGCGTAATAAGACCTAACCTTGCTCGGTCCTAGGTTTTTTTATTCCTGATATCCTCAAAATTAGCACCAGTTGTTCTTACGTTGCATGGAATTGTATTAAGCGGGGTGGGAACAGGGTGGTACATGAAGCCGCCCACCTCCAACCATTCCAGTAGTCCGGGCCCCGGATTTGGGTTGAGGAGATCCTGGCTCCCATCATGGAGTTAGCTTCAATTTTTATTTGTAACTATCTAGATGGTGAGTTAATACAAGTTTATCTCGTTTCTTATAAAAAAATAAATAAATAAAATGGGAGAGACAATTGAGAAACATTTTTTTTTAAAGAAAATTAGTTTCTATCTAGCCAGACGCTAACTTAAAAACTTATCCTCAGTTACTTTGTTTAATTATATAACTCATTAAAACATTAATAGATAGCATGTAAAACCTTTTTCTCCTTTGCTCTGTTTTTATGATCAATCCCTTCTGTTCATGTAGAGCATGTAGGACCCTGTTTCCCTTCACTTTGCTTTTAAAATTGGATTCATACCCCTCTTTTTTCCTTCACCATGTTTTCATAGTCAAAGCCTTCTATTGGTGTAGCATGTTGGATCCGTTCTTTCCCTTCACTTTGCATTCGTAATCAAGCCCTTCTATTGACATAGCATGTAGGACCCCTTTTTTTTAATATCCCATTTCCCCCTTATTATCCCATTCTATTATCCCATTCGTAAATCAAGCCCTTCTATTGACATAGCATCTGTCCCTTCATTTCGTTTTGAAAATCAGACCCATTTTCCCCTTATTATCCCATTCTATTGACATAGCATGTAGGGCCCCCCCTTTTTTTTTTTTTTCCTTTGCTTTGTTTTCATGAACATACCCTTTTTTTCCAATATGTATATTATACTCATGGGAGTACATACTCTCAATAGTCACATCAGCAAATATATAATAAATACACACGTGAAAAAAATATATACATGTAGGTAATGAGAGTATGTGCTCCTCAAAGGACATAAGAAATTGCCCTGTTTTCCCCTTGCATTGCCCCTTTTACTGATGTGGCATGTAGGGCCCTTTATTTTCCTTCACTATGTTTTTGTAATCAACTCCTTCCATTGAGTACCGAAGAACACTTGGTCGGATGGTCAAGTGTTACTTTTTCCACACTCTCTACTTGGGCACAACTTGGGGGGAGACACTGTACTTTGTACGTGGCTGTACGATTGGGCTCTTTGGTTTGTTGGTCGGGACTTTGGTGTCCAAGGTAGTTCGCCCCTTCCCTGGCTCGTTGTGGCCCATTGATGATGATGGCCCATGAGATAAAGACCTAATGAGTTGTGCATATTTACTATTGTTAAAAAACGAAAACCCCCTTCCATTGAGTTCCCAGTTCATTTGGCAGTTCCAATGCCTTCCAAATGGGAGGTCACGGGGTTGAATCCAATGAATTGCAAGTCTCCCTAGTGTTGAGGTGAGCAGGGTATCTAACCAAGCTCCTTTGCTCTATTGAGTTCACTTAGATTTTTTTTTTAGAAAGGTTAATTATAACATCAAAATATTAGACGATTCTTCTCTCAAGGGATCTGTCCATGTTGTCGTCTGTTGAATAGGTAACTGCGCTATACAAAGGTAGGAAAAAAACCAGACTTAGCTAACTAATCTACCGCTATGTTACCTTTTACAGTAAATATGATTTATTTAAACGAGAGAAGCCCTGTGAAGAAAACACTTAGTATCATGGGCTAGACTAGAAATTTGCCATGGTGTATGACTTTCACCCCGAACTACTTGTATAAAGATCTTATTATCACCATCAATAATCAGATGTTTGCATCCATATTGAATGGCTATATGAACTCTATTTCTCATAACCATTACCTTTGTCACAAAAATGGACGTTTCTCCCAGGTTGGATGCCCATGTTGAGTTCACTTAGATATGGACCTCAAAGGAGTGGCAAATCCTTCCATTCATGTAGTACCTTGTTTCCCCTTAACTTTGTTTTCATATTTTCCACTTCATTATGTTTTCCTAATCAACCCCTTCTATTCATGTATGACCGACCTGTTTTTGTCTTCACTTTGTTTTCATAATTATACCCTTTTTGCGTTCACTACAATTTTCAATATGCATGCCCTGTTCTTTTCGTGGTGTAATGACCCCAACCCACTCCTTCTCACACCCACGCACTCCTTCCCCCCTTCTCGCTCTTTCCCACACTTAAACAAAAATACCACTCATTCATACTCTCACCCACTTTCACCCACATGTACCTATAATTACTATTTGGCATAGTTTGAAAACTCTTATAATTGATGTAATTGTATGTCTGAGTGGTCTGACACCAATTATGAAGAGTTTTATTTATTTTTAAGATGTTATAGGAATATTTGTAAGTTGCGCCATAAATTGTACATGAAATTATTTATGTTGTACGTATTAAAGAAATGGTAATGTTTGTATTCTTTACATTTTTGCGTTGATAAGCAAGTTTTAGTTATTCGTGAGTGGTAGATGTTTTAAGTTTAATTTTTAAATGGAATAGATGGTTAGAAATGGTTTTTCGTTGACTCCTAAATTTTTGTTATATGTCACCAACATGTGGATTGTTGTTGTAGTATATGTAACACATTATTTTCCGATCATCATAAATCATGACACAAACTGCAGATGTTTTTATTCAGTGTTCGCGATAGAACTAAAGGATGTTATAAATGTCAACGGTTGTAAAAGTACTGGTAATTGTTTACGTTGTCATCAGATGAACATTTGTTGTTGTTGGTAGAAAGTGACGCAATAATTTCACTAATTTCATATGAAACTGAATATTCATTAGACAGTAATAAAGTTGTACTCTTACAAACGAACACATGTTATAACATTAATGAAATCGGCATTGTAAGGCCATACATATTGCACATATCATGTCGCAGTAGACTCCCACATATCAGTAGACTCCTACATATCAGTAGCTAGTTGATCCTTAAATTGGTTCATGAATTTTTTGGCATTTGAATCAAGGAATGTATCATCATGTTCTGCTGCAGTAGAGGGCAACCCTGGTGATATTTGGATGTCATGTCGATGGAGACGAATAAAATTATGGAGGGTGCAAACTGCGATTACTATTTGAATCTGTTTTTGTAATGTTACTTGGGGCATCATGTCATCTAATATCTTCCATGTCGCCTTCATATCTCCGAAAGTTCGCTCAACCGTCCCTCGCAGACAAGAATGTCGATAGTTGAACTCCTCTTTCATCCCTCGTCTGGCAACGCTGCATTGACGACTTCTACTGAACTTGGGAATGTGGTACCGGACACTGCTATCTTGATAAGATGCTAAGTACCCAATCATATTTGGATATGCGGAATCCACCAAATAGTACTTCCCTTTGCACGTATCGAGAAAATATCATTCAATGATGACCACATTGTCGGAGACAATACTGAACACATATTATACCAACTAACGGGGATACTTGGAGATGGATAAGGAAAGTCAAACTTCAGTTCAACTATGCTATGTTGTAGTACTGGTAGATCATAAAAGTTGCCCTCCCAGCCAGCATTGACATACGTAATTATGTCGTCAAATGAAACGACCATAAAAACATTCCAAGTCTTATCCCCTTTACAAATTCGATAACGTTGGCCTATGTCATCTGCAATTCTATATTGAATATGGGTCCCATCTAATGCTCCAACACAGTCCTACATAACAATGTACAAATTTTGCTGTAAGTTGTAAACAATGGATGATCATATACATTATGTACGTTTTTGTGATGGTTAACAACGTACGTTCAAATACGACTAGTAGAACCCCAGCTTCTGCGCAATTTCTGGGGCCACTTCATCTTGACTTCGGTACGACCTTACGATATCAGCAGATAACTTAACTAACGTTTCCAAAAGTTGGTTATCATAGGTGCTTATAGTTGATGGTGAATGTCGAAATCGGATCTGCACATCACGGTAGCTTGCACCTCGTGCAAAAATATATAAGCTTAGTGCAACGATTTCAGCTATGTTAATAAAGTGCCCCTCATCTATAGCGCGCCTATCTATTATGACGTTAACCAGATGTATAAAAGCATCTCGGTCGAGCCGCAACAATTGCCGATAAAAATCTGCCTGAGTACTATTCAACACTCGATGTATGAATGATCCGCCACTTTCCCCACCAATCATCCTTGGCAGTCTCGGAGGTGAAGCTATACGTTGCTGTGAACAACTTCGTACGAGCATATGCAAGATAAGAGTGTCCACAATACAATCTTCTTCCTCGTCCATTCTACATCATGTAGAAGCATAAAATGATTATAGAGAAACAGAAACAAATAGGTACATCGTTGGAAGACAACTAACAATTCACAACTACTTGCCATAAACTAACAATGAAGTTACACAAACCACCACGACAACTAATCGTGCTCACTACATTCATACAACATATCTAAACGTCAAGTCATTCATAAAACATGTCAACTGAGAACACAACTCATAAATCATTAAATCACTGCAGTTAAACATCCCCCAACCCTCTAACTCGTAAGTATATGATAATATCATCATTATTGAAAACTACAAAGTAATCAAAGTTCTGCTCACGTCTAATATATTCCATCATAGTGAATATGAAATCTGGTCTTTTAGCAGCAACCCCAGGATGCTCCCTTAACTTTGTAAGAACCTTTTCGTAAATAGATGGTGGGGCGGGGGGTTGATTCCGGACTCCACTCTCAAGCGCATCAGTGCAAGAGCATTATGAACTTCGACATCCAATTCTTGTCTCAGTCGCCTTTTGTCACCTGAACTTCCACCATCACTTCTATGTTTTCGAGAGTTTGTCTGAGTAGTCATAGGAGGTGATCGACTTTCCGCCCCAGCACTCACTTTCGTCTGCTTGTTGTGCTCATCATCCTCCGCCTCATCACTATCACCCACATGCTCTTCCAAATACACTGCCAAATCCTGCTTTACTGGACGTTGTTGACTACCTGAAGCACGCATCGCTGAGGAGAAGCTCAAGTCACCAGTTGCATGCCTTCCATGCACCACTGTTTTAATCTTGTCTAGATATGAGGAAACTCTCTCACGAAAACTTTTAAATCCCCCCTTGCTGCACACCAAGTAAAACACATTATCTTAAAAAGCACATAAACATGAATGTCATGACAGTACATATGTACAAAGCATATTATACCTTTAGAAATTTCTCCCAAGTGTAATCAGTCACTGTCACAGTTCCAGTAACAGGGTTCGCACCAACACTCATCTGGCCTATAAGCCATTCCCAAGCTTTTAATTTCTTGACTGTGTCATTATAATGGTTTCTTATTTGAGTAGCATCCCTATCGATGCCTTGAACTTTCAACAAAGCTTTCACAACAGACCATTCAAATTGCGTAGCCCCTTGCGCTTTTTGTTCGATCAACACATCTAACAATTTCTCATCCTCTTTGTTAGACCAATTACGGGATTTTTTCCCACTGTTGGCCATACTGTAAGCTATCAAGAATCACCAATCAATTACAAACAAAATTAACTTCAAAACAACCACGAATCAAGTGCACACATTTGCAACATAAGAACGCACCACAAATGCACATCATCTCAGAAGAGAGTTCATGGTTAACGCATTTCCTTCAACCACACATCCATCTCAACTCACAAATGCATAACATTCAAATTCATGCTGGAAATGAAGAAAATGCTTGCAAATACCACGACCATCTCAACTCATGTCCATCTCAAATGAAGAAAACGCATAACATTCAAATTGAACTCACAATCTGTTTAAATAAAGCACACGGGTTCAATAATGGTGCAAATGAATGCTCCAGAACATTCCTCATACCAAAAACTCAAGAATTCAACGCATTTTTTTGAGCCTCAAACAACAAACCAAATTTACAAAAACAAAATTTTCTTCACTTACATATGAGAACCGAGGAGATGGCTGGGGAGTTGAGGAGGTCTAGGGTTCTGGCCGGGGTGTTCACACGTAGCGTGGGAGGTCACACGGTGGGAGACTGAGGGGCCTGGGAGATGGTTGGCGTGCTGCGCGAGATGGCTGGCGAGGTGGGAGATGCTCGACGAGGTCGGAGATGGCCAGGGTTTTCGTAGCTCGCGTGGGAGGTCGCACGGTGGGAGATTGAGGGGGTTGGGAGATGGCCGACGAGCTAGGATGTGGCCGACGTGCTGCTACGGATGGGCGAATAGCCGGGGACCGGCCGGCTGGCGCTGCTCGAACGACTGACGGGTGTGCGAGAGGAGAGCCAGTTGAGGAGTGCTGAGAGCTTAGAGTTTATAGAGAGAGAGAGGAGTGCTGAGAGTATGCTAATGTCTAGAGAGAGAGAGGAGAGTTGATAGTGTAGAGAGAGAGCACAACTTGCGTACAAACACATGTCACGTTTTCATTGGGTTTGTAGATTGCAGTTGGATATAATAAGATTGTGTTCGGATAATATTTTCGGTGATATCTGATTTCGAATTTCAAACTCATTTGGTCGGTGTCATTAACGTAATTAGAATTGAGGAACAATAATGTTCAATTTCAGTCAGACATTGCAAAATTGTCGCGAAATGTGAATAATTAATTTGCACACAAAAAATGAAAATTGTCAACGTAATTTTTAGTTCAACAATCAATTAATCGTAACCCAACCAAAGTAATCCATATTTGCGCAACGCACAGTATAATATTTAACTTTATTTTTCGGAGACAATGAACAAATTTTGGAATTATACAACAAAAATTAACATTCGCAACTGATTCAACTCATTCACGAAAATTTAAATTTTGTAGGGGCCAACAACCATCATTAAACAATATTTTGTAATCAGCTAAACACATAAAAAAAAATTCTATTCAAAATTTAATTTTAAGATGGTTACTACTGTCATAAATAAAAAAACTACATTAAAATACAAATATATATAACTTAAACCAACTCCTTTTCACTCATTCCCCCCCTTTCCCACACTTAAAAAAAAATACTACTCTTATCAACTCTTACTTACTCCTTCCCCCCTTTTTCCACACTTACCTATCACACATGCATAATATCTCACTGAAAAGAACAGAGCTGTAATCTTTTTTGTCTCATGACTTTTAGGTTTGAACATCAAACTCTTAATGCTGGTTCGAGGAAGTTGCCAAATTTGCATAAGAGCCATCCATTGTACACATCGTGGAAATTCGATTTACATAGCATAAATTTGCACTTCTTTTGCTCTTCACACAGTTTCTGGAAACTTTACTTATTGGTGTTGATCAAAATAACACTTTTCATTTCAGTACTTTTGTCACTTCCAATTGCTTTTCGTGTCTTGTGTCTCCTTTGACTTTTGAGCTGGTAATGTCTAGTCCTAACATAATTACTCCTTTACCCTCCTCTTGGTTAGCTGCAGAAGGCAAAAGAAAGTGTGCTTTGAATTTTTTTCATAATGAGCTTTTCATCCCCAATTTCATGATTCTCTCTCTCCTCCTCATTCTCAACATCCTCCCTTCTCAATCCCCTGCTTGTTTCCTTCATACTTTTCTAGTTCTCTTCGCTTTCTTTATATGAACCTCTAAATCTTTATCTCTTGAAGTAATTATTTTATCTTTCTTAAACCTCAAAATCCAATCTCCCATCTTTATTATACTTAAATCTTCCTATCTCCTTATGATAAATTAAAACAACAATGATGATTCTTGTGTAGACTTTAGGAGGAAGTTGATGGGGGTGTTAGGGCTTAATCTGACTTTACATTAACGATGAGGGGGTTGGGCGACATTGGCATTGCCGATCAAGCTGTAAAAGACTTATCCATCGCTGGTAAAGTTGTTAGTCTGATTGTCGGTATGAGACAAAGAAGTACAGAGATAGAAAGGAGGTGAAGAGAGACGAGAAATCAAAAGGAAAGGTTGACGTAGGAGGTCTAGGTTGGAAACTTTTCTACGTTGGGCGGTGTAAGATAAAGATGGGGATGATGAATTAAATTTGGGATTTTGATGGGAGACGCGGACGAACAAGAAGAAAGAAGAAGACAACATGGATGAACAAGTTGGGTTAGTTGCGCAATTAATTTTTTTATTTTAAGAAAAATTATCTTTCAGAATATCTCTAATTAGAAGATAATTTATAAAAATTAGTCAAAGTTAATTTTAAAAGGCAAGTATGTGAATATATCTTTAATTATAAGATAACTGCTCAAAATTACTTTTAAAAGGCAAATATTTGAAAACATCTTTAATTGGAAGATAATTCTTTAAAACTTATTTGAAAAGGTAAGTATTTGGAAATATCTTCAATTAGAATGTAGTCTATAGAAGTCACTCAAAATTAACTTTATAGAATATAAATAACTCGAAGATATTGACAAAAATACTCACGTTAGAATATTTATATAAATGAGAGTAATAGTAATTGAATTAAAGTAAAATATTTAGACAAAAATGAGATAAATTAATATAAGATCTAAAAAATTGCACATAAATAAATTTTTTTTGTATTTATAAACAAATTAGGGAAAACAAATCCTAAACAATTTTGGGGTTTGTGATTTATAATGACTAAAAGTATCTAACATATATGTAAGCTTATATATGTTAACTTGAGAATATGGTACAACAAGATGGGTTAACTAAAATATATATTGAGGGATATGATAATAGGTTTAGGTTATATGCCAAACCTTTAAGATCTACGACTTAGGGTTTAACATTTAACTTTTATAACCTAGGGCTCAGGGTTTAATTTAAGAGGAAGTAGTATTTAGGGTTTTTAGACTCTAAAAGTTAGTGTTTAGGATGAACATTAACCCTAAACCTTAAAATGTATATGTTATGCTAGACTCCGTCACTCTAGCATATGGTCAACCCAAGCATACCATAAGGATAATCCAGGTTAGTGTATTAGGACAACCTGAGTTATTCCTCAAAATTTTGCTAGCCATGTCACTTAATTAGCACAACTATGCTTTACCAAATCATGCAATGCTGAACCTTTAATGTTTAACTGTAAACCTTAAAACTTGATACTTGAATATTTAACCCTAAATCCTAAACCTTGATTATCATTTAGGGTTTAGGATATAGGTTTGAGAATAACTAAATTTTAGAGTTTAAAAACTTTTATCATAATTTGGAGATTAGGGTTCAAGGTTTAGGGTTGGAGTATATTAGTACGACATGGTGTTGTGGTTCCACTTTTGGGGTTTACGGTTTGGGATTTGGGATTTAGGGTTACATATTAAAAGTATGATTACTTAAAATAGTCAATTAGGGTTCCCAAATACTTGCATTTATAATTATAATATAAGGTTTTAGAGTATAAGCTTTATGGATTAGGGTTAAAGCATTTTGCATTTAAGACGTAAAGTCAGAGTTTTGGGCTTATCTTAAATATTAAACTAACCCTAACATTAAATGCTAACTTTACCTCATAACAAAAGCTTATATATTTGGAGGAATAACCAAGGTTGTCCTAATATGCCAACCCAGGTTATCCTGGCAGTGAACTTGGGTTAACCATATGCTAAATAAAGAAAGAGCCTATCATAACATATATGTTTATGGGTAAGCTTTTGTGATTTAGGGTTTGCACATAAGGTATACGTTTTATCGTGCATAAGAATTTCATATTTTGGAAGGCAAATGACTATTGAAGTGGCACTTATTAATAATTTTACATAACCTTAAAGTGTGTTAGTTGGACCTTAGGGTCGAATTCTAAACTATTGACCCTAAATGTTAAACCATAAACCTTAGGGTGTAGGGTTAGGATTAGGGTTCAAATAAATCACAATCACGCTTTAATGCTAAACCCGAAACCCTAAGGCTCAACGAATCAAGAATTTGGGGTTTGAGTAGCATCAAACTTCGTAAATGACAAAATCTAAACCCTAATCCCTAAGTGACAATTTACATTAATGAATTTGGGCTCAAGTATCAAGGTTTAAGGAGTACAAATCTAGGGTTCAAATTTTGTGATTTAGGGATATAGGGTTTAGCTTTTAGCCATGAACACAAAACCTCAACCATGAACCCTAATTCTTGATGCTTAAGTCTTGGGGTTGGACCTAAAAAATAAGACTTATAATCCAAACCTTAATAGTCATTAGAATAGATGTAGGGTCCAACTTTTGCATTTTCTATCTCCAGCACAGGTTAACTCGGCTATACCACATGGATAATCTAGGTTAGCGCATCAGGACAACCTCGGTTAATTCCCCAAATTTTGCAAGCCATGTCACTTAATTAGCACAATCGTGCCTCACCAAATCGTACAATGTTGACCCCTTAATGTTTAACTGTAAACATTAAAACTTGACACTTGAACATTTAACCCTAAACTCTGAGCCCTGATTATCATTTAGGGTTTAGGATTTAGGTTTGAGAATAACTAAACCTTAGAGTCTAAAAGCGTTGATCATAACTAAGAGATTATGGTTCAAGGTTTCGGGTTGGGGTATATTGGTAAGGTATGGTGCTGGGGTTCACAGTTTGGGATTTGGGGTGTAGGTTAAATCTTGAAAGTATGGTTGTTTAAAACAATCAATTAGGGTTTAGGGCTCAGCTTAAACGCTGAACTAACCCTAAATATTAAATGATAACAAAAGCTTATATATTTGGAGGAATAACTTAGGTTGTCCTAACATACTAACCCAAGTTATCCTTGTGGGGAACTCGGGTTGACCATATGTTAAGTTGAGAGGGAGACTAACATAAGATATATGTTTATGGATAGGTTTTTGTGATTTAGGGTTAGCGCTTAAGGTTTTGGTTTTACAGTATGCGTAAGAATTTAAGACAAATGACTATTGAAGTGACACTTACTAATAATTCTGGATAACCTTAAAGTGTGTTAGTTGGACCTCAGGGTCGAATCCTAAACCATTCATCCTAAATGTTAAACCATAACCTTAGGATATAGGTTAGGATTTGAGGTTCAAATAAATCATATTCAATCTTTAACGCAAAACCACAAATCCTAAGGCTCAAAGAATCAAGAATTAGGGTTTAAGGCTTAGTACTTGTGGTATGGGTAGCATCAAACTTCGTAAATGAAAAAATCTAAAACATAATCCCTTCAACTATTGCAATTTATGTTATAGGGTTTAGTGTTTAGCCACGAACACAAAAGCTCAATCATGAACACTAAATTTTTACGCTTAAGTCTTGGGGTTGGACCTTAGTGTTTTGACTAGCATCTCAAGTAGTGTTTAGTGTTTTAAATAGCGTTTTTGAAAAGCTAATCATATTAACGTTTTACATTCAAGAGTAGCGTTTTTTCATATTTTTCTAACCAAAAATTACCCTTTGAAAATTTTATTTTCGGAAATTATCTATACCCTTTTATGTCAATTTACATTAATCAGCTAATCCAGCAGCTAAATTCACCAAACACATTTTATTCAACTACTGCTCTCAACAGCTATCCGCTAAGACCTAAACTAGAAACGCTTTTCGCTACCTGAACAGCTACCCAAAACAAAACTGCTATCCGCTACTTGAACCACTAATTTTGCGAACAGAGCCTAGATACAAACATACATACAAACATAGATACATATATATACATAAATATATATATAAATATAGATATATTTATATACATATATATATATATATATATATATATATATATATATGTATGTATGCATATATATGTATATATATAT
>JACYFF010031952.1:11631009-11641670 GCA_017589665.1 Selenicereus undatus
AATAATAATAATAATAATAATAATAATAATAATAATAATAATAATAATTTGGATGAATGCCACATAGATGCTTACCTCTCGACCAGCACGGCAGCACCACCATCTAAATCAATTTTGTTTCCGATAACTACAAACGGGAATTTACTTGAATCTCCGATCTCTCTGATATTTTAAAAGGACAAAGTCAAACTATATTTTTGACATATTTCCGTGTAGAGTTGTACAACACAATAGAATCTGCTACAGCTAACGACAGTATGCGAATCCCATATAAGAACGTGTTGGAAAATTATAAACAAGAATTACCATTGAGTGAACAAGGGTTAATGCATTTTGTTTGATGCATAACTTGTAAGATATTAGTCATATTACGACAATTGACAAGGGTGAGATAAACTTTTAGGTTCACCAGTCCTCAACCTCCTTTATAAAGTTGTCGCCACCAAGATTAAAAATTAACCTTAAAGATGGAAGGCAATAAACTTTTTAACTCAACTAAGTTAGTTTGGTTATGTGATGCTTATATTATGACAAGGGTGATATTTGTCATATTATGACAATTGACAAGGGAGAGATTCAGCTGACAAATGACATATATCTAGGTATACATGATAGGAATCATCAATAGCCAATTTGCATTGAATCTTCAAGTTGTTTGGAACAAAAGAAACAAGTCACATGAAGCATTGATTAAGATGTATGCAAGAAAGGACCAATCATCAAATACTGAAAACGTAGTTGTGCTTGTTTTTTTTTTTTTTTTTTTGGTGGTTCATTTACCAAAGGTGAGAGGTCTCAACCTCAAGGCATTATATATTGGGTTTGTGATTGTGGTAAAGAAGTATTGTGATAGTTAATTGAACTTGTTGTTTGAACTGTTTATCCAAGTTTTCAGTTAAGTTATTCAGTCAACAAAGTAATCTAATTTTTATAAGAAACTAGTGTTTCACCCTTATAATTTAATGATATCACTCAATTTTGTTTTAATTTTATTAGTGCAAATAAGAAATAAAAATATATTAATTTTAAAGTCGATTAATAATTCTATGACAGGATAATTATTTTCTTTATTTTTTGTTCGTTTAATCACTTTAAATTCCTTTTCTTTTCATACCATAGTAACAATGATTTACTATTTAGTATTTTTTTAAAAAAATTCTAAAACATGTGAGACATCCTCTTTTTGGTGGCTTACTTTAGTCGTTAAATACACTATATTTTAATTTACTTAATTTCATAAAAATTATGACAGAATCTTACAAATTATGATAGAAGATATATAAAAAATATATTTCTTCTCTTAATTCAATGTAGTATTACATTCATTCAGCCCTAGATCGGTATTTAAATAGCCAAATAGTCCTACATGTCCATTATACATGTTGTATTACACACATGTTATCATATCTCGTCCTCTATGATTAAGATGGACTGATACTATTGTATGGCCATTAGCTCTTACATATTTACAAACAACCTCAAAATGCAACCTAAAAGAAAACGAATGCCAACGTTTAACACTAAGGGTAAAAATTTGTTCATCTTTATCTAATTTTCTATTTTTATATATTGAAAGTAAAATTAATAAATTAGAAACATTTTTAAAAAATCATTGCGCAATGCAAACCAAGTTAGTTGTATGAGGACTTAACCACCCCCCAAAAGTTAGGAGTATCAAAGAATGCAATAAATAATTACGTTCATAGTATCTGATAAATCTTAATTGATAACATAATGTTAATTAATATGTTTCAACTAACATACACCAACTACAACTTGCCAAGTCATTATTTGTGTTTTATATATATATATATATATATATATAATACAATACGTTTTATGGTCGTTTTCAATTATATTATCTATATAAGATCACGTTGGACTTAAAGATTCCTATGATTCATGTGGTTTACTGCCTGCCTCAAAAAAAGTCTCTCATCAATATATTTTTTTCCTTGAAAAATCTAAAAACACCTGACATACAGAGCAGAAGCAAATTATATTTCTAATTCTAGAATCCTATTTGAGGACAACCACAACTTTATGTCAAGGTCAACATAATCACAATATATTTATGGCCATTAAAAGGTGAAAATGACCATACATAATAACTTAAAAAAAAAAGAAAAAGAAAACAGGTGCAATTGCAAACCGCAAAAATTATGAGAAAATTAAGGGACTAAAAGAGAAAGGAACGATGACAAATTTACCAACCTACTTAATGAACTTGTCGCGCCAAGTAAGAATGGAATCAAAGGATTTAAGGACGTTGACATCAAAGACCAAGACACAACAATCTGCTCCTCTGAGAAATGTTGATCCTAGACTTTGAAACCTTTCTTGCCCTGCCGTATCCCATATCTAGACGGAGATTTATTTTGTCGCATAAACAAGGAAAAGAGACCAAACAGGTTATTAAGAATTGACCCCAATAAATCATATCAAAATATAAATATTCCTATCAGTTGAATTCACCAATATTTTGATAGAAACCAGCATAATGTCTATATATTGCACGGGTATTGCATATGTATTGAACGAATTATATTATACTTTAGTAATATTTTTTCATATGCTTTTAATAGTTTAGAAGGGTTGTAAAAGATACATGTGCAAATACAATGCCCTATAATACATTAAGAGGGACAATAAAAGATAAATGATAAATTAGTAAAGTCAAGTAAGCAATAAAAAGGAATATGAAGAAGTTGGGATAATTAAAATTAAGAACAATTAACCATATTTAAGAAGTTGGGATAAAAAAAGAAAATGAAGACAATCATAACCAATAACATTGCAACACTTGGCATTAGCATTTACAATCACTTAAAAATATATATTGTAATAGCTCGACCCTAAATCATCTTGATTTATTTAATTAAGTCATGTAATTCATTTTTTACATTTATTTATCTCATTTAATCATCCCGGTTGGGAGAATTCAATTGGGGCTCCACTTTGCAATTCGAGTTTCATTTACCAAAAATAATTTTTCAGATAAATTGATATTAGGCCTCGATAATTATGGGTTAAAAGATTAAATTATTTTTCATGACATTACAAAAATTTAATTTCGAGCTTTGAAAACAAAAATTAAATTAATCGCTTACGGTTTTGCTTTCTTTCCGAACCCGAGCTCATTCAAGGCCAATTTCGGTCCAAAGTTGAAGTCCAACAAGTTGTATCACTAATTTAGCTAATTAACCATAGTTTAAGCTTAACCATGGTTACTTTTGAGGGATAAATTTGCAGCCAAGTGTTTTGTTTCTTCATTCTCAACCAAGTAAAAAGACAATCACACCAAAATATCAAGACTTTTCTCCCTCTCTTCCTCTTCATTTTTGCTGGCTGCTACTGCCATCCATTGCTGCCCCTTGCAGCCCCTTTTCTGCCAGAAACCACCACCAGAAACACCACCAGCCAGCCACCCCCAACACCCCTCCAGCCACCAGCCGCATCCCCCTTTGTTCAAGCATCATTCACACCTCCTTTTTCAAGCATCAAGTGAGTAAACTCCAATCTCTATCATGCTGATTTTTTATTCTTAATCTTGTTTTTATTGGTTTTTCTTGTTGATCATGCTATTTTGATAAGATTAAGAGCTATCTTTGAAGTGTTTAAGTGTTGGTTAAGCATAAAAGCATGTGGGAGTTGAGATTGTTCATGATCATGTTAGTTTAAGTTTGAAGTGATGGATTTTGATTATTTTGTATTTGATTTTGCAATCCTTATCATTATAAATGATTATGGTAATGTTGGTATGGTTTTGGATGAGTAAAGAGTGATTTTATTGGGGGTTTATGTGGAGAAAAGCTTGCAAATATGTGTTGATTGAGCTGTAAACAGACCTGAAACAGGGGCCACTTCGAGATTAAACTGGTACTGTATTGCATGTTGAAAACCTATGATTTTGGGTGTATTTATAGCTCAATGAGTTGGCTTTCAATGGGCTTTGGAATTACTTAATTTTAAGCTGTGTAGACAAAGTTATGGTCATTTTACTGAAGACTACACAGAATACATCGAAATTGGGAGCAGTTTTAAACAGTGGACTTTACAAAAAACCTGGTATTGATTGGATCATTGCAAATTTGTATTTTTGGTGTGTGGATATATCAATGAGTTAGCTTTCACATGCCTTTTGAATCACCTTAATCCAAGTTCTGTGAAAAAAGTTATGGTCGTTGTGCTGCGACTGCGCAGATTGAACTGAAATTGTGCACGTCTGTGCTCTACCCTAATTTTGGGGACCTTACTATGTGAATCATGCTTTGTGTCCTAAATAAAAGTTTTAGTGGACATTACGAGCTTTTCATTCATATTGGGGTTTTACATCTTAGTTGGAGGTCGGTAGTGAAAGATATGGATTTTCTAATGCAAACCATCAAACGGTAACATGAATGAATACAGAAATCATGACATTTGAAAATATTTTCAGAAGTTTCTATATAATTATGGGTATTGCAAGGAAATTGCAAAGTATAGTGAGCTCAACAAGTTTGATTATGTATAGAAGCTTACTGGGGTTGGAAAAATGAGTTAAATAAGCATGAAAATGAAATTTGAGAAGTGGACAGAACAATGACTCAAATCAGTGTCTATTGGATTCAGTTAGAGTTATTTGAGCTTTTATGAACCTCATAACGCCTCTCTTGACATTAAACCTTCTATTATTCATTTTAGAAGCATTACACTTTTCATTATCCATTTCGAAAATATCAGAAATTCATATTTCATTTATATCAATTAAAATCTTTTCGTTATCACCCCAATCATTCCAATTTGGTCTATCTTGTTTCAGTTTGTTGTTTTTCAAATTCAATAACCCTAATTGATTTATTTTTTCAAATCATTTTGTTGTAACTTATCTTATATTGAATTATTGAAATTGTGGAAACTCTTTAATTAATCAATTTCCATTAAAGTTACAAATTCTGGGAGTAAATATTGTTTACTAACTGTATTTACCTATAATTACATTTCTTTAGCAGAATCGGGACCTAGTCTATCGTTTTCATTGTGCACAAGTATATCAAGTGAAATATCATTTTAAAGACTTCAAGTACGTCCATTGCCTCTATCTTTAGAAATCAGAGTGTATTTATCAACGTTATCATATTCTGGTAATACATCAATGAATCAGTTTATACAGTGATTTATCAGTTAATTAGTGACCCCGTCAGTTATCATCTATAGGGCATTCGCCCTTTAGTTACCAACCCGACTTCAGGTCAGGTCCCGGATCGGCTTGGCAGGTGTACACCTATCCATAGATTGTAACAATATCAAGGGGTTCACTATCAGATAATAACTAGTAATGCAGTTTTATAGTCATCTCATTCACTGTTTTAACTTAAAATGAATTGCAAAGCGGTCCCAATCAGTGTTTCAATTATCATTTAACAATTCAGGAATACATGTACTGAGTTTCGGCTCACAGTTCGAAATATTTTTCATGTTTTATTTTAGGAAAATGCTCAGAGAATCGTCTTCGTGATAGTAAACCAACGGAAGAGAATAAGTTGAGCAAGGGAATCCGGATGGATTAGAAGTAATGCAGTATATGCATACTTTAAAGCTGTATTTTGAATTCTTTAGTAGATGGAAATGCAGATTACATGATGAATTGTTTTTACTATAGTGTAAAAACCTTATATTGGTTAACGGTTGATTATCTATGTATTGATCAAGTGTGTATGTATATGATTGAAGCTATACTTAACTGTGTTATATATAGCACTCATGTTTCAAGCATTGTCCTTTTGGACGGCAGTAATGCCCCTATCATTGGATTCATCATATTACAATTGAGTGATTTATTAAGGAGAATATAAACAGTGAAACATGTTTAATCTGGGGGGCGTTACATATATAGCTATCTAAATAGAGAGATTAAGGAATAAACCTATAAGCTGACGAGTTTGCCATCGATATGTAGCTCCTTGGTGAAAAAGTCAGCTCCTATTGTTGCCCTATATTGTTCATTGAATTTTTTGTGCATATACCTGTTTACGCAAACGAGAGAATTCATAAACATGGGAAAAAAAAAAACACATCATTGCATTTTCTTTCAAAAGAAGTGATTTTGACCCAAAAAAAAAGGCTCAAACATGCATGCCTGATCAAATAGTTACCTAGTAATCAGAGAGGTCTTGCCCACCCTACAATAAGTAAAATATCGCACAACATCACATTCATCAGAAATTAACTACCAAGAGCGACAGAGAGAGAAAAAGAAAGAAATGCTTAACTACCCAACATCACCAAGGACTATAACCTTGAGCAATGTCCTCTCCAATGGCGTCTGACAGTGATGTATATTTATCCATATATGATGAGCCTGTATCACTTCGGAAAATTTGAATGCATGAGAAAGAGAGATTGAAGAAAAAGGGAGAGGTGTGCAGCTGTATAATTGTGTGATTATATATCTGGATTGTTCTAGTTGGTGGCTTTGCTTCTCTTTTGGTTGATTTTTTTTTATGGGTTCAAAGACAACTTGGGTTTTTGATGTTTAATTGGTGGGTGACAAAAAAAAGGCATCAATATTGTGATCTTTTCATGTGATTCTCAACTTAATTTTCTCTTGCACTTATAATAAAAAAGACCCAGAAACTTGATGATGTGCATGCCAGAAAGTAATACATACTTAAATTGTTTTAGCAAAATTAAAATTGAGATTACTTGAGGGTTTTGTTATCCCAGATGATTAATTGATGATCGTGCGTCCCTCACCCGGATTTTGTTAATTACTTAGCACAAATGGGGGTTGCAACATTCTTACAGGAGTGCATGAGGACAGCGATGGCCAAACCGCTGCTTCATTTTTTGGTTCAGTTTAGTTTGGTTTGATTTGGTCAACAGAAATAGGTCAATTAGAATTGGACAGTCCATGGGCTTTGTTTGAGATACGTAGCCCACAGCCTCGTTCGGCATATCCAGCTAGAAATTTCGCTGTGGGTTTTGGATCGTTTCGGCCCATTAATTTAGATCAATTGAGGTGAATGTCAGTGACCTTGTTTGTTACATTGATGTTTTTAAGGGTGCCACTGATATTACGGGATATAGTCATATATTTTGATTGATAATTTTGTAACTTATATTACGGGATATAATGATTATGGCGGTATAACTGTATGGATGAATAATTGATTGTCCTGTGGGTAATTGAAGGCTTAAAAATAATTTGATATAAAGATTAATGAGATAGATACTATTTTGAGAAGATTGGAGTTGCAAAAATTATCCACCAAAGTTAGAGATGATGTATAATAAACCTCACTGAGTTACAGATACTCATGCAACAATTAGTTTGGTCCATTTCTAGATATATCATACATTTGATGAAGAAAAAGTATGCTATAACATAACTAAAATTAAGCGAATATTCTTCTGTTGTCAAATGGTCATACTAAAGAAAAATATAATTATAAACTTAAACTCAGTGTATGTTATGAAACATGCCTTTTACAAAGAGCATGGTTAAAACTTATAACGTTCATAGAAATAGCTTTATGTATGAAGTTTCAAGCAGTTGAAATAATTCGCAAATCATTACATGAAACGATGATTCTAATTTCCTAAGATGGATTCTAACTTGTAAGTGTGCTGAGGTAAATAATTGGGCCTTCTTCTCACTAGAGCGACTCTTTGCAATGAATTATCTTTTCGTCGTTTTGGAATAATTTAAGAGGATAACATTCAGTAAATAGAACGTTGTTCAAATTAGGTATAGCTCTCCATTCAAATTCAATCTAACTTGAGTCACGTTTGAATTTTTTTTTAATTGAATTCAACATTTTTAAAAGCCAAATTAAATAATGTTGTCTTGAAACAAGTCAACGTGCTGAGTGTCACATGCTTAAGTAACATCACATTCACTTGCTGCATGCACACCCCGAGTACCCTTACTGGGTGCCCATCGTTCTCGCCACAGGAAATTTGGGGGTAAAATACAGCAACAGGGCTTGGGTTGATGGTAACAGAGGGTATTCCAACCACGGATATAAGTGAGGGAATTTACCTGTATCTATAAGTGTGGTAGATGATGTAGTCTTCTACGGATGTAAGCATGGGTACTACATTGTCTGCCACGCTTATTAAACATAGCGAATTCTTCCCAACTGATATCCTATGCACGCTTACCTTAATCGTGGCAAATAGACCCTGCCACGGGCATAAGTGTGGAAGGATTCAATTTTAAGTGTTGATAAATGCAACATTTCTTGTAGTGAGAGCAAGGTATGGTGGAGTCAATTTGTCTTAGATACGAATTGAATTGTCATTCTCAGCCACGATTCCTAACATACTCAATTTTAGCAGTGGTAATGAACATTGACACTCCTAATTTATGTTTTTATGTCAAACACATGATTTTATGTGGTTATGTACTCTTAATTCTATCAATTTTGTTGAGAATCAAATAATAGTTCTATTTAGCAAGCTTTAGCATCATATAATGTGAATTTTGATAAGTATTAATATAGACGTAGCTTGAACTTGATACTTTTTTCTTTTTTCTTTTGGTTAGTATTTCACTAACTTTTGCTGATTCAATATTCAGCAATACCAAACAAGAGATGTCAAAATAATAACTGCAATTGTATACCAATTTCTTTCAATCTTTCTCAACTTTAACCAACTTTAATAAGTCATTCAAAAAGAAGTACCAACACCTTCCAACTCTTATCCACTTCTACAAATCTTTACCAATTTCACTCGTTTATCAACTCATATTTGCCAATGAAAAGGATAGTCCCTAAGTCTTGAGTTAAACTTGGGATGAGAGATAAGGTACTCAATTGTTTTATAGAATAAAATAATAACATCAGAACATTAGACGACTCTTCTCTCAAGGGATCTGTCCATGTTGTCGTATGTTGAGTAGGTGATTGCGCTATACAAAGGTAGGAAAAAACCAAACTTAGCTAAGTAATTCGCCTCTACGTTACCCTTTACAATAGATATGACGTATTTAAACGAGAGAAGCCTTACGAAGAAAACACTTAGGATCTTGGACTAGACTAGAAATTTGCCATGGTTTATGACTTTCACCCCAAACTAATTGTATAAAGATCTTATTATCACCTTCAATAATTAAATATTTGTATCCATATTGAATGGCTATATGGATACTATTCCTCATAACCATTACCTTTGTCACAAGGATGGACGCTTCTCCCATGTTGGATGCCCATGTTGAGTTCACTTAGATATGGAGCTCAAAGGGGTGGCAAAACTTACGTTGAAGGGGAAAGAATAAAAAATCCTTCCATTCATATAGGACCTTTTTTCCCCTTTAACTTTGTTTTCATATTTTTTCCCCTTCACTATGTTTTCATAGTCAACCCCTTCTATTCATGTATGACCGAACCTTTTTTCTCTTCACTTTGTTTTCATAATTATACCCTTTTTCCCTTCACTATGTTTTCATAATCAACCCCGGCCCTTCAACTCATGTAGGACTCTTTTTTCTCTTCACTTTGTTTTCATAGTCATACCCTTTTCCCGTCAATTTTTTATATGCTGTCAGAGCATGTAATCTCATTATTTACGTATATATATTTTTTATGTGTGTATTTATCATATATTAATTTTTAATATATTTGAGCTGATGTGGCTCCTAGGAATATGTACTTTCTGTTAGAGGTATGCAAAACTGGTTAACTACAGTTTTGAAAAATTCCGAACCGTAACCAAATCGAAAATTTTGGTTAACCGTTTTTCGGTTCGTCCAAAACTCGAACTGTAACCGAACCGAAAAAGTTGGTGAACCGGTTTTTCGGCTCGGTTAACCGACTTTTTGGTTCGGTTATCAGTTAACCATTCACAAGTAATACAAAACATGTACTTTCTTACTTAAATTTATCATTTTTTATATTTAATTTTTTTATAAAAATTAAACTTTGGTTACCATTGATAAATAATAAAAAAGTGAACTTTGTTACCTAAATTTTTTATTTTTTATGTATAATTTTTTTAAAAAATAAAATTATTTTCGATTTTCAAATTGTTACCTAATTTTGGTTAACCGAATTTTCAAATTGTCCGAACCGTAATCAAACGGAAAACCAAAAAAAATTTTCGGTTCAGTATGATATACATATTGCCTTTTCCCCTTCACTATGTGAAGAAAACCAACCCCTTCCATTTATGTAGGACCCCTTTTCTCTTCTCTTTGTTTTCATCATCTGTTCATCATACCCTTTTCTTCCTTTCGTAATTGACCCATTCTACGAACACCTTGCTTTTTTCGACCTCCCTTCTTCGCAACTTCTTAATTGAGAAGGCTAACGTCACCATATTGCGGAAAATGACAGCCTAAACTAAATAATAACGAAAAAAGACTCCTGATGACATCTTGGCTTCATGTTGCCCATAAAAGGCGATCCCAATGCAGATCCACCTCCCACCCAAGCCTCCTCTCCCCTATTGATCCCCTCCCTCCCTACCGGAATTTTGCGTTTATTCAACTTACTAATATGACATTATCAAAAATGTTCACATCAAAAACAGCCTATTCCCCTATCGCTGTGGTTATTATTATTATTATGGGTTTACAGCAGCTTCTGTTCAGTGATGGCAGGGTAGTACCCGAACTGGAGCATCCGTTCTCAGCTCAGAGTAATCAATTCCTCTTCATTTATTTCTGCTTAGTCTAC
>JACYFF010031952.1:11641680-11654283 GCA_017589665.1 Selenicereus undatus
TAGTGATCTTACTTGTGCATGCTTTATAATTAAGTCATGACGTTGGTGTGGATGGGTAAGGGACACCCATCGACATTCGTGTGTACACCCACCTATACTGTATTTGCATACATCATGTGCTTGTACTGATGGAACAAACCAAGATTGGTGGGGCCTCCAAAAGAAATTGTATGGATGGGTAAGGGACAGGAGCATATTTGCACCACCCGTTCACTCTGGGCCCTGATGAATGATAAGCTTTCTCCCTTAAAATTGAGGCGGTCACTTATCACGTGTTCATCATTCGTGGAAACAATGCCTAAAAGCCTTTGCTCTGTCGTTCATCTGAATTTCCTTCTCGGTCTAAATCCCATCTGAATATGATCATTCGCTGTTTTTCTCACTAAAAGCAATCTGATGATTTCACCTTTCATTCTCTTTATTGTCTTCGATTCTTTGTTAGCTCTTGGACAACACCAATCTTTGCCGTACTGAGGAGCATCCTCAGAGTGCTGAATTCAACAGAAAGCTGAACTGCAAGGTTTTCTGGGTTTCTTATTGTTGAATTCTAGCTTATCCGGCGCATGTATTTTGCTTTCCGGCCCATCTGGTCCCGTTTAAAGAGTTTGTGTCTACTGCTGATTATATTGACTGTTAGTCCATATGTATTCTTCGCAAGCTTCAGCTTTTTATTAAAATATAACATCAAAGTCGTCTGATCCGATATTTTGATTTGGACGTGTTTGTGATTTGTGAAACTATATGAAGTTATCCAAATGTTTTCAAGTCAGATAAGTATCCCAACTCAAACTTGAATGGGATATCAAATGGAGGATTTGGATAAACTGATATTACGTTTGGTGCAATAGTAAAAACATTGAATGCTTTTACAACTTACAAGGCTAGGTTTGAAGACTTGCGTCTTCCTTTCCGCATGGACTTGGGATGGGATTTACTTAGTTAAGTTGACTGGATTGTTTTGTGTTGTGGATTCATGTTGTGTATTATGGATTTATAGTATGACTAAATTACCTAGGTGCTTGAATTCTCGACTATGGATTGCTTATATGATCAGTGATTAATCCAATATAGGTGGACAAGCCCCTGTTGCTGCTGGAGCTGCAGCTATTAGCCCATCTGTGGCGCCAACCAGTGGTGTGATTGAAGATGGAGTCTTCAGTAACATCGCTTCAGCCCCTCAAGGTGCTCATCCTGCCTTATTTCTCCTCAATCTCTGCTGTCATTTTTTTTTATTTAGAAAACAAAAGGCCCTGGTTGCATATTCTAAGGTCACTCAGTCACTTGAAAGTTGAAACCTTCTGTTTTACCATGCCAAATTTTAGAGATTGGGTCTTAAACACACGAGTCATGTATATAAACCCAAATGAGATTCCATTCTAAAAGCAATTGGCAATGAGTGGAGTAACTTGTAAGTTTATGCATATGATCAAACCTTTTGATTTTACCTTGCTTTCACAACTCCATAGGACTGCCTTGCGTCCCTATCATGTCATTTGGCTGTTAAATTCCACGACAACCAATTTTATTCGGCAGTGTTTTCTTTCGTTAATGAGACTTGATGGGGTTGAAATCTCCCACTGCCTTTTTTCTGCACCAACTTGATGGGATAATTTTGAATTCTAATCATGTGAATTGTTGCAGCAGCTTTCTTGCCAGAACATTTTGTGCCAATAGCTCTTGCTCCGTTGAATTACAATGGCAAGTTTGGTTCAGAAGACCACTGGGAGAAAGAGAAATCAAACACAGAGGGTGCTAATGATTGTGGTTGTCACGAACCTCAAGTGGTACCGGTGGTTATGGAGCCACAACCCACCCCCAGTAACAACAACTCCGCTAGCTTCTCTGTCCCTCCTTTCACAATCGTGGGTCCAGTTGGGTTTATCATCGTTGTTATGACCATTTACTTCTTCTACCGGATGTTTACTTCTGGAGGGAACCAACAACAGGGATCTTCAAGCACTACTCAGCCCAGCCCCAACTCCTCTGCTCCTTTGGCCGGTACTCATGTCATCACTGTGTAAACTCAGTGACTGTGTTCATTCGGATTTGATATTCCTAGTAGTGTATATGTCAATATATGCAAAGCTTGTGACCTTTGTTTGTTTTGGCTTTGTTCGGTTTCCTGCTGGTTGTGTGCCTGGCGTCACTTTCGTTTGCATTGGCTTTCTTCTGGTGTGTTGTGGTTTTCATGGCAGATGTTCTTTTGTACATCAGTGAGACTAAATGGTCAGTTATTGATGATTTGGTGCCATATTCGACTTTGAGTACGCCGTGCATATATAGGTTGAACCTTTAATATATCAATACAAATATACATTGCTTCAAAGGGCCGTGCAATCAGGATTGAGCTACTATTGACTAAGTTAGCCCACTTGTATGGAACTATTTGTTTTTGGCTGCACTATATGCTTTCCGCGCTCAGCCTTCGAATCTCATTTCCTTTCCAGTTTTACTTTGTTCAATCTATTAGCTACCTCATTTTCTATCTTTTCTGCTTGAATAGTTGGAACCATCTTTGGATTATGGAAACCAACTTGACGAACATCCATGGAAGTAGTTTTCCTCAGGCCTAGGGATTGTATTAGCGGCATCAATATTATATTCACTTTGTTCTCTTGGATAGAATTTGTGGACACAATCCTCTAACAAAGCTTCAAATATATCATCCATTGTCTGATTTGTCTCTGAGCCATATACAACCTTACCTAGACATTTGGTGAAGACATCTTGCCAACATGGGACCGCCAAGTGTCTTCGAGGACATTGTATCTGATGAGCTTAGTACTCATACCTATTGATTGAGGGTTGTTGAGGTTCATGCCACATCACTTACGGAACCAGAAACATGTGAAACAATAGGAACTCATGGTGCAAGTGGGACAATCCACATTTCTATAGGATACGTTGCTATACCCTTATTCATAAGCTTACCACATTTACTAAAAGTGAGCCATGCATCTTTTTAGGAATGCTTGTTCCTCTTAGAGCACCTGTTGGAAATTCCAAAATTTGGAGCTCCATCCGGCCACATCAGCAAAAGTTTCATATGTTGAAACTTGCATTCTTTCGCTTGTCAAATCTATAGAACTCCAATTTAAATCATCAAGTAAATTATTTATCATAAGCCCAACTCATAATATGCAACCTTTTTTTAATTACCTAAAGATTATATTTTTGCAAAAAAGAAAAAAAGGATATAAAAGGACACAAGCAAGGAATGCGAGTAAGAATGCTCTACCGTTCCAATATGCATGCCAATCCAAGCAACTCATGCGTTGCAAATATAAAGATAGAACAGGGGTGCCATTGTTTGGATTGCGTGCCTGGTGGTGCAAATGCTCTTATATTAGGGCAAGTGAATTTCATGGTTTTGCCGCGACTCGATTGTTTTTCACTTGCACTTGTTCCTTCTAGATATTCCAGTAAGTTGGATTTATCGTCGTCATCTGCCCTCTCTCTCTCTCTCTCTCTCTCTCTCTCTCTCTCTCATTCGATCCCAAGTCCCAACAAATCTGATCCTAATTTGTCCCTCTCAAGTTCTGATTTGTCGCTCACTGATTTTGCTTGTTTCTCGCTAGAATCCGGTCTCTTTCTCCCTCTCTTGTTAGAGGGCAATGTGCTAGGCCGGCTTAGCTTGGCCTAAATATGGTTAGCTGCCTAGCATACTTGGGACAATGATCTGGATTGTGAATCTGTATTGCATTTTATGAATTTGAATTGTAACTAGATTACTAATTGACTGTATTCTTATACTAATTTTTGATATGGTCGTTGACATTTTAATTTAGGTGGACACACCACACATCTCTGTTGCTGCTACAATTGATGCTGCTGGTACTATCAGTCCACTAGTGGCACCAACTGTCGGTGTGATTCAAGATGAAGTTGTCATTAACGATGATTCAGGTGCATATCATGTCCTCTTTCTCGTCAATCTCCCTCTTTTTTTTTTCCTTTTCTTTTCCCAGCCTAGACTTTCATCTTCTAAGCTCACCCAACACTTACAGCGATTTGAACCGCTATTCACTGCCTAACTAATTTTACCAAACAACATGTTAAAATCCTCTGTTTTGTACTCTGTTTTTGGGCAGAGCACTTTGGGCTGACTTGTGCATATTCTGCTTCTATCCATTAATTGTATAGCTCAACTCTTCAATTCCGCGTGCATCCTTTTTATATAATTGCTACTTCCATTAAAACAAAAAAGACTCAATTATATTTTGTTTACTGAAAAGGGGCCAGGCTGGGTCAGACTGGGTCACCTGGCGCACCACCAAAACAAGCCTGTCAAGTCCTTCTCTGATCCTTGCACAGCCAACATACTGTCTAGATCAAGTGCAGGGAATTTGCTGTGGCTTAATTGATCCTTAAAAAAGACATCCATATGGATTTTCTATGTCAGAATTACGCATAGAACAAGATCATGTATCCACCCTTGTTTCTGCTTGCTTAGGCCGTGTTCTTTTTATGGGTCAATTTTAAAATATCAATTTCAATCCACTTTCACCAATTTAATCAAGTTTAAGGGTTTGTTCTTTTCGTGGGTCAATTGCAATTTATCAACCTTAACCCATTTTAATCTACTTCAATCTATTTCAACCCACTTGAAAAAAAAATATCAACTTCAATACACTTCAACCAACTTCAACCCACCCCTTCATAATTTTAATAATTTGTAAAGTATTATGTGAGATTTAATTATTCTTGCACCAAAAAGTTCACTGTGCAACTTTTTTGGTAAATTATCGTACTTTGGAATTGTTTTATTTTTGTATTTTTGTATTTTTTTAAGTTTTTTATTTTTAAATTTTTAAGTTTTAAATTTTTTATATTCAATTTTTTGTATTTAATTTTTTTATTTTTTATTTTTTGTTTTTTATTTTTTATTTTAAATTTTTTTTTTGCATTTTTTGTATTTTTGTATTAGTATTTTGTATTTTGTATTTTGTATTTTTATTTTTTTTATTTTTATTTCTTATTTCTTATTTCTTATTTTTAAATTTTAAATTTTAAATTTCAAATTTTTTTATTTTTTTATTTAATTTTAATTTTTTCTTTTTAATTTTAATTTTTTAATTTTTAATTTAATTTTTAATTTCTTACATGTAATTTATTTTATTCTTTATTCTTTATTTTTTAATTTTAAATTTTAAATTTTTTTATTATTTATATTTTTTTTTTGTATTTTTTAAATTTTTTGTATTTATTTTTTAATTTTTTTTCTTTTTAGTTTTATTCCAAACAAAAGCTGCAAAAAATTTCAAAAAAATTAAAAATTTAATAATTTAAAAATTTAAAACTAAAAATTAAAAATTTAAAAATTTAAAAATTTATTAATAAAATTTAAAAATTTAAAAATTTAAAAAAAAATTTAAAATAAAAATTTAAAATTTAAAATTAAAAATTAAAAATTAAAAACAATAAAAAAAGAAAAAAGAAAAAATAAAATATAGAATTAAAAAAAAAAGAATAGACAAAAATTTCACAAAATTTTGATAACTTCATAAATTGTCACACATTAATTATATTCTCATTATTTTGACCCACTTCAACTCACCACATAAAAAATATACCAATTTTAACCCACTTCAACATACATCAACTCACTTCAACCTATTTCAATCCTCCTAAAAAAAAAAAAAACCAACTTCAACCTATTTCAATCTACTTCACCCTTTTACCCACCCAATTTACCTACGAAAAAAACAATCCCTAATTTAACATAAAAAAATTTTCAACCCATTTCAATCTACTTTAACCCACCTCAACCTACTTCAACATAACTCAATCTACTTCACCTTTTACGCACTCCAATTTACCTACGAAAAGAACAGGCACTTAGGGCCTACTCTTTTTGTGGGTCAATTGTAATTTACCAATCTCAACCCAGTTCAACCTACTTCAACCTATTTCAACATACTTCAACCCACTTAAAAAAAAATACCAATTTCAACCTACCTCAATCTACTTCAACCCACTTTAATCAATTTTAACCCACCCCTTCGTAATTTTAATAATTTGTAAAGTATCATGTGAGATTTAATCATTCTTGCACCAAAAAGTTCACTTTACTACTTTTTTGTAAATTATCGTACTTTACAATTGTTTTATTTTTGTATTTTTTTAGTTTTTTAGTTTTTTATTTTTAAATTTTTAAAACTTTTAATTTTTAATTTTTAATATTTAATTTTTTGTACTTAATTATTTTTATTCTTATTTATTTTAATTTTTAAATTTTTGTACTTTGGTAATTTTTGTATTTTTGTCTTTTTGTATTTTTGTATTTTGCATTTTGTATTTTTGTATTTTTTATCTTGTATTTTGTATTTTATATTTTGTATTTTTGTATTTTTTTCGATATTTATTTTTTATTTTTATTTTTTATTTTTAGTATTTTTGTAATTTTTTATTTTTTATTTTATTTTTGTATTTTTGTATTTTTTGTTTTTTAATTTTTGTATATTTATATTTTGTATTTTTTTATTCTTTAATTATTAATTTTTAATTTTTTAAATTTTTAATTTTTAATTTGTAATTTGTAATTTGTCATTTGTCATTTGTAATTTGTCATTTTTATTTTTTATTTTTTAATTTTTTAATTTTCTATTTTTTAATTTTTTTAAATTTTTAATGTTTAATTTTTTTATATCTTATTTTTTAAATTTTTAAATTTTAAATTTTTTTAATTTTTTTAATTTTTAATTTTTAATTTTGAATTTTTTGACTTTTTAATGTTTAATGTTTAATTTTTTCTTTTTAAAATTTTTTTATTTTATTTTAATTTTTTGGCTTCAATTTTTATTTTTTAATTTCTAATTTTATAATTTTTTTATTTTTCATTTTTAAAATTTTAAATTTTTTATTGCAAAAAAAAGCTACAAAAATTCCAAAAAAAATACTAAATACTAAATAAACAAATGAAAATAAGAAATAAAAAACAGAACATAAAAAGTGAAAAATAAGAAACAAGAAACAAAAATATAAAAAATATAAAAAAAAATCAAATGTGAAATAAAAAATATAAAAAAACTAAACATTCCATAAAAAATAAGAAATAAAAAAATAAAAAATAAAAAATAAAAAATAAATAAAATGTAAAATATAAAATATTAAAAATAGTAAATAAAAAATTAAAGACAAAAAATAAAAAAAGTAAAAAATAAAAAACAAAAATTAAAAAAAAACAAAAACAAATAAAAAACAAAAAATTTAAAATAAAACTAAAAAATAAAAAAATAAAAAAAAATTAAGAAATCAAAATTTAGAAATTAAAAATCAAAAAAATAAAAAATAAAAAGAAAAAATCAAAAAATATAAAGTCAAGAATAAAAAATCAAAAAATCAAAAAATTAAAAATCAAAAATAAAAAATAAAAAAAAAATAAAAAATAAGAAACACTAAACAAAAAATAAAAAATAAAAAATAAAACTAAAAATTTTAAAAATTAAAAAATTAAAAATTAGAAATGAAAAATTAATAAAATAAAAAATAAAGAACAAAAAAAAATAAAAATAATAATAAGCAAAAATTCCACAAAATTTTGATAAGTTCATAAATTATCACAGATTAATTACATTCTCATTATTTTAACCCATTTCAACCCATCACATAAAAAATATACCAACTTCAACCCACTTCAACCTACGTTAACCCATTTCAACCTACTTGAACCCATCTCACCAAAAAAATACCAACTTCAACCCACCTTAACCCATTTCAGCCTACTTCAACCTACTTCACCATTTTATTGGCCCAATTTACCCACGAAAAGAACAGACCCTTAGTAAGAGTGCTAATAATGCGACATACCTTGTGAGTTGTGAGAATATTTGTCGGTTTTCATAGGTTTGAAAGTCAAATAGATATCCCAACTTGAAGAAAATAGGATATGAGGTGGAGGACTTGGACATAGTGATATTAGTAGGTGAAGGAAGTTGGATATAACAAGCATTGAAGGCATGGGTGTATTATTAAGTGTTCAAAATTCATATCAATCAAAAGTTTAAACTGATAGTTAAAAGTCAAAAATTGGTTTTATGCTCCAACATGCATCATCATGCGAATGTACTTTGGAATTGAAGCATAAATATTATAAAGGCCTTTCTATGTCTTACGCAATAAATATGAGAGTTGCTGAGATTCGAATTCGAAACTTATCGCTCAGAAAGACTCCAATGTCATGTTCAAAAATTATCTCAACCAAAAGCTTAAACTAATGATTGAAGGCTCAAAAATTGATTTTGTACTCTAACGTGAAGTTGTTTGTCTTTCTTAATGGCTTTATTTTGGCAAGCGGTAGGTTTTACGCAAAACATGACCATGGCTCAAATCATGATACGAATTCATGCCCTCCTTTCTTTTAAATGAGAATTTATTTGGATCTCTGATCTCTATCTGATATTTTAAAAAGGACAAATCAAACCACATTTTTGGCGGATTTCCATACAGAGTTGTACAATACAATATAATCTACTACAACTAAAGATAGTATGCAATATAAGAACGTGTTGGAAAATCATAAACAAGAATTACCATTGAGTGAACAAGGGTTAATGCATTTTGTTTGATGCATAACTTGTAAGATATAAGTCATATTATGACAATTGACAAGGGTGATATAAACTTTTAGGTTCGCCAATCCTCAACCTCCTTTATAAAGTTGTTGCCACCAAGATTAAAAATTAACCTTAAAGATGGAAGACAATAAACTTTTTAACTCAACTAAGTTAGTTTGGTTATGTGATGCTTATATTATTACAAGGGTGATATTTGTCATATTATGACAATTGACAGGGGAGATATTCAGATCACAAATGACATATGTCTTGTAGTTGTTTGGAACAAAAGAAACAATTCACATGAAGCATTGATAAAGATGTATGCAAGAAAGGACCAATCATCAAATAGCGAAAATGTAGTTGTGCTTGTTTTTTTTTTTTTTTTGGGTGGTTCATTTATCAAAGGTGAGAGGCCTTAACCTCAAGGCATTATATATTGGGTTTGTGATTCTGGTAAAGGAGGATTGTGATAGTTAATTGAACTTGTTGTTTGAACTGTTTATCCAAGTTTTTAGTTAAGTTAGTCAGTCGACAATGTAATCTGATTTTTATAAGAAACTAGTGTTACACCCTTAGAATGTAATGATATCACTCAATTTTATTTTAATTTTATTAGTGTAAATAAGAAATAAAAATATATTAGTTTTAAGGTCGATTAATAATTCTATGACAACGAAATTATTTTCTGTATTTTTTGTTCATTTAATCACTTTAAATTCCTTTTCTTTTCATATCATGGTAACAATGATTTACTATTTAGTATTTTTTAAAAAATATTCTAAAACATGTGAGACATCCTCTTTTGGTGGGCTTATTTTAGTCGCTAAATGGGCTATATTTAATTTAATTAATTTCATAAAAATTATGATAGAATCTTACAAATTACCACGTACAGAAGATATATAAAAAATATATTTCTTCTCTTAATTCAATGTAGTATTACATTCATTCAGCCCTAGATTGACCTTTGTATAGCCAAATAATCCTATATGTCCATTATACATGTTGTCTTACGTACATGTTATCATATGTTCTCCTGTGTGATTATGATGGACTGATAATATTGTATGACCATTAGCTCTTACATGTTTACAACAACCTCAAAATCCAACGTAAAGGAAAAAGAATGCCAACGTTTAACATTAAGGGTAAAAGTTTGTTCATCTTATCTAATTTTCTATTTTTATATATTGAAAGTTAAAATTAATCAATTAGAAACATTTTTGAAAAATCATTGCAAAATGCCCAAGTTAGTTGTATGAGGACTTAACCCTCCCCCCTCCCCAAAAAAAGTTAGGAGTATCAAGGAATGCAATAAATAATTACGTTAATAATATGATAAATCATAGTCAATAACATTAATGTTGATTAATATATCTCAACTAATTTACACCAACTATATCTTAGCTAAACTCAAGTTAGCAATAAAAAAGAATATGAAGAAGTTGGGATAAATAAAATTAAGAACAATTAACCATATTTAAGAAGTTGCGAAAAAAATAAATAAAATGAAGATAATCATAACCAATAGCATTACAACACTTGGCATTAGCATTTACACTCACTTAAAAATATATATAGCTATCTAGATAGAAAGATCGAGGAATAAACCTGTAAGCTGACAAGTTTGTCATCGATATGTAGCTCCTTAATGAAAAAGTCAGCTCCTATTGTTGCCCTATGTTGTTCATTGAATTTTTTGTGCACATACCTGTTCACACAATGAGAGAATTCATAAACACAGAGATGGAGGAAAAAAAAAACATCATAGCATTTTCTTTGAAAAGAAGTGATTTTGACCACGAAAAAAATAAGGCTCAAACATGCCCGCCTGATCAAATACTTACCTAGTAATCAGAGAGGTCTTGCCCACCCTACAATCAGTAAAATATTGCACAACATTACATTCATCATAAATTAACTACCACGAGAGAGGCAGAGAGAGAAAAACAGAGATGGTTAGTTACCCAACATCACCAAGGACTATAACCTTGAGCAATGTCCTCTCCAATGGTGTCGACAGTGATGTGTATTTATCCATATATGATGAGCCTGTATCACTTCGGAAAATTTGAATGCATGAGAAAGAGAGAGATTGAAGAAAAGGGGGGAGGTGTGCAGCTGTACAATTGTGTGATTAGACTGGAAAATTTGAATGTTTCAGTTGGTGGCGTTGCTTCTCTCTTGGCTGATTTTTTTTTGTATGGGTTCAAAGACAACTAGGGTTTTGATGTTTAATTGGTGGGTGACAAAAAAAGGCATCAATATTGTGATCTTTTCATGTGATCCTCAACTTTTCTCTTACACTTACAATAAAAAAAACCCACAAACTTGATGGTGCGCATGCCAGAAAGTAATACATTCTTAATTTGTTTTATCAAAATTAAAATTGAGATTACTTGAGGGTTTAGTTATCCCAGATGATTAATTGATGATCGTGCTTCCCTCACCCTGGATTCTGTTAATTAGTTAGCACAAATGGGGGTTGCTTACTGGAGTGCATGAGGACAGTGATGGCCAAACCACTAGTCCAGGTCAACTTTTTAATTTTGGGTCAAATTTGATAAGCTATGTCGTTTTTTAGTTTAGGACATGCTCTTTTCGTTGGAAAATATAAATTGATAAATGGATGAAGTGGATTGAGATTAGTAGAAGTGGGCATTTTTTTGTTGAAGTGGATTGAAATAGTTGAAGTGGGTTGAATTTTTTTTTGTATGATGGATAGAAGCTGGTTAAAATAATGGGAAGTGGGTTGAAGCTGATATTTTTTTATTAAAGTTCATAAAGTGGGTTGATGTGAGCTGAAATTTGTTAAAATTGATAAATTTGGATTTACCAACGAAAAGAACAGTGCTTTAGTTTGGTTTGATTTGGTCAATAGAAATAGGTCAATTAGAATTGGACGATTCTCGGACTTTGTTTGACATATGTAGCCGTCAAAGGCCCACAACCTCTTTGAGCTTATGCAACTAGAAATTTCGCTGTGGCTTTTGGATCGTTTCGGCCCATTAATTTAGATTAATTGAGGTGAATTGTTAGTCACCATGTTTATTACATTGATGTTTTTAAGGGTACCACTTCTATTACGGGATATAGTTATATATTTTGATTGATAATTGTGTGACTTTATACTTTGAAATGCTATTTGCCTCCCAGTCTTCGTATCGTATGATTTTTAAGTCCCAAATCATCAACGTGGTATAAGTATATAGATGAATAATTGATTGTCCAGTCGGTAATTGAAGGGTTTAAAATAATTTGATCTAAAGATTAATAAGATAGATAATATTTCGAGAAGATTTGAGTTATGAAAATTATCCCCCAAAGTTAGAGATGATATATAACAAATCTCACCAAGTTACATATACTCATACAACAATTAGTTTGGTCCATTTCTAGATATATCAGACATTTGAAGAAGAAAGAGGATGCTATAAGATAACTAAAATTAAGTGAATATTCTTTTGTTTCCCTAGACTAGAGAAGGGCCTAGTGGAGTCAATTTGTCTTAGATACGAATTCAACTGTCATTGTTAACCACGATTCTTAACGTGCTCAATTTTAGTGGCGGTAATGAACATTGACAATCCTAATTTATGTCAAACACATGATATGTTTATGTACTCTTAATTCTATCAATTTGGTTGAGAATCAAATGCTAGTTCTATTTAGCAAGCTTTATCGTCATGCATATTATGTGAAATTTCTGATGAGTATCAATATAAACATAGTTTGAACTTAATGCTTTTTTCTGGGTTTTTTTTTTTTGTTTTGTTTTGGGTTAGTATTTCACTAACTTTTGCTGATTCAATATTCAGCAACACCAAACAAGAGATGTCAAAATAATAACTGTAATTGTATACGAACTTCTTCCAATCTTTCATAACCTTAACCAACGTCAACCAATCATTCAAAAAATATTTTGCTAATTTCACCTGTTTATCAACCTATATTTACCAACGAAAAGGACAGACCCTACGTCTTGAGTTAAACTTGGGAGGAGAGATAAGGTACTCAATTGTTTCATAGAATTAAATAGATAAAA
>JACYFF010031952.1:11684210-11702071 GCA_017589665.1 Selenicereus undatus
TATTATTATTATTATTATTATTATTATTATTATTATTATTATTATTTAGAACTAACAATTAATAGTTGGATAACTTGGAATTAAGGAAAAGAAAACAATTGTGCTGTAATATTTGTCCATCATACATCATTCTATTCAATTTTGTATTATATACATGATGGGCCTACTATGGGATGCCTAGTCAAAATGAATCCAACTATGGAATGGCTAGATCAAAATTGAATTTACCTTTCTCAATTGATTAGGACCGGTTAGGAAAAGAGTGCAAATTATTAGATAAAGGTCCACTTGAAGGAGGTGGATGTAGTTCCAAATCTATAAACTGAGTTATTATATATGGTAATTTGTTTTTTCTTCTCTAAAATCCTTCTTTTATTTTCTTGATCCCTCTTCTCAAGAAAACAAAGTTTGCTTGATCTAAATCGCTTCATTTCACTAGGTCTATTGTATTAGTCTACAATATAAATGTTGGAAAAAGAACACACATTTATGGCAATTAAGCGAAAACTAAATTTACATTCTTATTTTAGGCTTTTTCACAGGTACAGAAGGTATCGTATCAACATAACTATAATCTATTCACTAAATTCTTACAAACGTAACCCCCTTGCTATTTACAAGATGGATTCTCAATTTCTATCTTCTATAGTCTACCATATGCTCCATAGTGCACCCTTATGCTTGAAAATTCTTGAGTTTTTCTTGTGAAATATAGTAAGCGACAGCTGCAATCATAAGATAGACACCCCCCCTTTGATCTAAAATTCTTCTTCCTATCAACAACAAACTATTGATATCTATATCATAAAAGTCTTGTTAGTATTTAAATTCTCTAACTTATTATTTATTAATATTAAGGGATTATGGGGTTAATAATGTGAACTTTGGAGAATTTGTGCCCCACTGATGTGACCTGAAAAAATAGTAGTCAACATTTCAATCTTTGGGTCTATTTAATCTTAATAATCCAAACTTAATTAATAATTGAAAAGGAAATGATCCCTGCCTGTTCTCTTTGATTATGGTGAAATATATACATCAAAGCAATGCTAAGATCAAGGCTACAAATTAGGTAACAGACTAATGTTATGCAATGGAATATTATCACACTAAAATTAAGGGATATGCACAAGATTATTTACATAATCTAACACACCCCCGCAGTCGGAGCGGGAGGTTCTCGTACGCTGAGACTGGCTCGAAAATCATCAAAGAGTATGCGCGGAAGCCCTTTAGTGAAGATGTCAGCAATTTGATAGCGAGATGGGACATGTAAAACACGAACTTGTCCTCGAGCAACTTTTTCACGGACAAAGTGGATATCCATTTCAATGTGTTTAGTGCGTTGATGTTGAACGGGATTACCGGAAAGATATATCGCACTGACATTGTCACAATATACTAATGTAGCCTTGTGGATCGGAAAGTGGAGCTCCAAAAGAAGGTTACGGAGCCAACAAGATTCGGAGACGACATTTGCTACTCCTCTGTATTCGGCTTCAGCACTAGACCGAGACAAAGTAGGCTGTTGTTTGCTGGACGAAGAAATCAAGTTATCCCCGAGAAAGACACAATATCCAGAGGTGGACCGCCTTGTGTCAGGGCATCCACCCCAATCAGCATCGGTGTACGAAATGAGACTAGTCACAGAAGACTTGTACAAATGCAAGCCAAAATCAAGAGTGCCTTTTACGTAACGGATAATTCGTTTGAGAGCAGTCATATGAGCATCCTTCGGATCATGCATATGTAAACAGACCTGTTGGACAGCATATGAGATGTCACGTCTCGTGAAAGTGAGATACTGTAATGCGCCAGCTAAGCTGCGATAAAGAGGTGGGTTCTCATATGAAGGACCCGAAGAGACACTAAGTTTGGACTTAGTATCTACTGGTGTTGGGGCAGATTTGCAAGAGGTCATGCCGGCTCGTTCAATGATGGCTTCTGCATATTGGCGCTGGCAAAGGAATAACCCTCCTGTATGTCTGGTGACGACAATGCCCAAAAAATAACTCAGAGGACCCAAATTTGTCATAGAAAATTCAGAAGCAAGTAGAGACATAATGGATTTACGAAGAGCATCAGAGGAAGTAGTGAGAATGATGTCATCAACATATAAAAGAATGTATGCCATGTCATTGCCCTTGTGGTAGACAAAAAGTGAATGATCAGATTTGCTATTGGAGAAACCAATGGTGGAAACAAAATCCGCAAATCGTTGATACCAAGCGCGAGGAGCCTGTTTTAGACCATACAGAGATTTCTGCAACAAACACACATAATCTGGATGAACGGGATCTTTGAATCCCATAGGCTGATGCATATAGACGGTTTCATGAAGTTGACCATGTAAAAATGCATTTTTGACATCCAACTGATAAATGGACCACGATTTGGACACGGCTATGCTGAGAACAAGCTGAATAATAGCAGGCTTCACCACTGGGCTGAAAGTTTCGTCACAGTCCACACCAACCTGTTGAGACCTGCCATCACCAACAAGACGGGCTTTGTGGAATCAGCAAGCCTACCCCCTGCCTTGCCCATACCCGACAACTTCTTCGACCCGTCCACCAACGCGACAACCTAGGATTCTTGGCACTCGCCCACAGCAAGCCTACAGTGCTCACGTACCTCCTCCTTCGAGCTATGTGCCCTCTGACATCGAAGCCGCAATGCACACAATGTCCCTTCATGTTCCCGATGAGAACTAGTATATGGACACTGGGGCAACGTCTCACATGACATCATCTCGAGGTACTCTCTCGTCTTATTTTAATATGAGCAATAATAAAACTATAATTGTCGGCAGTGGACAAGCAATTCCTATTCGAGGTTATGGACAAATAGCCCTCTCCCCACCACATCCACCATTACATTTAACCAATGTCCTGCATGCCCCCAACCTCATTAAAAACTTAATTTCTGTGCGTCACTTCACTATTGATAATAATGTTTTTATTGAATTTGAACCTTTTGGATTCTCTGTGAAGCAGTTACAGACGGGGATACCAATAATGCGATGTGATAGCACCGGTGATCTCTATCCTATCACCATCCCCACCAGTCATGCAACCAACTCTCCATCTACATTTGCTGCCCTTTCTACAACTTTATGGCACAATAGATTGGGACACCCGGGAACACCTGTTTTACGCTCACTTTGCAATAATAAGTCTATTGAATGTCAAATTCCTTCATGTTCTTCTATTTGTTCATCTTGTATTTTTGGGAAACATGTCAAGTTACCATTTTCTCGATCCTCTTCCTGCACCACAATGCCATTTGATATTATGCATAGTGATTTATGGACTTCTCCTATTTTGAGCTCGGCCGGCCACAAGTATTATATTCTTCTCTTGGATGAGTACACTAATTTTTTGTGGACTTTCCCTATTGGCAAAAAATCTCAAGTCTACAAAATATTCATGTCCTTTAGTGTTTTTGTTAAAACCCAATTTGAGAGGAACATAAAATGCTTTCAATGTGACAATGGGAGGGAATTTGATAATGAATCATTCAACTTATTTTGCCACAACAATGGCATGCTCTTTCGTTTTTCTTGCCCTCACACATCTCCACAAAATGGAAAGGCCGAACGAAAAATACGAACCAACTCAACCAAAAGTTTAAGCTGATGGTTGAAGGCCTAGGAATTGGTTTATCCTCTAACATGGTCGTGGGCTGTTGCAGATGGTATCAGAGCCATGGACTCGGATCGATGTGCCAGCGAGGACGCTAGGCCCCTGAGTGGGGAGTGGATGTAGAGATCCCACATCGGTAGCTGAGGAGAACGAACCACGCCTTATAAGGGGTGGGGATACCTCAACCCATTGAGGCGCCTTTTGAGGACAAAACCGTGAGGGCAGAGATGACCCGCCTGCCCAAACCGGACAATACCTCAATGGCGGATGGTCGTGGGCTGTTGCAGAAAGGAAATGATCCCTGCCTGTTCTCTTTGATTATGGTGAAATATATACAGCAAAGCAATGCTAAGATCAAGGCTACAAATTAGGTAACAGACTAATGTTATGCAATGGAATATTATCACACTAAAATTAAGGGATATGCACAAGATTATTTACATAATCTAACAATAATCTAATAATGAACTGAAAGTGGGGTGCCGGGACTAGCTCTTCTTTATTACAAATTATGTTGAATAAGTGGATGCGAAACACTCAGCCTTATTTCTCCAGATCATATTATTGACATTCAAACCCCCACTTTCGTAGTCTCACTCTTATTCTCTACCTTTGTCTCACCGTCTTCCTTTTTTCCCGAATGAAAATCGCAACTCATTTTCTCTCTCAACCACATCGTCGTTATTATCTTCCCACCTATTGACGGCCGATCGAAGAATTATTTGATTTCCGACTTCGAATCAGAACATTCATATGTACTCACCGTCTTACGCCTTGTTCTTTTTGTGGTTTAATGAATCAATCTCACTTATTTCCACTCCCACCCACTTTTTTCCTCCTTTTCCCACATATTTCACACTTTAAAAAAAATACCACTCATTTCCACTCCTTCTCACTCCTACCCATTCTTACTCACTCCTTCCTGCTCTTACATATAACTACTATTTTTCATATTTTAAAAACTTTTATAATTTATGTAATTTTGTGTACTAATAGTCTGATAACACTTATAAAAAGTTTATTTATTTTCCGGATGATATGAAAATATGTGTTAATCGTGCCGAAAATTATAGATGACGTAATTTTTGTCATATATATTGAAGAAATAATAATTTTTTTCTGCGTTGTTAAGCAGATGTTAGTTATTTGTAACTGGTAGATATTTTGGGTTTGATTATATATATGGAAGAGATGCATAATCTTTTTTTTTGTGCATTGGTTACAAAATATTTGTCATAGGTCGCCAAAGAGTTGATGGTTGTTGCTGTATGTTTAACAAATTTATTTTTTGTTCATCGCAATTCATTATAGAAATTGCAGATGTTTTTTCCGGCATAATGAAGGAATGTGTAAATTTTGTTGTTGTTGTTTGTAATTCGTGATAGGAAGTGCAGATGTATTGTACGTGTATTTTAAGCTGATATTTTTCCCTGTTTGCGTTAGTAATAAAATATTAGAAGTTCTTCATACAAATTGCAGATGATTGTTTTCCGTGTACTGAGGGTCTATTATTTTCGTTGGGAAATATGGGCTGGTAAATGGGTGATCATAGTTGAGATTGGTAGAAGTTGGTTGAAGTGGGTTCAAGTGAGTATTTTTTATTGAAGTAGGTTGAAGAGGGTTGAAGTTGGTTGAACTAGATTGATTTTTTTTTTTTTTGTATGATGGGTAGAAGTTGGAGGAAATAGTAGGAAGTGGGTTGAAGTTTGTATTTTTTTTATTAAAGTTCGTGAAGTGGGTTGAAATGAGTTGAAGTGTTTTGAAGTTGGTTGAAGTAAGTTGAAGTGAGTTGAAGTTGGTTGAAGTGGATTGAATTTTTTCTTTTTATATGATGGGTAGAAGTTGGTTAAAATAGTGAAAGTGGGCCGAGTGGGTTGAAATTGGTTCAAGTGAGTTAAAGTTGGTATTTTTTTAATTGAAGTTCTGAAGTGCGTTGAAGTAGATTGAAGCGAGTTGAAATTGATTGAAGTGAGTTGATTTTTTTTTTGTATGATGGGTAGAAGTTGGTTGAAGTAGTAGGAACTAGGTTGAAATTGGTTAAAGTGGGTTAAAGTTGGTATTTTTTTATTGAAGTTTGTGAAGTAGGTTGAAGTGGATTGAAATTGGTTAGGTTGATAAATTTGGATTTAGCAACGAAAAGAAGAGGGTCTGAACATATGTTTATTTTTTTCGTTATTCATGTTTGGTTAATATATGAAAAAAAATATATCCGCAATTTATTTTACGAATAACGAAAATTATAATTTTTTTGAGGGTCCTAACGGCCACGAAACAATATTTCGTACCTGAATCAACACAGAAAAATAATTTTTCAGTCTAAAATTTTTTTATCATTGGTAATTACTATCACAAATAAAAGATTACATTAAAAAACAAAATACGTAACTTACATCAACTTTTCTATTTCGTTCAACTCTTTCTCACTCCTTCCACTCCTACATATAACAAACAACTCCTATCCACTCCCACCCACTCCTTCTCCACCTTTTTCACTCTCACCCATTTCATACCTACAATTTTCCAACGAAAAGAATAGGGCCTTAGTTGTGGATTTAATCACATGATTGTCCTCTTGTTCTTGATAAATAAGCAACTTAATTAGAAAGGTAGAAGCTTTTGAGATATGTGAAGTGCTTTTCTCTCACACCCCCTCTTCTGTTTTTTATTCATCAATTTATACTTACACTATATGCATGGTGCCATAATGTAAAACCTAGCTTGGCCCTCAAGCTTCTAAGTCTCAAGCTAGAAAAAGGAAACCAAACAAATATAAAAATCTATCATAATATTAAATCTAGTTTATTTCCTAATACTCCCCTTCAAGTTGGAACATGTAGATCGAGAATGCCCAACTTGGCCTTGAGAAATTGAAACTGACCCTTGCCAAGAGACTTGGTAAATAGATCTGCAGGTTGTTGTTTGGTCCCAATATGAGCTAGCACGAGGAGACCCGCTTCAAGTTTTTCCCGGACAAAGTGACAGTCGATTTCAATGTGCTTGGTTCTCTCGTGGAACACAAGATTGCGTGCAATATGAAGGGCTGCTTGGCTATCACAATAGAGCTTCATGGGGGATGGAAAGATCCCCAAAGAGGCAAGAAATGACCTTAACTAGATCAACTCACTAGTAGTAAGAGCCATGGAGCGATATTCTGCTTCAGCTGAAGATCGGGAGACAGTTGTTTGCTTCTTGCCGCGCCAAGAAACTGGTGACCCACTGAGTGTGATGAAGTAGCCAGACAGGGACTTGCACGAAACAGGACAAGCACCCCAATCCGAGTCACAATAGCCAAGAGCTTGAAGATTGCTATCGGACCTAAGCAAAATACCTTGACTTGCGGTACCCTTCAAGCAGTGCAATACACGCTGTGCAGCGTCCAGGTGCTCCTCTCAAGGAGCTTGCATGAATTGAGAGAGGATGTGAACGACATAGGTGAGATCAGGTCTGGTGATTGTAAGATAAATGAGACGGCCGAGGAGCCTTCGATATTGAGAAGGATTCGCGAGGAGCTTTCCTTGTGCTAGAGCTAGACAATGATTCTGTTCCATGGGAAAGTCAACTGGCTTAGCTCCTAAAAGTCCACACTCATCAATGATCTCGAGGGCATATTTTCTTTGACATAAGAATATCCCGTGTGGACCTATAGCGAATTCAATACTGAGGAAATATTCCAGAGAGCCCAAATCTTTAACACTGAAACATGTATGTAGGTAGCCTTTGAAGTGGCTGCATGCTTCAGTATTGTTGCCTGTAAGCACAATGTCATCAATGTATACCAAAACAACCATGAAAATGTCGTCCTTGTGATAGGTAAACAAGGAGTAATCCGTATAGGAGCGTACAAAGCCATACTCACTCAACTTGGAGGATAGTTTAGCAAACCACTGTCTTGGGGCTTGCTGAAGCCCATAGAGAGACTTTTTGAGATGACAAGCGGTGTTCGTGCCGGTACTTTTGAATCCGGGAGGCAGTTTCATGTACACTTCTTCTTCTAGGTCTCCATGTAGAAAAGCGTTGTTGACATCTAGTTAATGCAGTTGCCAACCTTTAGCTGCTGCTACTGCTAAGAAACAGCGAATACTGGTCATTTTGGCAACCGGCGCAAAGGTTTCATTATAATCAAATCCCTCGATCTGGTGGTCTCCTCGGATCACCAAGCATGCTTTGTATCTTTCAATGGTGCCATCGAATTTGTACTTGACCTTCTAAACCCATTTGCAGCTAATAGATTTCTTTCCAGGCGGAAGAGGCTTGATGATCCAAGTCTCATTCTTTTTTAAGTCCTTGATTCCGTCTGCCATGGCCTTACGCCAATGGTCATTTTGCACCACTTCAAGATAAGATCGGGGTTCTGCAATCTTAGTAATGGCAGCTAGAAATTGTTGGTGAGGATCAGAGAATTTGATACATGTAGCATAATCCTTTAAAGGGTAACGCGTACCTGAGGATGCCTTTTGAAGAGGGGTATCGGGAGAAACGGGGTTGTTAGGACGAACGTTGTAGCATAGGTACTCATTAAAGTGGGTCGGGGTCCTGTGGACCCAATTGCCGCGTCTAGGTGGCTGGTCGATGGGAACAGTCTGGGTTGGTTGTGTAGATGGGCTAGATGCAGACTCTGGGCTCCCCTCGGTGTCTGGCCTAATTCGGTTCTGGCCTTCTGCAGAACCGGGGTCAGCAGCGCTGACTTGATCTCGGGCCATGGGAGGCCCAGCGCCAGGCGCAATGGAGAGGGAGCTACTGACTGAGGATTGGGCCGAGGGCTGCTGGGCTGAGGCGCTCCCCCTGTCTTCAGGCTTGACTTTCGTTTGAACTAGCCAATAGTCTTCTTCAAACCCGATTGTTGGATGCAAGCCCAGGTTGCTGCCATGCCAATGGTTGCCTTCACCGAGACTGGGTTTGACAGGGAACACTCCTTCATGGAACACAACATCCCGGCTTTCAAAAAAATCGTGTGTTTCCAAATCATATAATTTCCAAGGTTTCTTTCCAAAAGTATAGCCTACAAAGATGCAACATCTACTTCGTGCTGCAAATTTGTCACTTCCTCGAAGTTGGCTTTTGGCATAGCATAAGCTACCAAAAACCTTAATTTGATCATAGGAGGGTGTCCCTTGGTATATAAGCTCATAAGGCGTCATTCCGTTCAATAACTTGCTGGGAGTTCTATTTATTAAATATGCTACTGTAAGGATACATTCACCCCAGAAATTTAAAGGGAGATGAGCTTGGAAACGAATCGCCCTAGCCACGTTTAGAATATGGCGGCGCTTGCGCTCTACCCTTCCATTCTGCTGTGGAGTGTCTACGCAGCTGGTTTGATGGGTGATGCCCTTGTCCTAATAAAAGGCTTGCATGGGTCCAGATTTGAATCCGGCTCCGTTATCGCTACGTAGCACCTTGACTTGCTTACTAAACTGAGTTTGAATCATGTTAATAAAGCTCCTTAGAAGATGTCCAGCTTCACTTTTCTCTTTCATGAGATATAACCACACCCCTCGACTGAAATCATCAACCAGACTTAAAAAATAATGGGCTCCACACGAGGAGGACACACGGTATGGCCCCCATATATCGCAGTGAACAATTTCAAATAAATCTTCCGCTTTATTCTCACTAAGATGAAATGGCATTCTAGTTTGTTTTACACGGAAACAAGCATCACATACATCATTATTTTTATTGACAGAAAAATCCAAATTTTTGCAAACATCTTCATCACTTCTTCAGATGGGTGCCCCATTCTCTCGTGCCATAAATCTCTTGCCTTAACTGCATTACTCTGAGTCTTGAATGGTGCTTCGCCGTAGTAGTAGACCTTGTTTCTTTGCTCACCCGCTCCAATTGGCATCCTCGAAATACGGTCCTGTAAAACACAATGATCATAAAAAATGTTACACTATAATTAAGATCTTTTGTAATTCTAGCAATCGAGACGAGGTTACAACTAAGATTGGGCACTAATAAAACACTGTCCAACTTCGTTCCATCATCCAGACATGCCAACCCGAGTTTGGTGGATAGCGTTTGCACACCGTTGGGTAAACTAATTTCAACGGGTGCCCTGGCTTGAGTGTTGGACAGTAAGGTTGGATCACCGGTCATGTGGGTCGAAGCCCTACTGTCCAACATCCATAGGTCTTTACCTGTGAGCTTCTCACTAGCATACTTGGCTGGCTCTATCAGGCTCATCAATCTCTGAACCTGCTTAGTAGTAAGGTCGGGTATGGTGGGTGAATCGGTTGTGCTGGCTTTAACCGTAGAGGTGGCTGCTACGGTAGCATGTGCGCCTTCTCATCCTCCACCTCTCCCTCAAGTAGTGTTGCCTCGACCTTCTCGACCTCCTCTGTTTCCACGTCCTCGTCCGTGGGATCCCCAACCGGGTGGGTATCCAATTAGCTCGAAGCACCCGGTTTCGTCGTGTCCAAATTTCCCCCAGTGGTTATAGGTGCTTCGCTCTCTGGTTCCGGATGTTGTCCTGTTGCTGTTCACTGCGAAGGCAGCCGCAGACTCCAAGCGAGCATCCCTGTTGATCATCATCTGCTTGTGACTCTCTTCTTGCACCACCATATTGAATATGCGATCCAGAGAGGGCAGTGGATCAATGGTCAACACCTAACTTCTTATTGATGAATAAACTTTATCGTTGAGGCCTATGAGAAATTGATGAGCCTTATCCCGCTCATATTGGTGAACGATTTTGGCGCTGGTCTCACACGTGCACCTTGAACAGGTACAAAACGGGTTCTTGCCGAGAGCCTCAAGCTCTGTCCATAAATTAGAGATTTTGGAATAGTACTCCACTACACTCAGTCCTCCTTGCTTACAATTTGCTATTTTCGTTTTTAGTTGGTGTATCTTTGGAACATTAGCAATTGCGTATCGTTTCTTGAGTGTATCCCACATCTCCTTTGTAGTATCTGTGTAGGCTACAGTCGTTTGAAGCATGGGGTCGATCACATTAAGGACCCACGAACAAATCATCGAGTTTGCCATCTCCCAGGCTTGTAACTTGGATGAGTCGTCTTGCTTACCTACAGGTTTAGTTAGTGTGCCATTGATAAACCCAAGCTTGTTTTTGGCCCTTAGAGTCGTCCTTACGGCCCTTTCCCAAAGATCATAATTTTTCCCATCGAAACACACTGCAGTAATCAAAATCTTGGGTCCCTCTTATGGGTGTAGGTAATAAGGTTATTGTGGGTCTATGATGAATTTTGACATGACTATGATATGGAGAGTGTTTCAATAGGAAGCTCTGATACCATGATAAATAAGCAACTTAATTAGAAAGGTAGAAGCTTTTGAGATATGTGAAGTGTTTTTCTCTCACGCCCCCTATTCTGTTTTTAATTCATCAATTTATACTTACACTATATGCATGGCACCACAATTTAAAACTTAGCTTGGCCCTCAAGCTTCTGAGTCTCAAGCTAGAAAAAGGAAACCAAACAAATATAAAAATCTATCATAATATTAAATCTAGTTTATTTCCTAATAGTTCTTGTTAAGTTTAACAATATATGCATGTGCTATAGATCGATTTGTTATTTCAGAATCTTTTGTCTTTTTTGGAGGTATTATTTGCTGAAGTTTTGAGCATGGATCAAACGGAGATGAACCAAGGTCCAACCAAAGTCCAAACTTGCCAATTTGCCGAATGAACAAAGGGAAACAATCCCAATTATGCATTGGGGTTAGCCCACTAGACAATTTGCCAGTCCCTCCAGCCCCACAGCCCCACGGAATCTGCCAAGCAACGAACCAGCTCCCTTTGCCACTAACAAAATCCTTCCAAGCTCGGTCCGAACTCCCCTTCCTGTCCGGTCTTTCTGGATTGGTTGATCAGTCCAGTCCTCGATCTTTATTTTCCTCTTTTTTGATCCTAGATGATGTGAATCGATCTTGGACTGATGAATATCCCTACTACTTACAAAACAGAATTAGATGAAAGCTTCCATGAATCATATCAAAGGTGTAACAAACTTATTTCAAGCAACATATCAATATGATCCTTGCACAGTGGTTTGGAATTTTGTTGTGTGAACTTGCAAAACTCCTTCTCCATAACTCCCTTTACATAGATCTGAAGGTCTCCTACTGAAAATTTGTCAAACACAACTCCACGATGCACTGGTCAAATGAAAAATATCCTAATCATATGTTATTATGACTCTTGAGTTGCCCATTGTTGCCTCTTCCACTAGCACCTTCAAAGATGATGTTGAGACAACTTGCAATACTTTTTCTTTATGATTCCCATTTTGCATTGGGGGCATTCTTACAAGTGCTGGTATAGTAATTGTCATGAAATGGTAACTACCTAGCCTAGGAGTCACAGGAATATACACTTATACAAGTCAAGTTAGTGCTTAGATAATAAAGATTATCTATACAACAAATATACGTACTTAGGTATTAAAAGCTATCATAAATCGTAACTATTACAATCTCAACCATACACATGTCCTCATTGGATATTTTGCTTTCAATCATTTATAGAGCTCAGCACATCATTTTTTTCCCGCGCTACATATTTTGCCTGTCACATGATAATTCACTGTTATCGTTTTAATTACCGCAAGTGCACGGCGCAGCTGTAGCTAGCAACCGGCAAGTACGGGTCGAATCCACAGGGAACTTGGCTTCAACTACCAGAACTAATTAGACTACTCAAGCTAGGCCGTTACAATGAAGGTTGTGGAGACTAAATTAAGAGAGACGATAGTAACTAAAAGCGTGATAAACAATAGAAAAGAAAACACCTAGGTTGGAATTAACAGCACGATTATGCTAGTGAATCAGTTACTAACCCAATCAAACATTCCCAAACATGCATCACAAATGGATAGATTGTCAATTAAGTCCATCTTCTCCCTCTCTCAAGGGTCGAAGACTAATCCTGGAACTATAGTCGCCTATTCTCATGGGACTAAAGGTCGAACGATTACAAGATTCACAATCTCAAATCCCAATTAGAATCTTAACTATTTTCATGTTAAAACCCTAATTGTCTAATAAGACGCACTAGGTAAAGGTTTCGTCTCTCGATGCTCCCCTAAACCCCAATAAAAAGGAAGAAATTTCTTTCGAGCATTTCATCGAGCAGTTGGCGTGCATAGCAGAATTCATAATTGCAAAACAAAGGGGAAGCCTGAATTGGGCCAGTACAAGATTCAACCACACATATTCGGCGTCAATCCCAACCTAAGTTGACGGATTTAGCCACACATAACTTCACAATCAACAAACAAAATCTCAATTCTACCAAACAACATTCAATTCGCAGAAACCTAAAATATTAATAAAGAGAAGAGAAGGAATCGGGAAACAAACTTGAATTGATTCTGCTGAAAGGCAGATCGAACTTCGACACCAACGAATTCAATACAAATCAATGAAAACCAGAAACCCAAATATTAAACCTAAAAATCGCCTAAAGCGTCTGCGAAAAGAGAGAACTGAATAAAATCTGAATAATCCTAAAAACAGCCCCGAAGAAAGATTTAAGTCGCGACGTGGAACGAGGGTGGCACGGTCGTGGCACAGCCTGGCTGCCCGGCCAAGTGTGCCGGTTTGGTTGGGGTTGGCCGTGCTACGTGGGTCCGGTTCCGTGGGACTTTCGTGCGACGCTTTTCCGCAGCTTTTCTCGCCTTCTCGGCGCTCCTTTCTGCTAAATGTTGTTCATCTTTCCGCTTCTTCAATAAAGTTCCTGAAAATATCGAAAGATGCTGTATGAATAAAAGGTATACAAAAGGAGGCCGATTTGACCCTTCCCTAACACAATTAAACTTGAAAATGGGGGAGAAAATGGGTCAAATAGGGGCTAAAAATGGGGCAAAATAGATGCTCATCATGCCCCCATGCTTTTCTCTTGCTTGTCCCCAAGCAAGACCACGTTATGAAAGATCGGGGAGGATGGTGAACCTCTAAACACACCTTCTTCAAGGGAAAGGACGGAGGACCGACGAATCACGCTAATCATGCATCGAAGGTGGTCAAGTCAAGGTGTGCCAGATAATCTCAATAAAAGCGCATGCAATGTCATCCATGAATCACCTTGCCCAAATGAAACACACCACACACCCCAATGTTGAAACACATAGTAGGACATAACCTTCCTCAACAAACGGTGAGTAAGTAAGACTGGTAGGACCTCACTTTAGGGCAAAGTGGAACACTCCCCTCAACGTGTTTGAAATATGTAACAAGGGCACGCTCAATACTCCAACCAATTAGGCAAACTGCCATATGCTTAGTAACGTTCTCCACTCTCCACCGCGGGGATGCAATATGCAGTGTGTCAATCAAGAGGACTTGCGATAAGAATGTAATGGAGCTAAGGTCAAGGGTGCGAAGTGGAGTAATTTGGGAAAAGTGGAGCTATTAGCCAAAGACTAGGGAGCGAGAACACTTTCACAATCAACACTAAGATTACAACCTCACACAAACTTGCGAATCGAGCAACAAATCTCGCAAAAACCTCTAAAGAGGAACCAAACAAGCTTATTGCAGAAAGCTTCCATACTACCCATTTTATTTGCAACTTCTCTTTCTCAACTTTTCTCTTTTTTTTTGAGAAGCAAAAAGGATGCCCATTGGATAGCGCCGGAAGTACCAAAAAAATCGATTCGCACTTTTCCCAAAATAAGCCACTAGTATTATACCCGCAGTGAATAATCAAACGCCCGAAATATACCCAACTACATTGTGAAAGTGTCGCCCCACTAGACCTTGACAAGGGTGAAGGAAATATGCATAGGTCAAGTGTGTAATTGATGTGGTGCAACAACAACAATCAGGGGGAAAGGCACAAAGGGCTTCCAAGGGGTAATCATGCAACAACGGGTGGCTTTCTGGCTAATGTGGCTACGTGAAGAAAAATTGCCTCAATCATGTCAACACATGCAATTGCTAAATGTAGTTTCAAGGAGAACGAGACCAAGTTTTAGAGATGCTTCATGGAGGAGTCACACATGAAAGGAAGTAGAGACTATATGTAATGAATAGTCATTAGGCTCAATAATCTCACAGGTAACCCTACCATAGTCAAGTGACTTACTCCAAAGTATGTTCCATTCATCAAGGTCAATCAAGTCAAACCACATAAAACTCAGGGGTAGTTTGCATGCAACACAAGGTAAAGAAACTACGGATGACAAAGACAAATGCGATTTGCACAAAATCTCACACCAAGACAAGTCACGCCTCAACACACAACCCAACATGATCAATCAATCATCACCCCTTTCAATCTCATCACAAGAGGGGTTTTCTCACACATTTATTAGAAAACAACGAATCTAACTAAGAAAGCGGTAAAGGATATGAGGGGAAACGAAGAGAATGACAAGAAGTAGTACCTGAAAATCTTAAGGAAGCCAAGCTTGATCATTTCTCCTTTTGAGATGCAAAGTCTAACCCTATATGCTCTAAACTACATGCTCTAATAATAAAAAGATAAAAACAACCTAGTGCAATTATATGAAGTCCTATCTAAATGATGTAAATGTAAGTGATGCCAATCGCACTAACCTTGCAATTTTCCAAAAACGACGAGCTCACCCCCCATGCTTGAGATTTTCATTATCTTCAATGAAAAGGACGCAGAAAACGGACAAGGGAAGGGGCAGAGGGGAGAGGGAGGAGATTTTTTTTTTTGGAGAGAAAGAAATACCTTGGGTTGCCTCCCAAGAAGCGCTTGTTTTAGGTCCTAAGCTGACCCTTACCTCAGGAGGACGACGTGGGCGAGATGGAGGGAGGTGGGGCAGGTGAAGTGGCGAATGGCGGTGCAGCCAACACCTTCCCATGACGAAAGGTGGGTATCAGCGTCGCCCAAGGAGGCCCACCAATAGCAGCAGTAGGCGATAGAGGTGGGGGAGGCAGGACAGGCTACCGCAGATGGGACCCGCCACCCCAATCAGTGACCGCCACTCCCGGAGCAGGTGGAAAAGGAGAGGGAGTGGAGGCGGAAGGTGTGGAGTGGGTACCAGGTGTGGGAGGTGGTGTGGGTGGAGGGAAGTGAAAATCCAAGCGCTCGCCACAAACGGTGAAGGAAATGGTGTCCGTTTGCACGTCAATCACCGCCCCTGCAGTCGCAAGGAATGGGCGACCTAAGATGAGTGGGGCAGGGAAGTCCTCGTCCATGTCGAGGACAATAAAGTCACAGGGGATCAGGAACTTGCCCATTTGAACTGGGACATCCTCCAGGATGCCTACGAGTTGCCTAGTGGAGCAGTCTGCAAGCTGAATAGTCAGGCTGGTGGGCGTGAGGTCCCGCAGTTGCAGCTTCTTGCAGAGAGAGAGCGGCATGAGACTTATGTTGGCCCCCAGATCACAAAGGGATCTCTCAATCTGCGTATCTCCTATGCAGCAAGGGATACAGAAACTGTCAGGATCCTGCAGGTTTGATGGTGGTTGCTTCGATAGAAGTGTGCTACAGGATTCGACGACAGGGGTGACTGGGATGTCCCCTGGATCTCCCTTCTTCGATAGGAGCTCTCGTAAAAATTGAAATTGCGCAGGGGCATTCTTGAGAGCCTCCAGGAAAGGGCTACCGGCATAGATCTGGCGTAAGATTTCCAAGAATGGCGCGAATCTAGGTTCAAGCTGACATAGCTTGGACCATGCCAGTCGCTGAGGGTAAGGCACTGGCGGCTGATAGGGACGAGTGGGAGGTGTAGGGGTGGCCTCCTCAGTAAAACTCATACTCTCTTCCTTCTTCTTTTGCCCCTCGGTTCCTGTAGAGTCAAGAACAGGAATTACCTCTTGGAAAACCATCACTGGGCTCTCTGCTAACCCCTCTTCCATCGTGGAGATGACATTGACATGGCGGCGGGGGTTAACTTCGGTCTAGCCTGGAAGTTGCCCTTGAGGTCGAGACAGGTGGTTCACCTGTTGGGCAATCTGAGCAATCTGTGTGTCCATCGTTTTCTGATGGGCGGCCATGGCATCGACCCTGGAGGTCAGTAGATAGATGGACTCCTTAAGAGTCTCGTTAGTCGTAGTCTGGGTCGCTATGAAGCGCTCCATAAGACTCTCCAGGTGAGATGTAGGTTCAGGAGGTGGAGGGGTTGAGTGTAGGGAGCTTGGTTGTGGAAACCTAGTTGTTGCATGGAGTTCTGGGGATGGGGGTTGGGATTTTTGTACGGGGGTTCGGGTGACTCTTCCAACCCTGGCTGTAACGCCCGAGATTTTTCCCCTTATTCCGGAATTTTATATCGTTGAAAATTAAAATAATGTCGACGTGCCTGTTTAGGTACTGTTCTTATTGAAAAGAATACTATTCTTATTTATTGTTATGGAAGATTATATCGGGCACTACATATTGCATAGATTCCCGAGTATATAACTGGACTGGTGATCCTTGGGACTAGTCCTGCAATTTATTGAATTGAACATTGGGTATTAATTACGAGTTGACAAGTGGATAAGCTCGTATTAATTATTAATGTGACGCGGGAATTATCCAAAACCAAAGAAGAAAGGAAAAAGAAAGAAAAAAGAGAACAAAAGGGCTGAAGCCCCCTTGCTCGGCAGAGAGAGAGGGCGCGAAAAGGGGGGGCTCTTTGACCCCCCTGCCTGTGACACACACCGCCGGTAGAGGGTAAGGGAGGCACCGATGGGGTCGCCAGCGATCGGTGATGCGCACCCAGCTGTCCCCCTGCCCGGTTGAAGTCCAATTCGAGTTGAGAGAGAGAGAGAGCAGAACCGCGAATGGGGGGTCCTCGACCCCCAACCCCGGCGACGCCACACGTGAAGAGAGAGGAAGGGGGGGAGGCGCCGGCGGGCTGCCGGCGAAGGGCAGCCGACGCGGTCGCGACCTGTTCGTGCGACCTCAAACCCGAACCCAGAGCAAGAGGCAACGACAAAGAGGGTGAGGGTCGCGGCTTAGGTCGACCGTGGGCACCACACTGCTGTGACGCCCCGATTCTGACCACCACCAATACGGCACCCTCGTCGGACACCAGCGACTCAGCGGCGAGCAGACAGAGACAGCGGGTCAGTAAAGGGGGGACCGAGCCAACCCAAATCAAACCCTAAAACGGGTCATTTAGCTTGGATTCGAGATGGGTTTCCTCTTCCTCCTAATTGTTGTTAATTTCGATGGAAATTTATCGATTATAGTCCGTTCAACTTGAACTGATTATAGTAACTTGAAGAAACTGAGGAAACCGTAGCGTAAACTGAACGATGCCTAGTATATATAAATCTTAATCGTAT
>JACYFF010031952.1:11710902-11732787 GCA_017589665.1 Selenicereus undatus
GTCTCTATGGTACAAGACACACAATCTACCTCCATAGCTAACATTGTTGTGCAGCTTTGCTTCTTTGCACACCATGACATGACTCTCCCACTCAGGTTGAAGGCATGTCCTGAGGTTGACTTAGACTCATCCAAGTCACTACCCCAATCAATATTTGAGTATCCTCTCAACTCGATGCCTCTTCCTTGATAGCAAAAGACAGAGTTATCAATACCACGAAGGTAGTACTTGATTCTCTTGACGACTTGCCAACCAGCAAGTTTTAGGTTATTTTGATAACGACTTATCAAACTAACCGCAAAGTAATGTCGGGTCATGTACATAACATGGCTTACAATAAGCTTACTATGATACTGAGGTTAGGGACTTTTGTTCACTATCTCTATTTTTGTCATCTGTTTTAGAACATTGAGCAAGACTCAGGGTTGGACCCTTCTCAACTGGAGTATCTCTGGGGTAGGAATTATAAACCCAAAAATCGTTCCAAGTCATTTCAACGCATGCTTCTTGGGACGGCTTTGGATTATTTTCACTCCTAGGACATACCTAGTTTCACCCGTGTCCTTTGTCTCAAAAACATGGGATAACTACCTTTTAGTAGCTTTGATCATCTCCAAGTTGTTCCCTAGTTAATAGTATGTTATCAACATAAGGAACGTAATCCCCATGTTGATCTTTCAACATACACAATGGTCACATGTGGACATTTCAAGATGACACACATTGTCCTCTTATTCCTTTGATACAAAATCAATGGGTTGGTCCATATAAATCTCTTTCACAAGGTCACCATTGAGAAAGACAACCTTTACGTCCATTTCGAACAACTCAAAGTCCGAATGGGCAACCAAGGCTAGGAGTATCCGGACCTGAACTTATCAATTGAACTATCCACCTGTTGTTTTATCTTACATCGGGGTGGAGTTTCAATGAGTTTTTAAACCCTGTCAGTGAGTCCATCTCATTCGTTATTGCATTCAATCACTCTTTGTAATTTGGTGAACCAACCGTCTCTTGACAGGAGGTAGGTCCCTTAACTCCCAAGGGATGTGCATAGGAATATTTTCTCTTCGATTTGAAAATATCGTCGAGGAATTCATCCACGCTCAATTCTTGGGATCCTGGGACCTTCATTATTTGTCTGCCTATGTGGAAAAACTCTCCCCCTTTCTCTAAGAGGTATGGGACCAAGAGTTTCTCCCCCTTTCTCTAAGAGGTATGGAACCCTGATTATGGAGAGAAGATTACTCTCACTATCCATTGGAGGTGGGATCCTGAACATAAGGACTAACTACATGTTCAGGAATGACTGTCCTCAACATTTGGAGATTGATGACGAATCTCATTCTCCTTAACAGACAAACCTTCACCATTCCTATCAAATAAGGAAGGTGTACCACCCTCGGTGACTTAGTGAGAATTCAAATCCTCCCCCTCACCGAGAGGTGGTTGAAGGTCTTATTGTAACGTATACAAATTAAGGCCGTTTTAAATTTCACCAAATGCTAAGAAACTCATCAACATTGCGGGATTTTGTTTCACAAAGAAAATATTAATGATCTCAATTGGTTCAAAGAGTTTTTAATATTTCGTTCCGATTGAGTCCTACTACCGTTATAAAGTATACGAACACATCGAGTACTTAATAACGGTGAGATAGTAGGTAAACTTACCTATATCATGAATATATATGGCTCCATGATATGCTTTCATATTCATGGACCCGCAAATGTCTAAAGTGAACGAATGCTAAGGGATTTGATGCCCTTGAAATCTTACAAGAGGATTTTCTATTGCTTTACTAGCTAGACATAACTCACATTTTGCACCTTAAGCCTAGTGAGTTGGTCTTAAAAGGCCATCTTTGGCTAGTTAACTCTGTCTTGACCCTTATGGTCAAAATGAGCACATCTAAAACAGATTCAAAAATGAGACAAGGATGGAAGATGTTCTATTTCGTCCATTGGAAACACCTTTTAGTGTGACATGGCCAAACAAATCACCATACCATATGATGTCTAAGACATCTAGACGAAAATTAAAGAAAACTATCCTTAGGGACAGAAGACACAAGGAAGCATCGCACCCTAGGTGCATAAAGAGTGTTTGAGAAGAGACAACGCAATCCCTTCAAGAGGCCTCGAATGATTCGTCTTTAATTCAAGGACACCTTTTTCATCTTCGTTACCTAAAACGACAATTCGTGAATCCACCGGGTAGTAGTGAAAGTTCACAAAGATCAATTCAATCCCGAACCATATCCTTTATTTCTCCCGTATCCACAATCCACTAAGGATCATAGTTAGCAAAAAATGTTTGGAAGCGCACACATTATTATCCAGGAGGGGCTGTGGAAGGAAGTACCTTAATCGACTTAGGACAATCCTAAGCATAAGATACCTAATTTCTACAATCATAGTACTCACACGTGCTATATGCTTCTCTTTACTTCCTTATCCTTTTTCCCTTTCGCAATACCAATCTTAGGTCCAGAATCTTTTGAGGGAATGGATCCGGACAAATCTGATGTTAAGCTAATCCCACGCGTACTCAACAGTGGGATGACTTTTAATTCCCCCACTAGATTGACATTGATGCAATACGACAAAGTATGATATCTTGATCGATCTATTCTCGAACCACTTTTGGTATGCTTTTAAGTTTTCTAGATACTATTCACTAACAGTACCATCTTTGCCATCCTATGAGACCTAGAACCTAATGAGTGTCCTAACATTTCACGTTCATTCAGAAGAAACTTAATCTTCTAACTTTATGTATCATAGTCAGTGCTATCAAGTTCTCTTATTGGTAAACAAATTACCAACCTTATTTTAATTGCTATAGCTAAAGGTATATATGCTGTAAAGTGGACATCAGACATATTTTTAAATAAATAAATTATCAAAAAAAACTCCATTATCCATGTCGTATGATCGAAAATTTCGCTAAGCTCATAATCATCTCATACAAACATGAATTAGAAGTTTTTATAACTTATTTATCACAATTTTCCATAAAACAGGATTTATGGAGAACATTATGGTTAAACTAATTAACGTTTTAGAAATATCACAAAGATATCTAACTTTATGTAAATCAAATGCATATTAAGTTATCTCATTATATATAACTACTAATATGCCATCTAGAACTTTATCAATGACATATCAAACATGAAGTTCAGATTATTATATAAAACGCATCTACATAATAAAATGAATCTACATTGGCAAACATATTCGAATAATAACTTGTTACAAAAGAATTTCATAAAATGCGCAAATAGCAATATATAAAACACATTTATATATAATTATATGAGACTCATTCAAATGTTATTCGCAAAATATAAACACATCTATAATATTACGAATTTCATGAAACTAATTTATAAAATACCGGTAATATGAAACGAATTCACATTCATTAATTCGGGCAAGGAGTAGGTGCTAAAACAATTAGCAACATTTACTACAACCCATGTAGTTCATATATAGAAAACACATTCATATAATGCTAGTAATTGGTGGCTGAAATGAAACCTATTCATGCATCTAATGCATCATACTTTGCAACGTGAAATATATTCAAATATTAATTGCAATTAATCATACATAGAACATATCTATATGATATTAAAAGTTTGGATGAAACGAATTCATAGTAAGGCTTGCAAATTATATAAAACTTATTCATATAATATTGCAAATTTAAAATTTCTGAAACAAATTCACAAAATAAGATCAAATATCTTATATATCCAAATAATAGCATGAAGTAGCCACAAGAATGATCGAATATTTAACTAATTCATAATTGCTCATATTTTTTTTTATTTTACATAAAGTTGCTAAATCATGAAACATAGTCATGTAACTAAGTATCATATATAAAACATATTTATATAATATAACTTATGAAACATATTCATTTATCGACTAAGGGAATCCAAATATCACATAGATATTTATCAAATTCAAGTAAAACAAATTTACGTCTTACGTACTAATCATATATATGAAACGAATTCATATAACTTCAACCCAATTGTTTGATAGCAACTTACTTAACATGAAAATTTTTAATCTTCACATATATAAAACGAATTTATATACGATATTAAACACATTTATGTAACTTATGAAACATATTCATTCATTTTGAGTAAAACAAATTTACGTCATACATACTAATTTCATATATGAAACAAATTCATATAACTTCAACCCAAGGAATCGATAACAAGTTACTTGATCAGGCAAATATCAAGTTGATGCATATATAAAACGAACTTATATATGGCTTTAAACGTATTAATGTTTTTATAACGAAATCATGCATCCAGAATTGAAATTAATTCGAAACCTTAATTCAACAAATGAATTAACTGCATGAAACTTTATCAACTTGAATATCATTATTATTCAATTAAAAATCATGCCATGACTAATGATAGTAATTAAACAACAATGACTAAAAAGTAATTCGACTTAAAACAGTCAAAAATAATCTGACCTATATCATTGAAATATGACAAGAAGCAAACCGGTCCACACAAATCGGCCCATCAAAACCAAAAATAAAACCGGGCCTCCCCTTTCCCTTTTATTTGATGATACGGCCCAAATCAAGAGGAGTTTAAAGGCTTGAACTCTCTCTCTCCTCTTGGTCTTACTCTGCCACCCGAGCCCTCTCTCTCACCTGCTAACTCTCGACCTCTCTCTGCTTCTCTACTCCTCGGTGCCATGATTGTGGAGCACCGAGCTCCACCCAGCACCCCAACCTCCTTCCATTTCACGATGGTTCTGGGATCTACAACCGTCGACCTAGGCCCTAAATCACGCCCAAATGATGTTTGGCCGCTGCCCCCACCAGTGCTAAAAGTGCTCATAGCCTTCGATCCACGCCAACCCGATGAGAACCGACACCATCACCATGTAGATCGGCCAAAACCGTGTCTGGTGATGCCGCCCACGCCTCCAACGCGCCACTGAGGCGGTGGCGTGTGGGTACACGCGCCTTCATGGACGGCGGTTTTCGTGGGTTCTTTCTATGGTTGTGTAGACCGGCGTATGTGGGTGGCGAACCGAGGAAGAAGGAAGCAAAACTTACCTTCGTCGGCGGCGCGTGACACACACGCGCCACCCCTCGCGGTCTTCTCTGATGGGTAAACACGGTTCCTTTTCTCTCACCCCGCCCCCTTTTTTTTGTTTTGTTTTGGTCGGGACTATGTCGGCGGTGGTTGGCGAGGGCCACCGAGGCCTCGCAAAGCCCACCGCCACCGCGGCCACAAAGGCGCCATGCGGTGGTTGACGACAGGGTAGTGGACCACTGAGGTCCATGCCGCCGCTTTTCTAGGGTTAGGGTTTCGTGGCAGAGGGTTTCTTAGGGTTAGGGTTTTTGGTTCACAACCAATTTTATTCTTTATTTTTATTTTTTTTGTTTTATCGTGATTAGGGGAAACGATTTTACACCACTGACTTATGAATTGCACACAGCTTGGACAAATATGCTTGTATTGAAAAGTAGCATAATACTCAGCAACGATTAATCACGTCTGTCATTCAAATTTAGGCTGAAGCATGTTTGTATTGCACAAGCTAATCAGAAGAGTTCAGTCTTTGGCGAAAATTAATCATGAAACATGTTTGGCAGAATCATCTCGCGTGTAATCAATTAAGGCATAATTACAGGAATTAATTTGGGCATGCCAAGTTGGAAGAAACAGAAACGTGCAACATTTAATTCCTCCATAGACATGATCTTTAACGATATAAGCACGCTGCTTGAATATTAGGGTTGCATAATTACGAAAATTAAGCAATTTAAACGAATAAATGAGCATGCTTTGAACAAATCAGGTTTAATAGACTATTAATTAATCATCGAGACTAATCCAAACAGTTTGGCTCTGATACCACTGTAGGAAATAAATTCAGGACTAACCTGGATGCAGAATTGTATTGTCGGTAATAGTCCACAATAAGAATACCAGTTCTTCAATAATAATAAATCCAAGTGGCTACTAGAGTCGCTTTATAGATGTCCACGTTCTAAACTCAAATACCCGGTAGCGATGGTAGGGTAACCTTGAGGAGAGAGAGAGGGGAGTGTTCTATATCTTACCCCTGAGGCTAACCCCCTTAAACCCCTTTATATAGGTTAGGGGATAGCTAGGGTTGTCGCCCTAAGCGGCTTAAGTGGCCGTCGGACCTAATCTAATTAGGCCCGTCCAACAGTTCTTATATCCAAGAAGCAATCCCCAATAGCTATGACGAATTTTTGCCCTATTAGTTTATGTAATGTGACGTATAAACTTGTGACGAAGGTTATAGCTCATAGATTAAAGAATTTTCTACCCAACATTATCTCTGAAAATCAGAATGCCTTCACTCTTGGAAGGTCCATTACTAATAATATTTTGGTGGCATTTGAGGTTTTGTACTCAATGAATAGGTAAACAAGGGCTAATGGAAGCATGACAATTAAATTGGATATGGCCAAAGCCTATGACAGGGTGGGATGGCTTTTCCTTGAACAAATCATGCTTAAATTGGGCTTCCATGTTGCTTGGGTTAATTTGGTTATGGGGTGTGTAGAAACATCATTGTTTTCTTTTATTGTGAATGGACAACCTCATGGTCATGTTATTCTGTCAAGGGGAGTGAGACAAGGCAACCCGCTTTCTCCTTATCTATTTATGTTCTGTGTAGAGGGTCTCTCGGGGCTTCTTAATAGGGCAATACAGATGAATGCCCTGAGTGGTCATAGAATTTCTGTTTTAGCTCCTTCTATGTCACATCTTCTCTTTGCAGATGATTCACTTGTATTTTGCAAGGCAAACATTGAACAAGCGACATTGATTAAAACTACTCTTAACCGCTACGAACATGCTTCTGGCCAGAAGGTTAATTGTGATAAGTCCAACATCTGTTTCACAAAGGGGATACCACAAGGTTGTAGACCAAGCATCATAGATTCTCCGAAGCATCCAGTTTTGAGAAATATCTTGGACTTCCAACCTACGTTGGACGGTCCAGGCAAAAGCCTTTTGTTTTCCTCAAGGATCAGGTGACTTAGCGACTTCCAGGTTGGGTTAATAGGTTGATCTCGTGGGCCAGTAGGGAAGTGCTAATAAAGGTTGTGGCTCAAGTAATCCCTATGTATGCTATGACTATTTAAACTACCAATCAATCTGTGTCGATCTATCAGATCTGTTATCAATCGCTTTTGGTGGGGCAATGACATTGAAAAGAGAAAAATTCATTGGGTAGGAAAGGAAAGATTATTGACCGAACGGAAGTTGGAGGTCTTGGCTTCCAAGACTTGGAAGCTTTTAACGATGCTATGCTATCAAAACAGCTCTGGTGTTTTATTTAAGAACCGAACTGCTTGGTTGCTCTTGGATTCAGTTTTGAGGCCATGACTCAGCTTCATATGGAGAAGTATTTGTGGTGAGAGACGATTTGTTGAACTGGGATCTTGATGGATTATTAGACGTGGTTCTGATCTGAATGTATGGATCTCTAGATGGTTGTCAGGCTGGTGTCCTTTCGTCTCGTTACCCCTATGAAGTCGAGCTAGGAGAACGCAGTTGTGGCAAACTTCATTGATTTCAAACTTAGGACCTGGCGAGCTCATCTTATTAGGGATGTTTTTATCCCATGTGATGCTGAAATAATTCTTCAAATCCCTCTCTCGCAGCTATGGCCCCCTGATAACTCGGCTTGGCATTATAACTCTTCTGGGCTTTTTACCATAAGGTCGGCATATCATCTCGTTAGGGACACAAAAAATGTGCGCAAAGGCCTTCAACTTCTTCGAATACGAAAGTGATCTTGAAGAAATTATAGAAGTTGAATGTTCCTCCTCGCATCAAACTTTTTGGTTGGAAGGTACGTACCTCAGTTCTTACTACAAGGGTCGACTTAGCAATGAGAATTCAAGGTATGAAGATTTATTGCACTATATGTGGAGCGATCGAGGAACATGATCAACATGTATTTTTCGGTTTTCTCCTTCCTACAGAAGTTTGGGATGGTTGTGGACTAAGTGCAAGGGCGGAGCCAGGATTCAAAGCAAGAGGGAGCGAGAATTTTTGGGAGTTATCTCAAATTGGGATTTGGGACTTAAGAGTTAGGAGGAGAGCTGAGGAGGAGTGGAGGAGGCTACCGGCACAAATGATGGCACTAGTGGCGGGCCTGAAGGCCAGCAGCATCAGCCGGTCGACAACTGGGCTAGGCAGACTGCAAAGAGTGAAAGAGAGAGTGCGTAGGCAGTGGGCTGGGTAGAGAGAGAGAGAGTGCATCTGAGAATGAAAGCAAAACAAGACTAGAAAGTTGAGATGCAAAAATTAGGGAAAATGAATGGGCAAACCTAAAAAATAAACATACAAGACACCGTAGAAGGAGAGTGATGAAAGTCAAACCTATGACCCCTTGAAACAAGTAAAGAGCAGTCAACCATCCTGCTAAGCACACACTTCCAAAATATATGTGAACTAATTAATATATATCTATTTGTTTTATCCATACAAATATCCCATGTTTAATTTTTTTTTTCCCAAAAAGTTGACGGTCAATTGACCTTTCTTACCCCAATGTAGCTCCGTCCATGACTGAGTGTTTTCAAACCAGATCATGGGGGGGTTATCCTAAGGCAATGGTTAGAACATCAAGCTGACATTGTTAACTTGGACATCGTGGGCCTTCTTGTGACTATTCTTTGCGAAATTTGGAATGCACAAACTAATTTTTGTTCGGTATACCAGACCGGGATCATAAGGTATTAGGCATAAGAGCTATTGACTTTGTTCAAAATTTTCGCAATTCTAAGGATAAGTTTGAGCCTGGAAACTCTAGCCACGAGGCCCACTAGAAGCCACCTCCTAGCTAGCGGATTGCGGAAAATAAATTTCGAGGCAGCTTGTTTGGAAGGGATGGGCCATGGCTATGGCTTTGTGATTCAGGACTCGGCTGGGGATGCAGTGGCCATGGGAGTGGAACAAGGTTTGATTATTACGGAGCCAGGCATCGTGGAAGCAAAAGCTTGTATCCTTCCAATGAGAAGGGTATGGGAAGCGGGTTATCGAGACGCCATTATTGAAGGAGACAACCTGAAGCTGATTTCCAAGTTGAAGAGCAGGAATAGTATTAACAATGAGCTTGATTTACTTATTGATGAAATTGTGTCTTTGTTGACCTCGTTTTCTTTTATTTCTTTGTCTCATGTTAAAAGGGAAGAGAATAGAGTAGCTCATTTATTAGCTCATCTTCAACCTATTGAAATAGGTGAGCGGCTTTGGATTGAGGATAACCCAAATTATGTGTTAGATTTAGTGGCTGAAGACTAGTGTAATTTTCTCAATTTGAGTAATGACTAAACCCCCTCCCTTTCTTCGCTAAAAAAAACTAACATGTTATATGATTTAAAATTACCAATTTTTCAATAGAAAATTAATTATAGATTGTAAAGCTTTAGTATTTGTCAGCTATATAGACATATACGAACACATATTATAGGTGTAATTCCTCCTTTTCTTCCCTTTCAGGCCAAGATCTCAAATTCTCCCTTAACATCAACCAAAAACCTCAATTCAAAATCTCCCCTTCAATTTTCCCTTTCAAACCAAGATCTCAAATTCTCCCTTAACATCAACCGAAAACCTCAATTCAAAATCTCCCCCTCAGTTGCTGTGCTCGACGGCCTGCATCTAATCGCTTGGGAACATTATTGCATTACACTACACAAAGTATACTCGATTTTCTTTTTATTAAATTTCTTTTGGGTATAATTTTTTAAAAGATGCGGACAATAGTTGACATAATATGACCCAATAAATTGCCACCACACCCTAATGGAGGATTGGGCCTTTATCACGAAGGCAAAGTATCTTGTTGGATTGGGCCGGAATTTACCGTTCTGTTAATTGTCGATTACAGAGCAAAAAACAAAACATTCCAATTACTTCTACCAGCAAAACTGAACAGGTAATCATCGTTTTGACTGCTGATTCTTCGTCCCCTGTGCTTGGCAATAGTAATTCAATCCCCAATTATATTAGAGCATGTACTAAACGTAAGCGGGTGCAAAGTATTCGTACATGAATTAAAGTTCATTCCCCATCATGGTCAACACTCAACAGCGAGATACAAATAACATTCAGTTCTTAGTATTTTGGGAGGATTTATTTTGTGTATATTACCATGGGTGAAGCACAAGATTTAGTGATTTGATAACCTTATAGTGTGAATGGTATATGATCCTTCCCCTATCTCAGTATCACCACTGTTTGCTTGAGATAAAAATAGTACCATGTGATCATATGCTCAAATCCAAAGAATATCTATTTTTGTTAGGGTTAGTATTCGAGCAATTAATTAATGGAAGTGATATGGGATGACAAACAAAATTGAGAATAACAAAGCAAGAATAAAACTAAAATAAGAAGAGATAGGATTTAACGTGGAAAAGTCAATTGCGAAAAATCACATGTGGCAATGAACACAATGAATCCCCTATTTGAGAGAGACTACCATGAACGATCTTAGTAACATAAGAGATCAACCAAAGAGAGATAAAAATACAAACACGAACTTTTAAATACTAAAACTCTCTTCTGTCTCACCCCCAAATGGAATAGCTCCTAGACTCAAGCATGCAAAAGATGAAAAAAAAAAACCTTCCTCAATAAATCAGGTAAAAACCCTGGATGTAATATTCCAAAGGATTAACCTCAAAATACTAATAAAAAAAGAAACAAATAAAAAAACTCAACCATCAAAACAAACTCTGCATCATGGGTCAAGTGTTTGGAGACTTTTAAAATGTTATGGGATTCTTTAAGATGCTCTGAAGCCTTTTAGAATACATTAACGTTCTAGAACATTCTTGAACTTTCTAGAGCGCTTTAGGATCTTCTAGATTGTTCTATTACCTTCTAGGAAGTCTAGGATCTTTGGGAGTATTTTAGAACCTTCTAGACTATACTAGAATATTCTAGAATATTCTCTAAAATATTCCACATAGTTTTAAACTTGTGTAGAATCTTGAATATTTATATAAAATATTCTAGATGTACAATAGTAGATTTAGCATCAAATATATCTCCACTGTCTATTGAAGAGATGAATGTGTATAATACCCCCAAGAAGGCTCATTTGTGCATCAAACATTTCAAGTTTACAATATAGGATATTCTCCCAAACTTCCATATGTCTACTCTCTCTCCCTCTCCCTCTCCCCCTCTCTCTCTCTTTACATTCCCTATGAGTGTGAATGTGCTTACTTAGCTTTCCACAAGTTTAAGTCAAACACCACATAAGACTTATTCGCAAACTAAAAAAGGGTTTCAAGTAAGTTTGTTAGTGCCTTACGGACTTGAATTCAAGTGAATTATAACCTGTGATATCTGCAAATGTAACAAATTTTCCATAGTCCACCAGGGGCCATAGGCCGGGCCATATGCTTTTGTGTCCTCTGGAGTGCAGGATTAGACAGTCGAGCAAATACCACGGGTGCATGCAATAACCCACGATAAGACCTACAAAAACAAAGTTTCAGTTGGACTTCTCATGGGATGAAGACACATAATGGGCTTGCACTAGAGGTGGACAATGGATCGGGTCAAATCACATTAGAACCGGGCCATTTACAAAGTGAATCGAGTCGGGTCATGGTCAGCCCGTTAATCATTTGAGTCGGGTCAGGCCTTTTGTGTAAATAAATGGATTGGGTCAGGGTCAACCCATGGGCAACCCGCTTTTTACCTTTTTTTAAAATAGAACAAACTTGCACGAAAAAACTGTGCATAGTAATTATTGTTATATATATAGTGTTGGTAATAAACTTAACTAATTGGAGCATATAAATTAGTGTGTTAAGTAGATTAAAAAAATAACGAATCACTAAATGGACAATTAATGGATTGACCCAGTCCAACTTGTTAAGATGCCCTAACGGACCGGTCTAATATTGACCCAGTCAATTACTAACTTGATTATTTTGTTGACCTTATTTTAAATGAGCTGACCTCTTGATCGAATTGGTACTCAACTTGTTACCCACCCTTCTGCACATTGAACAATTAATGGGCCGCATGAAAGAACAAGACATGAGATAATTCTTGCTTTTGTACCAGACCACTGACAACTTTGTTTATACAAACATCAAATTATAGACACATTGACTTACCAATTTAATAACGTAGTAACTTACTTGTTATATGCAAAATTGCAGATGCTACATTTCCGTCATGTTTTTCTACAGCATCTCTCATGTGTGATAAGTAAACTACAAGCTTGCCATTGGTGTTCGCCATGTTATTTTTTGCACTATGGTTGCCCTCTGTCCCTTTTCACGGCATAAAACATCTCGAGTGTTGTAATCACAGTATCATATATTATATGCCTTGGGATGAATTCACTCTGGGTCATGACCTTTGGAAGAACAATCAAGTGGTGGATCTAGGAATTTTTCTTTATGAGGTACAAGTTCTCATATAGCAGGTTATAACTGTACTCCAACAAGGTCCCTCAATAGTCATTCTTTTGTAATTAATTTAATATATGAAATAGAGTTTTTTATTGGGGTCCATGAACCCCAATCAACTCAACATAGATCCGCCACTGAAACAATTATTATTTAGTTAATCTGCTAGACTCCTGGAGAATCTAACTCCTAAATCCTGGCTCCCATATGTTGCTTCATGCCGTCCCTTTGTGCATAGTAGTGGAAATCAAAGATGTGTGATTTAGTTTAATGAGCACTGGAGTTTAGTATTCAAAATCAAAGAAGGAGAAAAACTCTACAAATATTAAAGTGGAAGTTTTAATAAAGCAGAATACAACTATCTCACGATGGAAAAAGAAATCCTTGCAGTCATAAAGGGAATTGAAAAGTTCTTGATCTTTTTGGTTTCAAACCTGTTTTTATTCGAACTAATTGCAAAGAGATACTCGATTTTGTGGAAAAAGAATTTATCAACTATACGAGCACAGGGCAAATCCTGTGTTGGTAATTATGGCTTTACTAGTTTTGTTCACTCTATTGAATATACACAGAGATCGAAGAATTCTCCAACAAATAGTTTAACTCGTGAGTTTTCTAATGGTGATCATCATGGCAGAATCCTACCGAATAATGAGGAATCCAAAATGAAATATCACTACTGCTAGAATGCGCGGGTTTCTCCTTCTAGTAGAATCCTTATGGATATTTTGAAATTTCATACAAAAAGTAGATCACACTTTGGATTGTTGTCATCTGCTTACTCAATGCCTCAGAGATTCAACCTTCTACAGTTACAAATGAATTATTTGAGATTTTCTTATGATGTTCAAGCAAAAATAAGATCCTATGTTCAAAAAAAAAAAATAGTTCAACAATTGGTATGCAGCCTGAATCAATTACTATCATAATTATTCATTTATTCATATGATATTTGGGAATCATGTAATACTACAATCTTCTTCCCTAATAGATCTAGAGTTGGTGATGTTAGATTCTCAACAAATTAAATCCCTCTAGATGACCCCATCGTGAAGACTGGGAATATGGGATGGTGACTTATCTCATGGAAGTCTTTGATCCGAAGTACTCATCCTTCTCAGGTCTAACCAAATTTTAAAAGTGTATGTTTAAAAAGATAAATTGGATTCTCACGTCTCTAGATGATCTAACAAAATTTTCATACAGTAGAAGTTTGCATATTGAGGTACATTGCGTACTGATTGAGTATAAAAATGGAAATGCCAAACCAGCCCACTATTTTATTTGATTAATTGATCTAGAAGATCCCGATGATCAACAACAACAAGAATGGTTTTCAGAATGACTAGAAGTAGTTAATGATCCTACTTTAGCAAGAGCCATAGATTTTTACAACCTTTAGTATCAAATGTGGGCATTAATTGAACGAGGAAAAATACTAATGCATTGTGAAAACAATACTTTTGTTTATCATAAAGATTTTAGCAAATACATGAAGGTAAAAGAAGCTACTTCAAAAGATGTTTTGATTATGTCTTTGCTGTTGGAGTTGAAAAATCCCTATCAAAAAAAGAAAAAAAATATTACATGAATTATTTAAAAAATGGGATCTAGAGCATCTTGAACTTGATGAAGATTTTGATGATTATCTTGATAATGATAGACTTAGAAACATTATTGAAGATGAAAGCATACAGAATCTTAATATGGATGACTAATCTTGTTAGCACTAAATACTCTAAAAAGTTATTACACCATTATGTATTATCTTGTCAAGTGTCAAGTTAGTAAAATAATACAGTTTATTGTAGCCATGTGAAAGTATCTTCTAATAGTATGTGTATTATAGCTGTTAGGGTATCCTATGTAGTTTATCTCCTTTATAGAAGGAGAAGTTGAGTGTTGTGAAGGGATATGACCATTTGAGCATACTTGAGCAAAAGAGAAGTCGAGTATCTCCACAGCTCTATGAGCAAGCATCTCTAATGATCTTAGCTGTTTAAATCCCTCTTCAAATCTTTCTATTGTAATATTTTCACTTTCAAGCTTTCAATAAAAAAAGTTTTCCGAAAGGGAATATTATTCAATTGAACCTTATACCTTAAATGTTATAATTTTTTGATTAAAGTTCCACTATCCTTAAAAATATAAAAACTTGATTAGTGATTACGGTCCGAGGTAGAAAACGGAGTGGATCTGTTTTGTACCTGATCGAAGAAAGGTATGGTTGAGTTTGTCAATATCTGTAAACTGGAAGTTAGGGAACATCAGGGTCCAACGCCAACTAAGTTCAAGTATGATCAAAACTCTCTGATTAAGCTTTATTATGTTGCTAAGCATGGTTGACCTATAATCGTAGAAAATATAGTATACATGGTATAAGTAGTAGATTGTGATGACTAGTAGCAGTAACGTCAATATGAAAATCTTAATCATTTAGAACAGACATATTTCATGAAAGACCTTAAAAATAGTTTTATTTCATGTGCTAAACCCACATTTGGAATCTTTCATAATTTCAAAAAAATTTGGGCCAAAAGTACGAGAACAAAAAAATTCAGAACGTAGTAAGAAATCAAAGCGTAATACCTCAAGGTACATAAAAATTAATGCAAAAATATTAAGATTGAAAAAATTAATGTCAAAAATTTGAATGTCACTAAGTGGAAATTACCCCTTAAAATATCACTCAAGATCAAAAATACAGCCAAAAATAATGGCACATAACGAGACAATCCTTCATAACTTGATACATTTTTATAAAGTTTGATATACTTATGCTCGATAACTAAGAAACTACTTTTTAATGTCAATTATTAAAGATTTCATCAATTAACGTATCCAGTAACTACTAACTAATATCCATATATTATGAATTTCAATGTGCTAAATACACAAAATGAGTATGATACTACCTCTCGGTGAAACATGATAGGTGAAATGACTCTTATTGCATGAATCACGCATCAAATGTTAAAATTGTTCATTCTTTAGAGAGACAGGGCACAATTTATCTCCCACCATATAGCATGGCTCATTTAAGAGGTGGAAGTAGAAAGATCTACAGAAACAACAAGACGCAGTGATTGTCGGCATTTTTTTTTTCTTTTTTTTCTTTTCATAGTGCATTTTTCTTCCTTCACTTTTTCTTGTTTTAGTTTGTTGATAATTATTTGATCGAAAAATCGAATTGATGTCTTATAATGCTGCAACTAACTAAAAGTAACGAGAAATCATCAATATAAGCTGAGAGATATGCTTTAAGCGTGCGCATAATTAAACCAATTAACAAAACCTAATTTCCCTTTGATATTTAATTATTTGTGCACCTTTATACACATGCTACAAGATGACTAATTTAGGCCCTATTCTCTACTGTTGTGCGGTTAAGTTGCAAGTTGTAAAAAATTGTAAAAAAATTATAAGGCGTTATGAAAAATTACATGGCATTGTAAGAATTTATCTGAACAATAAGGAGCTCTAACAAACTCATGAAACTGTATACGTTAAAAAAATAAAATAAAATTGCACTCCCAACTGTATCTTGCACTCCTCAAAATCAGCCTACAATTCTTGATTTGTTGAAGTCATGGAAACAAGTCCAATAATTCTTTGTTACCACCCTTCCTCCTCCTCCTAAACCCTAATTTTGTATTCATTTCCCTCTTCTTTTCTAGTTTATTAGGGCTACTACTGGCCAAATTATAGTCATTAGTAAGTCTCATTTGCTGGGATTTGTTCAATTTTAATTTCTAGTAGTATTGTTAGTTTATTTCGATAAATTTTCTCTCTTTGTAAGAGCTAGGTTTTTCTCCTTCTTATAAGAGTGAGGGTTTCTTTACTTTTTGTGAGAGTTAGGGTTTTCTTTTCTGGTTTTTTGTTTCTCATCTTTTGTGAGAGTAGCTTACATTGACTATTGGTGCAAGTTTTATTAGGGTTATTGAGTCACTTAGAGAATATTTTTCTAATTTATCAGTTTGTTTCATTGGATTCAATTAAGAATGATTCAATAATGAAAGTTCATAGTGGTAGATCAAGATGAAGTTTCTTTCAATCTAGGTCTGTTATATTTACACAGAGACATATTTTATGAAGTTATACAATAGCTCGCGATGTTTAGAAGAGACAAACAGAAGATAAAAAATGCGATTTGTGGCTAGAATGATGCTACAAGTACAGAGTTGGTGGAAAGTATATTTACAATTAACTTTGTTGAAATAGTGATCCATTTTGATATTTAAAATTTATTTCTATTAGAAAGTTATTGATATAAATGTCGTATGCCTTTTCATTAATGAATTTTCTTTTTCTATAAAAAAAAAGGAAAAAAACCAAACAAGTCCACTAGGTTTCATCTATAGGGGTCCTTCGCTTTCATCTCTAGGGGTCCTCAGTTCACCAATATGGATTTGCTAGCCACAACTGATCTTGCTGACGCACGCATTGTTTTGACCAAGAATTTTGGAAACTATTTCAAGAGTAAGTTCAAGAAATATTTGGAATTCTTGGTGATAAGATATTTAGGCCCTGTTTTATTTCGCATTGTTGAGAATTTAGCTAAGAGCTTACATTTTCTTACAACTCTTTACATCTCTTTACAGTTCCCTACATCCTTAACATAATCCTTACATCTCTTTACATCTCCTTACATTTTCTTACATCTCCTTACATTTTCTTACATCCCATATAGATTTTCTATAGCATTTATTTATTTTAGTTACAGAAATATGTATATTTTTTTAAAATTATGCTACCAATATACAAAGTTTGTAAATATCTTATGAACACAACATTTACATAAATATAAAAACATAATATAACGACGTAAATTATATTTCAGTTTTGACATGAATAATATATGTTATTATAGATGGAATAAGTGACCATACTTTTAAAATTATAGTACAAAGCTTTTGTTCATGTTTAAGTGTGAAGCAGATATGATAACTGTCAAATAGTAGTTAGACAAAAGTAGTGCTGGGCATTAAAATTTCTTCGGCCTCTTGCCTGCCCATTTAAGTTCTCATCTTTTGTTTTTATTTTTTTTTATTTTGGAAGGTAATATTTAATTTTTAGTTTTTTAATACAATAATACAATTTTCGTATTTTAAGCATTGCTGAATAATATTTTAAGGGTTTATTTACAAAATTTCTTGGTAACAATATTGACCATACATTTACATTTAAAATTGTTGACTTAAAATAGGATTTTATTTTAAGAGTTGTATTCAATTTTGTCAAAAATTTTTATTTTTTTTTGTTATACTTTGCTTATTGGATCAAAAATATAAAAAATCACCTCAAGAGTACAAAATTTTCTTGACAAAATTTATGGGGTTTAATATATTTTATTGTTATGCAACTTAGTTAATGGTTTATTTTCAATAAGATTATTATCTTAATATTATTATTTCTCATGCAAAACTTTCTTTGTAAAACAAACATATTTCGTTTCAATTATATTAAGAAATATTTTATTTATTGATAGTATCAGATTTTATTTGTAAATATGACTAATACATCATAATTGTCACAAATTATACTATAGAACTCTTAATAATTCAACAGTTCCTTACATATTTTCTTACAGCTCCTTACATCTTCTTATAGCTCCTTACATCTTCTTACAACTCCTTACAACTCTTTATAGCTTCTTACAACTCCTTACATTTTCTTACAGCTTACAGCTGTATCTTATTGCGAAATAAAACAGGCCCTTAATGTAGATTTACAAATGTGAAAGTATCATTAAAAGCTGACTCAACCGGTTCCTACTCATCCCAAATGAATTTTTTTTTGGTCAAGAAAAATTGGGGACAAATAGAGACTGAGCAAACCATAGTTCCAATCATAACCATGACTCTGGGTAGATAATGGAAATTGAGTTACAAGATTTGCTAATACCTAAATAATTTGATAATTCTTTTTATTGTCAAATATTTTACCAGAATTTCGGTTAGCACTATTAAAAAAAGTTTCAATGCAATGCATTAGGAATGACAAAATAGTTATTTTCAAATACTTAGGCCCTATTTGACAAACAGTTGTTAGCTGTTTGAATTAGTTGTTTGTATTAGCTGTTTGAATTAGCTGTTTGTTGAAAAACTGTTTGGTAAAATTAGCTGTTTCTGACAAAGTTGTGAGACAAAAAGCTCATGGAATTAGCTTTTTCAAATTAGCTTTTTGGACTCAAAAAGCTCTTTTAAAAAGCTATTTCATCAAACACCCAAATTAGCTTTTTTATTTAGTCAAAAAGTTAATTTTGATAAAAAAAAACTCATTTTAATAAAAAAAACTTTTCAAAAAGCTGTTTGTCAAATATGACCTTAATGTATAAGCTGACTGTAGTCAATATAGCACGAAATACAATTTTTGCAAATTGATGACAATGATAAATTTACCATTAATATTAGACTATTAATGCATTGGTAATAACATCCACTCAACTTCTGTCGTCTATGCGGCAAATTATTACTATAAGAGCAGTGGCAATGGTTGCCTCCCGTGTAAGAGGTGGGGTTCACATGGAAGAAGCATGGCAAAAATTCTCTGGCAGCAAGGAGAAATAAGGGGGGGACACGCGAGTCACCACGCCAGTGCGGTCCCCCTCTCGTCGCAGTTTTGATATATTTTTTATTATTTTTTTTGTTTTTCTTTTTTTTGGAAGTAATATATAATTTTTATATGATTAAAAAAATAGGTTGTGTGTTATGAAGTGGGTCAATGAAAAGTATTTTTATTGGATGATTAAATTTGAGTTCCATTTGTTGGAGAAGTGATGGAAAGCAAGTTCCAAAATTATGGAACTTTTGTTGACGTGGTAGGCTAGAGTTTCAAAAATTGGAACTCTATTGGGAATGCTCTAACAGACGTGTACAAATTGTCAACCGATCATCATTCACAATATTATCTATTAAAAAAAATCATTCACGAGATTAAATTAGTGTCGGTTTGCTAAAAAATATTAGTAAGTTTTATGTAAGACTGTTTTACATGAGATAAATTTTTTTATGATAATTAGGGTGACTAATAGTTTATTTAGAAGTAATTTTATAATAAAAATCACAACTATTAATCACTCTCATTTAAAAAAGTCACTCCAAAAGGTATTACCAAAATGTAAAAAAAGTCACCCTAGAAAGATTTCATTTCACAATAACTCTTATGTGAGATGATCTTATGTAAAAATTTGTACAAAAATAAATATATTTGAATGTATCAATAGATAGACTGATAGATTTTGGTGTCATTGGTATTTATCACGTACCAATCATATGTTTAGAGAGGTAAACAAAGCAGCATTTTTTTTTTAAAATTTCGATCGTTAATAATCATAGAAGACTGAGAGTGAAACATAAATTTGAAAACAAATGAAATAACAAACAAGATAGCACACTAAACATAAACAACATAAAGTAGAGACCGATGTGTCCAATTCGGTCTCCAAATTTGAATTGCTACCAAACATTTAGAGGTCGATAACTTTTCGGTCTCTATTCGGTCTCCAAAATTAAATAGAGACCGACTTATCTATTTTGGAGACCGAATTGTTTCGGTCTCAAACGGACCGGCATGTTGTAGTGCCACCAGACATAAACAAACCGGATAAAACTCCTCACACCATTCAGTAAATGTATAGACCTCAATAATCTCTTCAATTAATTTATAAACCACTTCGTGTGCTCCTTCCCTAGATCTTTCAATTAATCGTTTTAGTCAGTAATTGTTGCATACAATTGGGCGCAATAATCCAAACACCACCAACAAATGAACCTTTGACGTCTGACCACAGAATTCTCAACATTAATTTGCATTGTTCCTTTACTTCATCATCTCCCCACCACCATCTGTCCATCTCCCATAACCCAACACCAACCAGCATAGTATATGCTTCCACTTGGCTTCACTCATTCCATTCACTTGGCCTCCCTCAAGCCAGTCATCAGCATAGGAACTCGAATCAACTATGTCCCACTCACTAACCAAGAATTTAGCACCTCAACACCCAAAAACTCTTCTGATTTTTAGAGCCGGCCCTTCCTCGTGGGCTTCTGGGTTCGAGCCCCAGCCGGTGGAAATAATCACACCTTTTGCATCGCAAACGGTCTGAGCTTCCACTAAGGAATTTTATTCTAAGAGTCAAGCTCTCTTTTTCCTTACTCTATCAGTTTAGTCACTTGGATTACTATCCCTTGCCTCAAAAATCTTGACGCCCACCACTTGTTCGAGAAAATTCTTCATTGAGTGTTGCTCTAGCTTTCAACTACACGACTGCTTGCATACTTGCTTTCCTATCTAAATTTTGGGCATTTCATTATTATTTCATTTTCATCTGTTTTGTGTTTTTTTACCAACGACTAAGACAATTTAAGCAAAACATTATGGGCATGTACTTTTCGTACGTAAATTAGGGTGGATAAAATGGTGAAGTAAGTTGAGGTAGGTGAAGTAGGTTGAAGCACGTTGAAGTGAGTTAAGTTTTTTTATGTGATAGATTGAACTTGGTTAAAATAGTGAAAATAGGTTGAAGTGGGTTGAAGTGAATTGATGTTGGTATTTTATAATTGATCCGCAAATAGAACAGGGCTGTAGTTAAACATACCTTGTGAGAAGAGGTCTCTAGCATTGTTGTTGTTTCTCTTTCAACCACGTAATAACCAAAAAAACAAAAAAAGATTGATATAGATTGTGCACAAATTTTGGTACATTATCGAACCGCTAGGACCAATGACATTAAATTGATTTTAGACTATTCTAAAATAGTATTACTTTTTTGGATTCTATATTTTTATATTAAACATACTCCTTCCACCTAAAGTCTATACTATACATCTAGAAGCACATGCTCTCAGAAAATATGTCAGTAAATAAATATCTAAAAAATAGAATATATAATTGATGCGGAAAATATGATTTTTCTAGGATGACCCACACGCCTCAATCCTAAGTCATATACAATCTGGCATAATGGGCCTTAGCGGGGCCCTTGGGACTCCAACCAAGGGCCTAAGCAGAGCGAGCAGTCTAATAATCCATTTAGAGAGTCTCCAACAAGAAATTACCATTTTACCCTTTGCTACAGGAGTTATAAATACTCACTTACCTACCTCGAAAAAGGGAGGGATTGATTGGCTCCCTGTCATAATTTTCCGTACTCCTTACATTATCTCTTTTTACTACTTTTACCTTTCATTGGGACCCTCGATTGATTTAACCGTCGGAGATGCGTTCCCCGGACCACAACTTGGGAGTGCCCTTTTTGCAAGTAAAACATACTAGGAAGAGGACATTAACTGCTTCGCACATGCCATCACGTAAGCTTGCTCTCTCATCCCACGTCATCAACAGCAACATCCCAAAAATTTGCAGAAACAATGATAAATATATCCAATA
>JACYFF010031952.1:11732887-11788137 GCA_017589665.1 Selenicereus undatus
TATATATATATATATATATATATATATATATATATATATAGGATGTGAGAGCAAGTACTCTTATGTGTACCTAATAATTTGCCCCTTCCACCCCCAAAGATCATGTTTTATTTTTGAGGTCAAAGTTTGTAAATTTTGACTATTATTTTATCAAATGAAACTACCACTGTGCGAATTATTGTAAAAAGCAATTTCATGAGAATAGTTAAAAGTATTCTATTAGAGACCGCAAAATATAAAAGTAGGTAATTTTTGAAACATATGAATGGAGCATTTAACTTTTTTAAAGACATAAATGATAATTGTAGAGCAACTCGCCACAAATATTAGACATTTTTGAGCCTTCTTGAATACCCCCCACCCCACCCAAAAAAAGAGAAAAAAGAGACATATGCTACTTTCATGAACAATGAGACAAATGAAGAGAAAGAGACTTGTAGAGATATAAGGCTGCAAGAAAGGTAGCTAAGAAAGCTGTTGTTGTAGCTAAGAGTATGGCTTGTGATAGGTTATATCAAAAACTGGGGATCAAGGAAGGTGAGAACAAAGTCTTTAAACTGGCGAAGACAAAGGAAAGAAAAACAAGGTATTTGGGTGTTGTGAGGTGCATCAAAGATGAAAATAGTAAGGTGTTGTCTGAGGACATAGAAATCAAGGTCAGATGGAAAAGGTACTTTTCAAAACTCCTTAATGATGAAGTGATGGAAGATTTTCGAAATAGGGAAAGAGAAAGTAGCGAGAGTCTACTTGACCCCCAATTGGGTAAACCTATTAGTAAGGATGAGATTAAAGAGATCCTGAAAAAGATGTCCAATGGAAAAGTAGAGGTATCAGATCAGATACCGATGGAAGTGTGGAAGTTTTTGGGTGAAGAGGGATTGAAGTGGCTAGCGGAGCTTTTCAATGTTATTTTTAGGACTGCTAAGATGTTTAGAGAATAGAGGTTTAGTATAATCATCCCATTGTACAAAAACAAAGGGAATATTCAAGAATGTAATAATTACAGGGGTATAAAGTTGCTCAGTCATACTATGAAGTTGTGGGAAAGGGTGATTGAGAGAAGATTGCAGAAGGATATTTCGAGATCTGAGAACCAATTTGGTTTTATACCGGGCAGATCAACCACAGAGGCGATTTACCTTCTTAGAAGACTCATGGGATTGTACAGAGATAGAAAGGTAGATCTTCATATGGTGTTCATTGATTTGGAAAAAGTATATGATAGAGTTTTGCGTGAAGTGTTATGGGAATGCTTGGAAAAGAAAGGAATGTCTCCTTTGTATATTTGACTTATTAAGGATATGTACGTGGGAGGTAGGACGAATGTTAGGACGCCAGGAGGTGTTACCAATGACTTCTTCGTTGGTATGAGCCTGCATCAGAGTTCCGCTCTAAGCCTGTTTCTTTTCACTCTAGTTATGGATGAACTTACAAAAGGGATTCAAGATGGGTTACCATGGTGTCTGTTGTTTGCAGATAACATTGTTCTTATTAATGTATCCAGAGAGGGAGTTAACGACAAGTTGGAGTGATGGAGACATACACGGGCATCTAGAGGTTTTAAAGTAAGTAGATCAAAAATGGAATACCTACATTGCTGTTTCAGTGGTAGGGAAGATGGGGGAGGAGAAGTCACCATCGAGGGATGGCTATACCAAAGGTCGAGAAATTTAAATATCTAGGCTCAATCATTCAGCAGAAAGGGGATATTGACGAATATATTAACTAGCGCATAAAAGTGGGTTGGATTAAATGGAAGTACACTTCAGGTGTGCTGTGTGATAAAAGAATGCCTGTAGGACTAAAATGCAAAGTCTACCGTATGGTAATTAGACCTGTTGTGTTGTATGGTGTGGAGTGTTGGCCTATAAAAAAGACGTAGGTCCAAAAGTTAATGGTAGCAGAGATGAGGATGATTAGATGGATTTGTGGTTATACGAGAATGGATAAAATTAGTAATGGAGTAATTAGAGACTTAGTTAAAGTAGTTCCTATCGAAAATAAGATGAGAGAAACAAGAATCAGATGGTTCGACCATGTGCAAAGAAGGAGTGTAGACGCTCCAATGAAGACATGTGAGAGGGTTAACATCCCCGAAGGGAAAAGAGGAAGGGGGTGACCGAAGAAGAGTTTGGATGAAAGTAAAATTTGGGGTCTAATTTTATGAATAAAGATAATTTGTGATGGAAGAGGTAAACTATTAATAGGTTAATAATAGCTTAACTGTAATGAAATTAAGGTCAAAAAAATAGACATTTGCAACTAAACATCTATAAATTGATTTTTTAATCATCTTTTTGGGTATAAATTACAAATTGATTACACATTGTTGGCTCTTGTACTCCAAGTTTAACTTTGGTATCTTTCAAAAAAAATTCCTGGTGATCCATTTTGGGTTACTTATTTTGATTTATTTTTATATTCACTACTATTGTTATGGTTTGTTATTATTAAATCATATAGTAAGTGTTAACATTAAAAGTTGGGTAGAAGTAATATATGAATGACATATGAATTGTCACATAATATGCCATATAAGATCATCTCAAGTAGGATAGAGATCACTTAATGAAATATCAATCAATTTTAATTAAAAGCAGAAGTCGTAATAACTAGCTGCGTAATATTTACCCTAGTTATTAGCTCCTACGTATGAAAATGCTTCCATACTAGGAGCCATCTTAAGAACAAGGCTCAAACCCTACCATGGAATTGAAAAATATGAATACATACGCACGCATATACATAATACATATAAATACCTACCAGAACACTAAAAGTATCAGGGTTTAGTTTGCTTAATTGAGTTTCCATTCCATTAAAAATGTATTTTTGAATTCGACAAAATATCAGTTGGTACAAGAATTGAATAAGCCAGTTAATCGGAGCTGGCATACCTAAATTTTCAAAGATTTTTTTAGTCATGTGATTATTGAGGAGAGTGCCTAATTAATTGATGTTGTTGGCAACTTGCATAGTGCATACTATACGTGGAAGGCCAATAGGCAATCGCTCATGGTCATACCTGTCCCGCTATAGTGATTGCATACCCCCCCCCCCCCCAAAATCATGTACAGTAAAACCAAGGTGACGTGTATCTAAGAAAAAGCTGGGTTGGGCTATCCAATGAGGAACGGCGACCTAAACCAGCAAATAAACCAGTCTACTCAGGGGCGGAGCCAGGATTTAAATCAAAGGAGTGCGAGATTAATAATATACATAATATAAACTTTAATAGTTATGAAAATGAAATGTATAGGTACTACATTCAAGAAAGTTGTCATTGACGAGATCTCATGATTTGAAAGTAAAGTATGATATCGTCGTTCCAGAGACTTTTAAAAATATCAATCTTTAACACAAATTCAACTAAAATCAGTAAAATAAATATAATTATTTACAAAATAGCAAAATTAAAAACAAAAACTGAATATTTTTGAAAATTACCTTAAATTGGGAGTTGAGATTTAGGAGTTAGGACTTAGGAGGAGAGGTGAGGAGTAGTGGAGGCGGGCCTGGCGGGGGGCGGTGGCCGGTCAGTGGACGGAGAGCTGGCGGCTGACCTCAAGTTAGAGAGTGAGAGAGAGTGGGTTGTGGGCAGACGCTGGGACTTGTGAGCAACAGAGCGAGAGCGTCTGAGAGGGGACGATGAATTGGGTGAGGGTCAGGGCATTTGGGGAAATAGTATTCTAAAACTCAAAAAAAAAAAATACAAAGGGCCTAAAAGCAAGTTGCAAGAGTCGAACACGCGACCACTTGAAACAAGGAGGGGCAGCAAACCACGCAAGCAAATGCAACTTTGTGTAATATATCTAAACGAATTGATATATATAGTTTTTTTTATCTGTGTGACCAAAAGGTCACGGGTTCGAGCCGTGGAATCAGCCACTGACAAAGTCAGGTTAGGCTGCCTACAATTCACCCCTTGGGGTGCGGCCCATCCCCGGACCCTGCGTGAACGCGGGATGCTTGTGCACCGGGCTGCCCTTTTTTTCTTTATCTACAAAATATCCCATATTTAATTTTTTTTCCCCAAAAAGCTGGGGGGTCAATTGGCCCCCTTGCCCCAATGTAGCTCCGCCCTTGCGGTCTACTTTGGCCCTTAACCAGTGTGAACCAACCTTGTTCTTCCTTGAACCAGGTACCTGTATGACCGGGTTCTATGATTAAACCAGTCCAAACTTGTTGGGTTATAGGCTACATCGAACCCTCGTGTCCTCCTATTCCAATTTGAAGGTTTAGTTATGGTTTTATTTCAATTGGACCCCCAAGCACCTACATTGAGTCAAAGTAATCGTCGTTAGGCATTTTATAAAATTAAGACACCATTTTGAGATGCGTACACTAAGATTTGGATGGGGAATTATACATGCGTATAAAAATAAAATAAAAAGTTTTTATGTTGATCAACCGTAATTTTTAAAATCACAAACTAATATTGATACTAAAGTCTATCAATTTCGATTTTTCAATTTGATTAATTACATTTTTGAACTAGTACTTTTAATCAATTTGATTTTATTGGCTTTTGTTCGGTTCAATTGTTACAATCTTTTACCCACCTCTACTGACGACTACACGTCACAAATTATACCGTCCAATCAGGTGGACACATGGAAGATAAGCGCAGTTGAATTATTAATTAGAATTAATGGCGCTAAAATATGATAGGAATTGTTTGGTGTAGCAGTTGTAGGGCCACTGTGCATATATTGACAAGGTCAGGGTTCGATTAATGTGGAAAGCAAGACTTGTGTTTTTTAATTGCTATTTCTTTTCACCCTAAAAAGCCTTTAAGCTCCTTTCAAAAAAAATTCATTAAGGCTAATTAATGTATTTTATTTATTTAGACATCATTTACTTTATTTCTTTTCACCTTAAAAATTATTTAGGCTCATTTCCAAAAAAAAAATGCTAATTAATTAATTTGTTTATTTAGACATCTTTTGCTTGGATTTTCTTTAATTTATTCTATCCAACTAAGTTTTGTGATTTTTCTTACTTACAATTTATTTTATTAAAATTGCATTTAGTTTTTCAATAACTTCATCTATTCAAATGAGATTTAAAAACAAATATATAATTAAAATTCCTTAAATTACTTTTATTTTTTTGTAATTTCATTCATTTAAAATGGTCATCTAGGTTTCAAGTAGATGAGACGAGGATAATAATTTTAAATGATGAGCATATAGTTATATTTAGTTTAATGAGCATATAATTGTATAAATTATAGAGATCTCTCACTAAAAGCACAACTAAAGCACTATATGTATCACCAATCTGGATTTTGAGTGAATTAGACGAGCACAATAATTTAAAATGATGAGGACATAAGTGGGTTTGGTTTGTTATATTAAAAAGCTTTATTCACCCTACACTATATGTTTTTAAGAGACGTATTCTATAATATTTGGGTGAGCAGTGACATATATTTAGTGAGCTGTGATATATGTTTAGTGGGTTATAATATAACAATAAGCATATGTTAGTGAGTTATATCATATATGTTAGTAAGCCAAACCAAAGTGTACATGTGCAAGTGTTACTAGGTTATACAGTATTTTAGTGAGTGGAATCTAGATATACATGAGCATATATTGGCGAAACAATATTTTTAATAAGCTATTAATCAAATTAATAATATTAAAAAGAAAAAGATAATAATAATAATAACAATAACACTACCACCACCACCAACAACATCATCGTTGCCACTACCACCACCATCACGCTATTGCTGCCGCCACCATCTCCACCATCGCCGCCGCCGCCATCACCACCACCATCACCACCACCACCACCACCACCACCAATAATAATAATAATATGATTTATTGTTTACATTAGCAAACACATACACATTCTTGGTTATATTCATAGCTATACTATTTTTTTAGTAAGTTACACTGCGTCTTTTGGTGAGCTATGATATACTTGGTGAGCAATAGTTTATGTTCATTTTATTAATAATAATAATAATAATAATAATAATAATAATAATAATAATAATAATAATAATAATAATAATAATAATAATAATAATAATAATAATAATATGAATATGAATATGAATAATGATGATGATGATGATGATGACGATGACAACGATAAAAATATATCTTATTGTATACTTAGCGAGCCCATACACATTCTTATTTATGTTCTTAGCTATGATATTTTTTTTAGTGAGTTGCATTATGTCTTTTGGTGAGCTATGACATATATTTCATGAGTAATACTTTATGTTCATCTTGTGAGATTATGTGATATATCTTTTGATGAGTTGTAAAATATTTGATAAATCTTATTTACATGGACTATGTTTTTTTTAAGAGAGCCACGGTATACATTTTGTGAGTTATGATATACACTTAGTGAGCTTGTCAATGAGTTGTAGCATATATATTAGTGAGTTGAACGCAGGCGTACAGGTGCAAGTGTTAGTGAGTTATATAGTATTTTTAGTGAGTGGAACCCAGAACATGAAAAATAGATATTAGTGAGCTATACAATATTTTTAGTGCACTAGCCACTATTAAAATTAATATTATAAAAAGGGGATCAAAAATGTTTCTTAAAAAAAAAAAACAGTTTGGTTGTATCAACTTAAAAAAAAGAGTTCACTTGAATATAAAAGGCTAAGGGGAAATTTTTTTTTTCTTAAAGAAAATAAAGATTTTAGTTCTATCAACAAAGGAAAAAAAAGAAAAGAAAAGAAAGACCTTGGTTTAATATAAAAGGCTAGGGGAAAAAATCATATAAATGATGCATAAATTAAAAAGGACGAAAAGATCATTAAAAATAAAGCTAAACGTGCATGCTGCATGCTGCATGCTGCAAGCTTCAAACCACAAACAATGCTACACGGGTAAAGGGAGTGAACCACCAAGCCAATCCACATCTGCTGAAATGATACAAGCAAAAGAGTTATATATCATCCTGCAGACATTGGCGGATCTAGCTCCTCATAATAGGGGTGTCCATTACGAAAAAAAAAAAATATAATACATTAAATATTGTAGTGATCTACTATCACGTTTATTCTCAATGGTTTATATTTAAACAATTATAACAACAACAACAATACCTCCTAATGTGGGTCCCGCATATGCGGGGTCTGGGGAGATCTAGATGTAGGCAGTTTTACCTTAATCGACATCTTTGCCCGAAAAATATTACAGTTACTTCCCATTTACTTAAACAATTGAATATGGAGAACAAATTATCAACACTACGCTGTTGAAGTCCTGGAAAAAACTGGGCTGACTTTCCTTGGGAAGGGTCCTGGGCAGTGGCAGATTCAGACATTTAGGATAGGGGTGTCTATAAATTAATATCGTTACTAATATACACTATTTTATTTTTTTTAGGGATGTCCATAAACCGACATCGTTATTAAATTAACCTATTTTAAAATATAATATTTTTTTTCGGGACTTAGGGGTATCCATGGACACCCCTAAGTATAGTGTGGATCCGCCAGTGGTCCTGGGTTCACCAATATGTAGCTGCTAACCACAGTTGAACCTGCCAATGTACACCATATATTGAGCAAGAACTTTGGAAACTATCCAAGGGGCTCCAAATTTAAAGAAATATCTGAGATTCTTGGTGATGGGATTTTTACTACAGACTCAGAAATGTGGCAGTATCATCGAAAGATGGCTCAATTAGTTTTTGGTCATCACAACTTTCCTCAGTTTTTGGTTAAGAAGGTTTGGGAAAAAATAGAGTGGGCTAATTCCATTCTTGGACCATGCCTCTGAGCAGAGGTTGGAAATTGACTCGCAAGATTTGTTTGGAAGGTTTTCATTTGATACAATTTCTACAGTAGTCACGGACTATGATCCTGGAAGTTTATCCATTGATTTGCTCAACCTTCCATTCTTGAAGGCCCTACGTGATTATGACGAGGTGATAGTGTGTCGTCATGTAGTGCCAACCTTTGTTTGGAATTTCAAAGGTGGCTAAGTATCGGGCAAGAGAAAAAATATAAAGAAGCTTGGAAGATACTTGATGATTTTGTCTATGGGTATATTTCTAAGAGGCGGGCAGGAATGAGGAAGAACTCACAATCTAAGGCATAAAAACTTGGCAAAGAGCTGGGGGCTGACATAGTGACATAGTAACACTATACATGGATGAAGTCAGGGACAGTGCCGAAATTGGAAGTAATGGTGATAAATTTTTGAGGGACACAATCGTAGGTATGTTTGGTGCTGGACGAGGTACTGTTGGTGTAGCTTTAGCCTGGTTCTTCTACCTTCTGACAAAAAATCCACACGTGCTATCGAAAATCAAAGAAGAGCTCGATACTGTGATTGCACAGGTGCAATATCATCACACTGATGATGATATTACTTGGAATCGATGTGAAATTTTGTCAAGAAATTTTCAGTACCTCAAAGACAAGTTAATCTATCTCCATGCTGCGGTATGCTCCGGTGCCATTCAATACCAGGGTGCCTATAGAGCCGGACACCCTCCCCAGTGGCCATAAAGTGGATATGAGTATGCAAATTATCTTTAACATGTATGCCATGGGAAGGATGAAGTCTCTATGGGGAGAAGATTGCCACGAGTTTAAGCCCGAGAGATGGATACTGGAAACAGGTAAGATTAGATTTGTGCCTTCACATCAATTCTTGGCCTTTAGCACACGACAAAGGACTTGTGTAGTAAAAAATATGGCGTTCACCATGATGAAAGCTGCAACGATAGCCATAATAAGCAGGTGTCACATCGAACCAGCACAAGCACATCCAATAGTTCCTAATACCGCTATGATTCTTCATATGAAACAAGGATTTAAGGTTAAGGTGGCCACTTATTAGTCACGTTTATGAATATAATAATAAACGCCAATTTCATCATGATTGGCCAAATGTGATCCAAATCCATGTCTCTATTATATTCCATCTTAGCAAAGTATATGGTCAAATATAAGCTTTTTTTTTTTGTAATAAAATATAATAGAAAGTGTTGCTATAGTCTACTTCAATGATTTAAATATGTTGGCATAGTCTACTTCTATGATTAGCTAGAGCGATATTGGTTGCTCTTGGTCAATCACAACTCTTTCTGCTCTATTTTTATAATAATTGGTGAAATTAATTCCCAAAGTTCCTCTGATAAAGAAAAGCATGACGATGAAGGTCTTGGTAGACACAAATAAATTATCTTAAATTGACCTAAACTGACATTGTAAGGTTTGAATTCAGTTACCAAATTTGTAATTGCTATGCCCCTTGATTTGTAAGGGAGGACCACTCCACTATCATAGGTTCTAACATTACAGCTTGCATTGTTTTTATAGTTTTTTATAATTCCTTATAGTTTCTTTAACAAAATTTTACATCTTCTTGCATCTCCTTATATCTCCTTACATTTTCATACATTCTCTTACACTGGTCTGGACTCGTGTTTTGCATGGCACATGTTAAAATAGACATTTTAAATATATATATATGTTGTTGAAGTAATAATCGAATGGCCATCGTACACAAAATTGACTCATTGAAAAGATGACACAACTTCATCAATGCATGCAATTCCCATGCCATATTGACTCATGTGTTGCACGACACCTATTTGCATTATCAAGATTATATAAGTTGACATACCACATTTCCTTACATACTTTTTCTAGCTTTGATTTCAATGCAATACATACGTGACTACATTAAAAATGTCATATGATTGGTTCATAATGAAAATTTTGTTAAGGATAGAGAAATAGTGAACGATTCATTATTTTCTCTAACCGCATATAGAAGAGATGGGCATTTAACTCTTAATCACTTTTTCCTTTATCAAATGAAAAAAAAAGTAAAACATGTGTTGTTTAAATATAAACATGTGCAGAACTATCGGGGGGGGGGGGGAAAGTTGTTTAAAACAATAATAAGTGTTGCTATGAAAGGATCATTTGTGAACATTTTAAAAATTTTAGTGATAAGTTTTACAAATTTTGAAAAGTTCAGTGGCAATCTTTGTAATCTACTCATTAAACCATTAAAAATAAATTAAACCCACCATGCATAAATGTAAAATACATAAGGAGAAAATTAGAAGTTATTTTTAGCAAAGTTCTATACAATTTTTTTTTCCCCAAAAGAAAATGATTGAAAAGTAATAATCACTACAAAAAATTTATTCATGCATTTATATATAATGCATCACAAAACTATCCTAAAATAAATGAACTAATGCAATTTAACGTAAATATTTTAAAGGAGTGACGAACACCTCCCCCCTCCCCCCAAAAAAATAAACGAGTGAGGAAGTTTTAAGATAAGAAATCTAAACATAAAGGTCACGTTCAGTAGTAATGTTTTGAGTAACGTTTAGCATTTTGATCAAGCCAATATTAATTAGTCAATTTTTACTGTTTGATAACCTAACAGTTGGACAATGAGTATTTCAAGTAGTATTTAACATTTCAAGCAGCATTTCAGAAAAGCAAATAATATTAGCTTTTGACATTCAAAAGTAATGTTTCATTTTGTTTTGCCAAAAAACATCCTTTGAAAATTTTATATTTGAAAATTGTCCATATTCTTTTTTTGTCAATTTGTATTAATTAGCCAACCAAACAGTTAAATTTACCGAACACAATTTGCTTCAAATACTCGTCTAAACAGTTATTCGCTAATGGCTAAATTAGAACTGTTGTTCGCTACCTAAAGAATTCTCCACTACCTTAACTGTTATTTGTTACGTAAACATCTAATTTTGCTGAACTTGACCAAAAACTTATGATAAAACCATTTACATCATATATATAAAATGGCGATACATCCATCATATATAAAGTGACTCATATAGATGATATAATTTTAAACTATTATAGGAAGAATTCTGTCAACAGTGATTACTATTGGCATAGATAAATTAAAAATTTTCATCCTCAATGTGCGAATTAAGTGAATTATACCTTTGATTCGAGAATAGATTAGGGAATTAAATACTTTTAAGAAGAAGAAATGATAACATAATGATTTCTTAGGTTGTCAAAAATATTGTTGAAAGTGAAAAGTGAATATATAAAATCAATCTGTATCTTGAATATTAGGATGGAGTTCATGATCGGTGACTACAAATAAAGTAACTATTCTTAAATTAATTATATTTATATAAAAGATTTTCACTCTATACACAACAGCAACAAATTAAAATACAGTGTATTTTGTGATTTCATGCACGAAACAATATAGGTATATTGCTAAGTTCACCTCTTGCTTGTCATCCCATCCCAATCATAAATTAATAATCCCAGGACCCAACATTATTTCAACCACTATGAAGCCCGACTGTCAACGTCGAAATTAAAATTGCAGTTGGAATTTATTGTTGCAATTTGCGGATGATGCACGTACATCGAAGTTGGAGAGGGTGAGGATTGCGGCGAAATGCAGAAGTGTAAGATTGACTAACAATTAACAAATATGAACAATGGAAAGAAAAGACAGAAAGAGAGAGAGAGAGATTACATTGAGAAAACCTAAAAGATGAAAGTGACAAAGAAGATTTTTTTGGGGGGGGGGGGGGGGGGAGAAAAGTGACAGAAGATGAGACCGATTCCCCCTCCGCCCTTTTGATGCATTAATCAGTTGGGTTTCAAAAAGTCCCTTTGGAGGCTTAGTCATCGAAAGCAGGCCTATGAAACACGTGCTTGAGCTGGGCCTTGGGTTTGTGATTTCCTGTTATGAAAGGCCTCAAGCAGTTTCTTCTCTTCTATAATTTCAGCCTCCGCATTACATCTTCGAGATGTGAGAGGAGAAGCACCTGACCATGAACCATACTGCAAATTCAGGCCCCCCTCCACCAGTTAGTCTATAGTACATACCTATGTACCATGGTAATATACACACCTATATAAAGAGGTGTTTAATTGGACCTAACAAATAATTATGTCCTATTGTGAAATTCAACCAAAACTACAAAAAAAAAAAATCAGAAAAACACAAAACCTCTAGAATGATTATCCGAACATTGTTGGCAGAATATAACACTCAAAAGATCTTCATCGAATCAATTATTTATCATCTATTCAATATAAAGTATATCTACGTAGAGCGATTTTTAAATTCAGAAATCGTTGCACATAAGGTGTTCGACGAAATTCCCCAAAGGGACGATTGTAATAACGAAATCCTTAATTTTGATCAAATAAATCTTTTATGCAATGCAGTGAATCTTTTCCCAACTGTAGGGAACCTTTCCTCAATTGCAGTGAACCTTTTGTGCCAATATAGAAAATTACCAAGAGGCTGACACAAACAAGAATAACACAATTGTCCACATTGTTATGACTAACAGAATGGACAATCTTCACATTCTTTCCCAAGAAATTGAATCACACAACAAAGTAATATCCATTCTGAAACATTGGAAAGAATATCTGCATGTCAACACAACTATAGAAGCATATGTGCACCATTAAGCTATATAAGCATATGTAAGCCACATTGCGATTGTGGCGCGACAATGGCAATGGTGAAATATGGACAACGTAATACCAACATTTACTCTGCAATTTTACATCTTAATTTTGATCCAATGAATTTTTTATGCAATGTAGTGAATCTTTTCCCAACTGTAGGGAATCTTTCCCCAATTGCAGTGAATCTTTTGTGTCAATAAGTAAAATTAAATTGCTTTTAATTGCTATAGATCTGAGGCTGTGCACTGCACGCGCAGTATATGTACCTAGTAAGATACATACGTTTGTACGGTAGTATTTTCCCCCCTCCACTGCCTCAACAACATTACATCCATTGAAGACATATTAGGAGAATATTGGGCATATCTTTCTATGTACATATTCTTACCATAATAGAGTTCTAGCTAGGATAGAATTCTTGCTAATAAAGCTAGGGTTTCTTGTATTCATGTTTAGGCATATATGTTGTACATATCTCCAGGAATCAGATCAGAGAAGCAACAGAGGGCCACGACTCCTTTCTCATGTGCCAACCTCTCTTTCTCTCTCACCTTGAAGATCTTAATGGATCATAGCGCCATTGAGGAACGAGTGTAACCGCAATCATGAGTGACGGAACACAAAAAAAAGATTTATCATCGACCCCCAATCACCCTACTATTTATATCCATCAGAGGGATACGGTGTTTTAATCACAGTGGTAATCTTCAATGGAAGGAATTATGATCTTTGGGAAAAGGTCATGACAACTGCATTGAAAGCAAAGAATAAACTTGGATTTATCAGTGGGTCCTTGACCAAACCCACAGTGAAGGAGGACGATACGTCCGAACTACAAGTTTGGGAGATGGCTAATTCAATGATCTCTTCATGGACCCTGAATGTCATTGACCCAAGACTTCGAACTAGCGTGGCTTACACTGATATGGCAAAAGCCATATGAGACACATTGAAAAGAGGCTGTGCAATTGCCAACGCTTCTAAAATACACCAGTTGAAGACGAGCATAGCGAATTGCAAGCAAAAAGGTTTAAATGTGGTTGAGTTTCACTCCAAGAGCACGGATTTATGGGTAGAACTCGAACACCTTGACAAGACTCCAATTTGCACTTGTTTCGGATGCAAGTGTGAAGCGGCCAACAAGACTATTAATAGATATGAGCAAGTGAAGGATCATCAATTTCTTAATGGGTCTTAATGATGACATATATTCATCCATAAGGAGTCAAATACTGACTCTTGATCCGTTGCCTTCCTTAGATTGGATATTCAACATGGTTGTCCAAGAAGAAAATCACAAGAGTCTGATGCTCGGGCAAGAAAATAGGACTGAATCAGCTGCTGCGTTTCCTGTCACGACTGGAAAACACACGTACAGTATTGTGACAGAGAAGGTCGGGTGCAAACATTGCGGAAAATTTGGGCACGATAAGAGCTCATGCTATGAGTTAATAGGTTACCCACTTGGCTGAGGTAACTGAGGCAGAGGAAAAAGCCGAGCTAGAGGCGGTCGTGGTGGCAGAACCACCAGCAACTGCGGTAACAGCTCAGGCAGACAGGTTGCCTACGCTGCTGCTGATCGAGGAGTCGTGGAGCAATCAATCCCGTTTGGCAACGCTGCTGAGGATTCGTGACCAACTGTATTGCCCGGCTTGACATCCGACCAAATTCAAAAGCCATTGGGTCGCATTGAACCCACTCAAATAGGTTACAAGAAATTATTAGGCAATAACGAATGGATTTTTGACATCGGCGTCTCTCGATATATGACCGGTAACTTGAATTTTCTCAATGACATTGCAAGCATCGGGGCGGTACTAGTGGAACTAACTGACGGAGTATTCAGAGTAGCAAAAGTCCAAGGAAATATGGACTTAGGCCCTAACATAAATTTGAACAATGTGCTATATATTCCTAATCTTCATTGTAATTTAGTCCCAATTAAGTAGAGAATTAAAATGCGTTCTGATATTTACGAATGAACTTTATGTGATACAGGACTGCACCTCGAGGAATCTGATTGGAGTGGGTGAATTGAAAGGAGGGGTCTATTGCTTTAACGAGGCAGCAACTGTGAAGGTACAAGCTAATGCGATCGCTTAAAATGAATCATGGCATAGTCATCTTGGGCATCCATCAAGTCACGTTCTTTCTATGCTTCCTTGAGATTTAGGAGTAAGTAGTTGTGATGGAAACAATAAAGTAGATGTTTGTGACGTCTGTTTATGTGCAAAACAAACCAGAAGTCAATTTCCTGTTAGTGAAAGCAATGCGAATGATTTGTTTGAAATTATCTATTGTGACATTTGGGCCTCATATCGCATTCCTTCATTTTGTGGTGCACATTTCTAACTATTGTTGATGATGCTAATAGGCCAGTCTGGATATATTTAATGAGAGAAAAGGGGGAAGTAGCTAGTATTTTACAAAGCTTTGTTAATATGGTGAAGAACTAGTTTGGGAAAAATGTGAAAATTGTTCGTAGTGATAACAGTCTTGAGTTCAAATCTGGACCCATGCTTCATTTCTACTCTGAAAGAGGCATCCTCCATCAATCAAGTTATGTCGACACCTCACAGTAAAATGGTAGGGTAGTGCGAAAACACCGCTATATTTTAAATGTTGCAAGAGCACTTTGCTTCTTGACTCATTTACCTTTACAGTCTTAGGGTGAATGCGCCTTAACTATAGCCTAGCTCATTAATCAGACCCCAATAAATTGTTGCAAGGAAACCCCTTTTGAAGTGCTCTTTGGAGTGAAACCTAGTTATGCCCATATTAAGGTTTTTGGTAGTTTATGTTTTGCACAAAACATACCAAAATCCAAGGATAAGTTTACTTGTCGTAGTTGGAAATGCATATTTGTGGGGTACCCATATGGCAAGAAAGGATAGAAGTTATATGATTTGGAAACCCATGAAATTTTTGTTAGCCGGGACGTGGTGTGTAACACCCCCTTATTAAGCATGTTTTACTGTTTGCAATCATTATTCTGATTCCATCAATTACAACTAATAAACTCAATGATCAGGGCATTATTGCCGTCCCAAAAGGACAAGGCTTGCTACAAGTGTACTAGAGATAACATAGTCAGGCATAACTTCAACCATACTCATTAACCAACATAAGGTATAGACACTACAATAAAGCAATTCACCTCAAAGCTTACACTTTCATACACTGAAGATTACAAAATACAGCTCCAAAGTATGCATGGTCTATATCATCATCCAAGTTTCCCTTGCTTATTTGTTCTCTTCGGCTCACTCGCTAGCATGCTTTTCGGCTATCTTGCTAGCATGAGGGCGATTCACTGAGCTTTTGCCTAAAACAAAACATGAAACATTTCGAACTGTGAGTCGAAGCTTAGTACATGCATTCCTGTATTGTTAAATGATAACTGCATAAAGTGGTTGGGTGCCCGCTTTGCAATTTATTTTAAGTTAAAATAATGAATAAGATGAATGTAAAACTGCATTGCTAGTTATTATCTGACAGTGAACCCCTTATAACTGTTACGATCTATGGATAGGTGTACACCTGCCAAACCGATCGGGACCTAGCCTGAAGCCGTACGGGTAACTAAAAGGCTATGCCCTGTAACTGATAACTAATAGAATTACTAATTATGTGATAAATCACTTATTACACTAAATGAACGTAGCTGAAGTCTTTAAAATGAACGTAGCTGAAGTCTTTAAAATGCAATCTCACTTGATAATACTTATGCACAATGGGAAACGACATATTAGGCCTCAATTTTTGTTAAAGAAATATAATTATAGGTATATGTAATGAGTAAACAACGTTGACTTTAATAATTTGTGATTGTAATAGAAATTCATTAAAAGGCATCCATAACTCAAATAATTCAATATAAGATAAGTTCTGCCAACATGATTTGAAAACTAAATGAATTAGTAACTCAAAGTGAAATAATGTTTGCGTAAAACTGATCAAGGTAGAATAATTGAGATCATAAAAGAAAGACTTTGATGGGTATAATTGATCACGGGTTTTTGATATTTCTAAGATGGATAACAAAGGTTTGAATGCAATTGGACTAGTGGTAGGTTCAAAATAACTTCAAATATACCGATTTGGACCAATAAACAATGATGTTGAGTTATCAATCTCCCCACTTCTTCGATTTCGTAGCACATACCATACAACTTAGTTTTCCAAACCAAATAAGATTCTAAGTGCAATCAAAATTGTTATCGATTTAAGGTCCACCTTAGAAAATTCATAACTTTCACTCCCGACCTCCAATTGATCTATAAACGCCCAATATGAAAAGATCAAGAAGTCTTGCAATACTTTCATTTAGAATAACAAACACGATTCCTACTATAGGGTTCTCAAAATGGAACTAGAACATAAGTATGTTAGTTTGGTCTAACCTGCGCAACTCTGGTAAAACGGCCATAACTTTTTCCACAGACCTTGAATTAAGGCGATTCAAAACGCATCTAAAGGCTAACACACTGAATATCTACTTATCAAAAATCATAATTTTTCAATGGGTCGATAATTACCAGTTTAATCACAAAGCTTGCCCTGTTTTCTAAAATTTTCCATCCTTCACAGTCAAGGCTTTCTCCTTTCTCTTCACACAATTCCCCATCCAAAATCACACCTTAAAGTCATGTAACAAGGCTTTGGTTCTTCCCAGCACCATACAAAACCATCACACTCAATTTCACTTCAAAATCATGTACATCAAAGATCATTTTTCAATCAAATATACACTAATAACATGCTTGTTATCAAAGGAAGGTTAAACCCTTCCATAATCAATAAAATCCTAACTTTTGGCCAACTTCCACGTCATCTAAGATCACCAAGAACATCCTCATAATATTATGAGAGATTAACACTACTAAATCAAATACAAGAATTCAAGAAAAACGAACTTCCCACTTAAAGCTTGCATGATTATGAATAACCCTAACCCGAACATGCTCCCAACTCAACTCCACCGTGATCAACATCAAAATAACTCTTATTTCTTATTAAAATATCATAATCAATAAAAAAAACTTCAAAACAAGAATCACTACTAAAAATCAACGATTTTTCCACTATAAATTTAGTAGGAAATAAAAAATATTCAATGGGAACTGACCATTTCCCATTGTTTTCCCACTATAAATGCCAGTGGGAAAAAGTGAGGTAGAAAAAAGCCGTTTCCCACTGGTTGCACTTGCATATACGGTGGGAAAATTTCCCACTGTTCACCCACTGCAACTCTAGTGTACTTCAATGGGAAACTTTCCCACTGTACTTGAAACAGTGGAAAATTTCCCACTATCATCAATGCAGTGGGAAATTTCCCACTGTACAAATGTAGTGGGAAATTTCTCATTGGACCATTGACCGTGGAAAATTTTCCACTGCAGTCAGAACAGAGGTAAATAGTGAAAAATTTTCATGATTAGATTTACAGTGGGAAAAATCATCAACAATTTAATTAAAAATTTGTACAAATAGGCACATGTACATACAACTGTTAATGTAATACTAAACAATACATAATATATGCACCTATCAAATAAAAACACATGTACTGTAAATATCACCGGTATATTAATCACATTCGAATGTACCAACCAATAAGTTCCTTCACAATTGTACTAAGCTTACTTACATTAAAAAATAGAGTCAATCCCAACTGACAAAATAGGCCATTCAAACCCAAATATCATATGAATATCAAATAACACATAACCCAAAGAGAGTCCCAAACAAAATGCTAACTTTTACAGATGCATATGAGTATCAAAATATACAAACATTGATCCAACCATCAAAAGAAGGTTCGCTTGGGTGCACAAATAGACCATTCAAATCCAAATATCATTCATCTGCACCACCACCACCACCACCATCATCATCATTATCATCTTCCCCACCATCCTCACTCTCACTCAATGAATCTATCAGTGGTATAGGTGGGGGAAGACTGGGAATGATGGTCTTCATAAGGGAATGCCATTGAAACATTTGTGCTTGTATATCTTGAGTTGGCTTGGCATATTTCTGAACCTTCTTGGTTTGTTTCTTCCTTTTAGCTTGCTCCAATAGTTTTGCTTGGACATCATCCAAAACCTTCTTTTGACTATCTAACTCAATCTTTTGCCTTTTGTTTTCATCAAATAAAGTAGCAAACGTATTTGTATAAACCTTATCATGATTTCGGATAGAACATGGAATTTGAGAGTTTGTGTAAATGTCTCCTTCAGGTCCAAACCCGCAAAGACGACCCTGCTTTGTCAAACCATTCGCATCAATCCAAATTTTCATTTGCTCATCATAAGAAGGTTCACTTGGGGTCGATGGGGTGGCACCATCAAATGTAGCTTGAGTTGATTGAGTTGCTTGAGCCTCAGAGAGCTTTTGTACATACTTCTTCTAAAAAAGTGTGTCATTTACAAATTAATTATACATAACAACTAGTATAATGAGCTTAAACATTAAGATATGAAGCAACTTACATAGGCGACTTTTGATTTGTCATCCACCCATTGGCTACCTTTGGTTTGATGTACGCGAAGATATAACTTGCTCACAGTAGGAGTCTCGCCTTTATTAATCTTTTGACAAATATGATGAACTATGATCAGATAATATTATCAATTTTCAACACATAGATGCAAAAGAAAAATGGAATAAAGAGAGCTAAAATAAAATAGTCATGGAAAACAATGTGAGAATGGCATCTCTAATATTGTCTTACTTCCAACAAACATAGCAAAACATAAGCAAATAACATATCATAAGTGTAACACCCCTAACCCCTAGGGTTGGTGATGTTAACGGTTCCTTACTTCTTCCTACTTAACTTGTAGGGCGAAACGGACAGGGTATCCCCTTAAAATTGATTATTTCCCAGGCTAAAAGCCTTACAATAAATTCCTCCACTGAATAGAAGTATATAAAATTCTAAAATAAGCTCAACGGCCACACACTGGAGTTCACAAATCTACGGGTCACTTGCCTAGAGTATGCCAACCAATAAAGTTCATAATAATGAAGGAAATAAAAGCGTAACGACATGAAGGGGAAGGGTTCACACGTAACACATTCAAGCACTTTACAATTCAACTTGGCAAAATCTGCCAATAAGCCATGCATGATCTCGCAATCTACACGATTGCGGTCAATCACAACCTAAGCGTCATCCTCACACAACATCAACCACAAAGAACCTTAAAAGTACTCATTAGTTCAACCTCAAGCCCTTCAACTACCAACTTGATTTCACTTTCATAACTATAACATGCCATCATAAGAATCACAAAGAATGTGTAATAGCAACATATAAACATTAAAGCACATTACCATCTTCTTCTTATGCATATTAATCGGAATGGAACCAAAAGTATGAACAGAAGAACCAACACCAGTTGTTGAGGCACGATTCATTTTTGCAGCATCACTTTTTTTCTTGAAAGCATCTGAATTCCAATATGCCCATAGCTCTTTCCAAATAGCTTCATCTAACCATTGCAGACACTTATCAGGTTTCTTTTGAACTTCTTTAAATGTATCTTTTAGTGTCTCACTACCACGAAACTCAAAGCGTTGTCTTATCTCTACTTCATGATGCTCTACCCACCAATAGTATTTCTAAAATACATTATATAATATTATTAGGATGTGCAAACCAACATGCATGTTTCACATAATCAATTAAGAGATCAGATAGAGATCATGAAATGTGATGTATAGTAGTATCATGCATTAGTTAACTTGTGAATGAAAAATGGGGGGATACAATAATGTGGACCTCAAGATGTACTTATAGTTACAGATTCCCTCCCTTCCCCAGCCAAAACGCCTTTGACCTATGCATATATATTAGACATGCCAACTTCCCATGAGTACTCCACCCAGACAACATATCATATGCAGAAAAGTAATTGATCGTCCAAAGTAGTGCTGCCCTCATTTGAAAGTTTTGCTTCTTTGAAATGTCATACATCAACACACCATCCCATAGAGTTTTCAATTCGTTAATTAGAAGTTGTGAATACACATCAATTTTATCCTTGGGATTCTTTGGACCTAGAATTATACAACTTAAAAACACGTAAGGTGTCGTCAAACATATTTTAGGAGGAAGGTTATATGGAGTGATAATGACATGCCAACGTGAATAAGTCTTGGAACTTTGGGCAAATGGAGTGAAACCATCTGCACATAACCCCAATCTAACATTACAAGGCTCATAAGCAAAGTCTGTATGTAACTGATCAAACTTCTTCCAAGCTTCCCCATCGGATGGGTGACACATAACCCCTTCCTCCCTTCGATTAACATGATGCCACCTCATATGTTCTGCAGAACTACGAGAAACATATAATCTTTGTAGTCTGGGAATGAGAGGAAAGTAATGCATCTTTGGAAAGGGAACTTTTTTACGAATCCCTTTGCTGGACTTGCTAGGTTGCCATCTAGGAGCATCACAAAACTTACATTTCTCTAAAGATTCATCATCCTTGAAATATAGCATGCAACCATTGTGACAAGAGTCTATTTTCATGACACTCAAACCAAGTTTTTTCACTAACTTCTTAGCCTCGGAGAAATTAGAAGGAACAAAGTTGTTGGGGGCGGGGCATGCCTCTTTCATGAGTTGAGCTACTTCATCAAAACAATTTTGAGACATATTATAGTCAGATTTAATACTCATCATTCTAAGTGCAAGAGACAACTCGGTGTGATTATCACATCCAGGCCACAAGGGTCGTTGAGCTGTGTAGGAGGTAAAAAATTATTCATCCAATCAAGACCTGCCACGTGGAAAATTCAATGTTTTTATTTTGCCTAATTATGCGCTGCCACGTGTTAAATTAAATATTTGATGAATAATTATGACGGCCAATCAAAAAGCACCACGTGGCATAAATGATGCAGAAAATAAGTGATTATTCCTTTTAATGAAGACGAGAAGGAAAACCCCAACTCCGACTTCTCTATAAAAAGGGAGTGAACCCCCTCATTCAAGGGTTGAAATTTTTTTGGGGAAGAATTCACAGGAGCTCAGAAACTCGGAATTCACAATAGCTCAGAAATTCTTTCTGGAAAAAGACAACAAGCACTCCAAATACGTGCCGTCTACTTTCAGAGATCAAATCCTCGATAGAGATCAAGCCTCTTAGGCCCTCTCTCGAGACAAACTATTCAAGATTATTCAAGGAGATCGAATCAGAGGATTTATTATACTTGTTTCTTGTAACAATTATATAGAGATTGTACCCATATACAATATCAATACAGAAATTCAATTTGTTCACCAATTTCTTGTCTAATTTATTTTAGGCTCGAAATTTGTGTTTACAAATTTTTGGCACGCTCGGTGGGACTCCTTCTCTGCCTCTCATCTCTGTCCCCAAACCACGAACTCTACATGGCCCCTAAGAACGCCATCCCTCAGCCTTCAAAGAAGGCTGTCCGATCCACATCTCAAGGATCAACAGCCGCTAGCGTTACATCTAGCGGGATCGTGACTCGAAGTATGGCAAAAGCTGCTGGTGTGATTGCCATAAAACAATCAGTTGGGACAGTGCCGTCATAGTCTTGCGGGATCCCAAGCCTCGACTCCAGCTTACCTAAAGGAGTCAGCAAAGTCCTTTCGCATTCTTTGAAGCAAAAATCTGTTGCAGGCTTCAAAATGCACCCAACAATATGTCAAGAGGTGGGCGAGCTCCAAACTCAGGCAAGCCCCACCTTCAAACCTTTCGGTGAAGAAGATCTTAGCTATACTAGCAGTGACTCCTCACCGACATCGCCAAGACAATTGGTCGCCGAATCGGAGACCGAATCCGCCGATTCTGTTATTATGCCAGCCATGGTGACGGAGGCGACCAACGTAGAAGAATAGCTCGCGGATATGAAAGAAACATTGGAGAGGCTCGCTAAAGAGAACCTAGAGAAAGACGCTCAAATCAAGCGCCAAAGTGAACAAATCGCTACTCTGATGAAGAAGCTGGAGAAGCGATTATTCGAATCTTCTAGCAAAGGCTCAGACGGAGAAGAGTCCGACAAGGAGTCTAACCGCAACGAAGACTCTGATAACGAGCGTATGAAGAAGAATGAGTCCTCGTTGGCGTCGATGTCTGTCGAGCAGATTCAAAGCTTGATCGCGAATACTGTTAAAGCCCAATTAGGGGGAGGATCTCGTAAGACGCATCTGTACACAAAACCTTATACAAAAAGGATCGATGCTCTTCGCATGCCTCATGGATACCAACCCCCTAAGTTCAACCAATTTGATGGTAAGGGCAATCCCAAACAGCACGTCGCCCATTTTATTGAGACGTGCAACAATGCTGGCACCGAGGGGGACAGATTGGTGAAGCAGTTTGTCAGGTCTCTCAAAGGAATCGCCTTCGATTGGTACACGGACCTGGAACCCGGGTCTATTAACAGTTGGGAACAAATGGAGCATTAATTTCTCAACAGGTTCTATAGTACCCAGCGCACTGTTAGTATGACGGAGTTGACAAATACTAAGCAGTGGAAGGATGAGCCGGTCCTTGATTACATCAACCGCTGGAGATCTCTCAGCCTCGAATGCAAAGATCGTCTGTCCGAGGCCTCCGCCGTCGAGATGTGCGCTCAGGGCATGGAGTGGGACCTGCTTTATGTCTTGCAGATGAGCAAGCGTAGGACCTTTCAAGAGCTAGCTACGAAGGCACATGACATGGAGATGATGATAGCAAATCGTCGCAGCAAGCTGTCCTCCTCATATGAGTTCAAGAAGGACAAAGGTGAGATCAAGAAGACCTCAAAGTCTTCCAAGGCGGCCGCAAAGGAATCCATGGCCACTTCCGTTGAGGAGCCTGTACGGATTTCAGGCAAATCTAGGCCAGAAGAGAAGAAAGGAATATCCTCGAGGGACGTTGGGCGAAAGCGACCAACGTTAAAGGAGCTCCAAGAAAAGAAGTATCCATTTCCTGATTCAGACTTGTCAGGAATGCTGGATGATCTACTTGAAAATAGGATCATCGAACTCCCTGAACCTAAGCGACCAGAAGAAGTTGGAAGGACAAGCGACCCGAAGTACTGTCGCTATCACAGGGTTGTTAGCCATCCTTTAGAGAAATGCATTACTCTCAAAGAGCGCATTATGCAACTAGCTAGGGATGGAAATATCATATTGGACCTGGATGACTCCGCCGGGGCCAATCATATTTCTGCTGATGTGGAGTACTCTCCTCCATCACGGCAACAAAGGCCTGCTCGATCTTGTCTGCAAGGGGAGAGTAGCGCACTCCGCTCTCAAGGACTATTCACCATTCAGTTCGGAAGTTTGGAACCTGTCGTCGTTCCCTTGACGGTTAGGGGACCAGTGATGGAGACAAATTCCAATCCGACCGAAGACGAAGAAGGGTGGACGCTTGTCACTCGACGAACAAGGGTGGACGCTTGTCACTCGAAGGAGGCCAAGGAATCCAAAACAAGCTCAGCCACCGCCCCTTCGCCAAAAGAAGAGACAAGGCAGGAGAAAGACTCCTCGGTGTGCGAAGAGCAAGAAAAAGTCAAAGGCTGGCAAGAGACACGAAGTCCAACCTATTGACTTACTCGAGCAGGAGCCGCTTGTTCCTATCACACTAAATGAATTTTTCCCAGTGAGATTTTTTGAGAAGATTACTGTTAACATGATTTCGTGTTATGAGCTGGAAAATGAGGAAGATGAGGAGGAAGCAAAGTTAGAAAAACCTGCCAAAAATGATGGTGAGGTTCTAGCTATTTTAGAGACCTTACCGAGCTGTGACGATTGGAGACAAATCTTCAGCTTGCCAAAAGAGATACGTCAACAGATTGTTGCTGCCCTACAGCACCCAAAGCTTTATGTTGACAAGCTGAAAAGTGCGGGTCAACCAGTGGAAGATGTTGCTCATTATACTGCTTGCAACACCGCCATCACTTTTACTGATGATGATGACCTGCTGTTGGGCTCCAAGCCTCACAATCGCCCCCTATTCGTCACTAGATACATCAGGGAGCAAAAAGTCAGACGGATCCTTGTGGATGGAGGGTCAGCTGTTAACATCCTGCCTAAGTCCACGATGAATGACTTAGGGATCACAGTGGAAGAGCTTTCTAAGAGCCGAATGGTGATCCAAGGATTTAGCCTAGAGAGTCAGCGCGCGATTGGTATGATTCGCTTGGAACTGATAATGGGAGACCTATCAACATCTTCGATCTTCCATGTAATCGACTCTAAGACTTCCTACAAACTGTTGCTCGGACGCCCATGGCTTCATGAGCATGGAATAGTAGCCTCAACTCTCCATCAATGCCTCAAGTACTATCGTGGAGGAGAAAGAAAGGTTAATGGGGATGCTAGGCCATTTACCAAAGCAGAGTCGCATTTTGCTGATGCCAAATTCTTTGAAGAAGCTGCGGCACCTAAAGAGATGATGATATCGACCATTGCCTCCACAAGTGAATCGAAAGTTACCAAGGGTGCGCAGTCGACCACGGGGCGCGATGATGTGAAACAACAACAAAGGAACAGAGAGGACGATAAAGAAGTTAGCGAAACACAACCCGCTAAATAGGTCGCGGGACAGGTCGTTGCTTCACCAAACCCCATGACACCGATTTTGAGGTATGTTCCGAAATCCCGTCGCAGGAAAAGAGAATCACCCCTCGGTGGAGTTGTAAATGGAGAGGCTGAAGGTAAGATTATTAGGAACGCTGACGAGGCAAGCTTGGGCGCCCTTAAAGGAAATGTCACATTGCCGATGCAAAAGGTGTACCAACCAAAGGTGAGTAGACAACCTCTCCCTGGGTTCGTTTCTTCTTCTGAGGCTTTGTTAAAAGAGGAGAATGGCTTGCCGCATACACGGACCAAGGAGGGATTCGATCCGAATGCATACAAGCTTATGGAAAGAGCTGGTTACGACTTCCAAAACCCCGCTACCTTGGGGAAGGTGATCGAAGTCAAGCCTCACGGTCTCAATGAAACCCAAAAAATGATTCAAGAGCAAGGAGGTTCATTCGGTGTATCTAAAGTCGGACTCGGTTACACACCGCTGCAGCCAATCAAAATCTCAAGGCGACGCAGGGTCAGGTCTAATGCGACTCAATATGTCTCTGCTGAAGAAGTAGACGAGAGTGAAGAAGAAAATGCTCAACCTCTTGTAAAGCCTTCTGTATTCGATAGGTTGCAACCATCTAACTCAAGGAAGCGTCCGTCCATCTTCACTAGAATCAAGAGCGGTCAAAGCCTTGAGTCTTCTGTTCCCTGGAGAATAGGGAAGCATGCACAACCAAGACCTTCGGTGTTCAGCAGAATCACAGAAGTAGAAGGACCATCAAATTCCTTACCCCAAGAGCAAAAGGATTCAGTGTTCAATTGACTTGGTGATGGAAACGAAGTGCAAAGCTCCATCCCTTCGCGCATGAAGCGTTTTTCAATTCTGGATGTAAAGACAGATGGTCCCCTAAGGGTGAAGAGACGCACTATGGTCTTCACTGGTAAGCCAAGAAGTTTTGATATCGACAAAGGAGATGAGCAAGAAGAAGTTACTTCTTCGAATCACATCACAGGTCGAGAATGCGAGGATTCAGACTCAGAGATGGAGCTTGCAGAGACTCCTAAAACCCTTGAGGATGGGGAGCAAGCTACAATCGATGATCTAAAAGAACTGAATCTTGGTACTACAGACGAACCTCGCCCCATTTATATAAGTTCGTTGCTGACGTCCGAGGAAGAAAGTCAGTACTTTGATCTCCTCTCCGAATATAAGGACGTATTTGCATGGAGCTATAAAGAAATGCCAGGACTTAATCCCAAGATTGTTGTCCATCGCCTGTCCATCAAAAGGGGAGTGTTGCCAAAAAAGCAGCCCCAGCGACGTTTCCGTCCAGAGTTGGTTCTTGAAATTGAAAAAGAAGTCAATAAACTCATTGAAGCAGGGTTCATTCGGGAGGTAAAATATCCAACCTGGATCGCAAACATTGTCCCCGTGAGGAAGAAAAATGGACAGCTTCGCATTTGCGTAGACTTCCGGGATCTCAACGGCGCATGTCTAAAGGACGATTTTCCACTCCCCGTCACTGAACTCATGGTTGATTCGACCACAGGGCACGAGGCTTTGTCGTTCATGGATTGTACTGTAGGGTATAATCAAATCCAAATGGCGCCAGAAGACCAGGAGGCCACGACTTTTCGCACTCCCAAGGGCATTTTCTGTTACAAAGTGATGCCTTTCGGCCTAAAGAATGCGGGGGCAACATATCAAAGGGCAATGCAAAATATTTTTGATGATATGCTCCACAAGATAGTTGAGTGCTATGTCGATGACTTGGTAGTCAAATCTAAAAAGAAATGCGACCATATTCCAGATCTTCGTAGCGTCTTCGAACGTCTACGGAAATGTCAGTTGAAGATGAACCCACTCAAGTGTGCATTTGGAGTCACTTCTGGAAAATTCGAAGGTTCATATCATCCTTTCAAGGTCGCCTGGCATATATTCGAAGGTTCATATCGAATCTAGCCGGTCGTTGTCATCCTTTCAGTCACCTCATGAAAAAGGGAGCACCTTTTGATTGGGACAAGTCATGCCGCGAGGCCTTCGTTAAAATCAAGAAGTACTTGTCGAACCCTCCAGTATTGGGAGCACCAATCCCTGGCAAGCCTCTTATACTCTACGTGGTGGCTCAAGAACAATCATTGGGAGCACTGTGTGCTTAAAAGAATGAGGAAGGAAAAGAAGTAGCTCTGTACTATTTAAGCCGTACATTGGTGGGGGCTGAATTGAAGTATTCGCCCATGGAAAAGATATGCTTGTCACTTATATTTGCCGTTCAAAAACTCAAACATTACATGCAAGCATATACGGTGCACGTGGTCTCTAAAGCCGATCCCATCAAGTACATTCTGTCAAGGCCGGTCCTCAGTGGGCGGCTTGCAAAGTGGGCTATGATCTTGAAGCAACATGATCTTGTCTATGTGCCACAAAAAGCAGTCAAGGGGCAAGCACTAGCAGACTTCCTAGCCGATCACCCAATTCCTGATGAGTGGGAGCTAAACGATGACTTACCAGGTGAAGATGTGCTCTTTGTCGATATCCTCCCACCTTGGGAAATGTACTTTGACGGAGCTTCAAGAAACGATGGGGCTGGTGCTGGTGCTGGTGAAAGGATTAAAACGAGGGATTATGGAGGCGAGCCAAAAAACAAAAAAAAAGAACTGAGAAAACGTATGTATGTATTACCATGCATGCGGTGGGGCTAGGATCGCAATCCAAAATGTCCATGATAATTTCGGCGCCGTCGGGAGGCGAGAAAACAGTTTTCCCATAGTGCAATTTACTTCCTCCAACATTGGACATGCCCTGCCCATCAAGAAGACAAACGATGGTAGACTTCAGCTTTTGTCTACATGCTGTAACAGGCAAAGACTCAGAAGTAAGTCTAACCTCGTCGGGGGCCTCTGGTGCCGTCGGGACGCTCTGAATAGGAACTGCGGAGATAGGTGTCGCCAAAAAAGCAGCACCCACCCCTAGAATTTCTGTTTGATGAGCATTGTCTTCTGTTTCAAGAGTTGGAGACGTTAAAGGGTTTTGGGAACGAATGATCTTGAACTTAGGCCTCGAGCCAGAAGGAGCCTCATTTCTTTGACTATTTTGGGCAGGCGAACTGGCTCTCTTCCTCTTTGAGCTCCCTCCAGAATGAGAATCTGATGAAGTGAGGAACATTTTGGACCACCACTCTTGGAAGCGACGACGAGTGAATTTCCTCTCCAAAGAAGGGCATTGACCAGGAAAAAACACACGAGAATTGGTCCCATAGCGTATACAAGCTTGATGGAGTCGAAGCATAATTTTTGAACTCGGAAAGATGGAGAAATCTATGTCCGCAGGAATGTCCTGATGGAAGCCAAATTGTCTGCTGAACCTATGAGGGCAATAGTGCTCCATAACAAAACTATCCTCACAACGGCAACAGACATAACTCGAACGGATGCTGGCAAAATAAGCAAAGTCAGCCCGCGACAATTGGCCGTTATCGACGAGAGTTGCTTTGAGTCGATGCCTTATAGCAGAATTCCAGTAGAAACCCCTCCCAGAACTGATGAGCTCACGGGCCTCGTCAAGGTCAAATGTTTTAGCTCGACCAAAGCCACTGAACTTCGGCATCCTGAGGTTATTGGAGACGCTATCATCAAAGTCATATGTTCGGAAATATTTAACCATCCAAACGTAAAGAAAATGCCAGGAGATATGACCTCCTTTTCTGCCTGGATGAGCAGAGCGGCAAATTTCACCAAGGCCTCTATAAATGCTCGTAAGGATGGCCGAAGAAAGACAATATGCTTGACCACCTTCCATGCTTGATGCCACTGAGAAAGTCCCAGGACGAATGCAGCCAACATCCCTGACTGGAAGTGCAAACAAGCACAACCAACATGAAAGAAAGGCTGCGATGAATGTCTCCGTGCGCTCGCCTTTAGGTACGCATAGCTCGTCAAAGACAACATGAGATTCGTTCCACCCATGAACTTCAGCAGCGGAAGATATAATGTTTTGGAAAGAAACTCGGCTGCGACGGTCTGATTTCGTGGGAGCATAATATTTGACTGGTCAACGGAACCAGAATGCGATCCATTCCTCTATAGTCGGTTTGTGGTCAAAATGTTGTCGAAGAATATGATATGCTTTAAACAAATGAGTACAACTCTTCCCCATGCCAGATTTGAGCTCTTTAGATGGAGGGACAACTTCATCATAGAGAAAGCCTGACAATGGAAGCCCAAGGAAGCCATAGATGTCCAGTAGAGAAATCGATACTTCGCCTTTCGAGGTATGCAAAGAGTTCGTCTCAGGGCACCAGTACTCGCATATCGCTCGAACAATATTTGGACACTTGTCATAAATAAAGAGCGATGCATAAAGGGCATCAAATAAATGATTGGTGATTAGTGAGTCTTTGCAATGGGTGAGGACGTCTTCTAACCATTCCCAATATAGAGGCGTGTAAGAAAATTCTCCTTGGCATGGAAGCTTCTCCCACGATCTCTGCCTGGCATGTATGTCATGGTGCAATAACTGATACGACGGGACGCTTTTCTGGAGATTAGGGTGACTTGACGGTAAAAATATTTCTCTTGTTTTCAGATTTTCTTCCGACCAAGAAGTGAGGCTCGACAGACCTTCAGGACATTTGGATTTGGAAAAGTGAGCTATGGGTCTGCGAATTTGCAGCTTCGTCTCCTTCGTATCTCTACTGTCCAGTCGAATGCACAAATATTGACGCTTGTTATACGACTCATCTGAAAAGACAGCCATGTGCAGAGCAAGCCTGAAAAAGGAGGGGGGGGGGAATTAATTATAATCAAAGCCGAATCTGGTGGACCCTTACGAGTAAAACTATCCAAAAGTCGAAAATTTATAGTCAAATGCGACTTTGGTGGATCCCTCGGGGCAAACCATCCAAAGGCCGAAAATTTATAATCAAAGGCGAATTTGGAGGACCCTTACGGACAAGCCATCCAAAAGTCGAAAATTTATAGTCAAATGCAACTTTGGTGGATCCCTGGGGACAAACCATCCAAAGGCCGAAAATTTATAATCAAAGGCGACTTTGGAGGACCCTTACGGACAAGCCATCCAAAAGTCGAAAATTTATAGTCAAATGCGACTTTGGTGGATCCCTGGGTGCAAACCATCCAAAAGTCAAAAATTTATAATCAAATGCGACTTTGGAGGACCCTTACGGGCAAACCATCCAAAGGTCGAAGAGTTTTATAATCAAAATGCGACTTTGGTTGGCCCTTGTAGGTAAACCATCCAAAGGTTGAAAAATCTTATTATCGAAGGCGACTTTGAAGGGCCCTTGCAGACAAAGTCATCCAAAGGTCGAAAATTTATAGTTCAAAAGCGACTTTGATGGGCCCTTGCGGGTAAAACCATCAAAAAGTCGAAAATTAATAATAGGTGCCCATACTCTTTGTGCAAATGGTGGCGTGAATAATCTCTTCAGTCTGGCGCTCGAAGTATGCTACACTGCGAATATTTGATCTACACACACCAAAAAAAAAGGAAAAAAAAACCGGATGTGTTAATGTATGTGCAAAAAAAAAAAACCAACACAATTGCATCGTTTAACCGGTCCACAAAAAAAAAAAAAAGAAACAAATTGGACGGCTTCTCCATAAGCCAACCAAAAAAAAAAGGAAAAAGAAAGCAAATTGAACGGCTTTTCCATAAGCCCAAAAAAAAGAACTAATTTCAATGAGGTGTTATCAGGCCAACACTCAAACGTAATTTGCCTTTTTTTTCCCATCGTCTTCCTCGGGATGATTTGCACAGACGCTGCTCCATGGCCATGGAGATTTGCCAGAGAGAGAGAGAGAGAGAGAGAGAGAGAGAGAGAGAGAGAGAGAACCCCGAGAATGCAACCATATGCTCCTCTCCTCCCTTTGTTTCTCTCCCCTCCCTCTACTTTCAGCATTCAACCATGGAGTTTTCCAAAAAAAAAAAAAAAACAGAGGGAAGAACAAGGCAGCGAACAGAGCAGGGAGAGAAAAAGAAATCTCGCATAGCCAACCCAAATCAACTCACAAAACTTGTGACTGGGAATGTTCTTACTTTCGATGGATGCTTCTATGCAGTCATTGTGTGAGAGTATATATATATGAAGAGCTTCACCAAGAAACTCTTGCCCTAGCCGTTGACCATTCAAATGATTTAGGAAAGAAATATATTCCAAGATTATTTGATAAAAATCATATTCTGTCATGTTCCACGCAGCTCCCAAGAAACTCAGCAAGAGTGAACCAGAGGAGGTTGCTGGCACAGCAACTACATCCGCAGCAAGTATTGGAAAATTCGACAAGAAGTTATCTGGATAGGAGCCTCCCAAACCCAAAAAACCGAGGGCAAAAAAAAAACCTTCAAATTTCCGACTATTTGCTTCTGTCAAGTGTTCGAGACCCAACTGCTTCAAAAAAAAAAGAGGAAAAGAAAGGAGTGGAAACGTTCAGACTCTGTTTACGCAGCTAGGTCTCGAAGGGGGCATTTGTAGGAGGTAAAAAATTATTCATCCAATCAAGACCGGCCACGTGAAAAACCCAATGTTTTTATTTTGCCTAATTATGCGCTGTCACGTGTTAAATTAAATATTTGATGAATAATTATGACGGCCAATCAAAAAGCGCCATGTGGCATAAATGATGCAGAAAATAAGTGATTATTCCTTTTAATGAAGATGAGAAGGAAAACCCCAACTCCGACTTCTCTATAAAAAGGGAGTGAACCCCTTCATTCAAGGGTCAACATTTTTTTGGGGAAGAATTCACAGGAGCTCAGAAACTCAGAATTCACAAGAGCTCAGAAATTCTTTCTGGAAAAAGACAACAAGCACTCCAAATACGTGCCGTCTACTTTCAGAGATCAAATCCTCGATAGAGATCAAGCCTCTTAGGTCCTCTCTCGAGACAAACTATTCAAGATTATTCAAGGAGATCGAATCAGAGGATTTATTATACTTGTTTCTTGTAACAATTATACAGAGATTGCACCCATATACAATATCAATACAGAAATTCAATTTGTTCATCAATTTCTTGTCTAATTTATTTTAGGCTCGAAATTTGTGTTTACAAGCTGCATTAAGTTTGTCATAAAGCCTTTAGGCACTTGGGTTTGGAGGCTCATACTCATTTTCTTGACGTACTTCCATAATATTATTGACTGTGTTTTGTAATCTATCAACCCCATTATAATCATCATGCTCTACATGCATGCTAAAAGAACTATGATGCATGTTCACCCTAACATTTGGTTCAACCTCCCCGTATGAAGTCCAATACCAATAAGCATGCATGAAACTCTTATTGTAAAGATGGACTTTGATTTCTTCTGGTATTAGATACTTTTTATTCTTACACTTAGGACAAGAACACCTATATTTACCCTCTCTTAAATACACTAGTTGACGCCTTGCAAAAGCATCAAACTCTTCTACCCCTCTAATAAACTCATGAGTACACCTTCTACGACCCAAAATAAGTCTATTAGTCATCCATATACGATGTGCAAGAATTTCCATGTCCTGTGTGATAAGATTAATCATCATACATCAATCCGCAGCAAAATAATACTAGCAAAAGTCGCAAAATAATGCTCACAGAAGCCACAACATACAATTTGTTAAGCTCAACTACCTTTGAATTATTTTGATAGTTTGTAACAAATATTAAAACTACTTATGCTTACTACGTAAAACCAAATTTAGCTATTGAGAAGAAAATGCTCACCATGAACTTAGAAATCGCCACAAAAAGAAGAAATGCCCAACCCTGGTCAAATGGGTGAAGATGTGAAACCTCTATGCAGATCACCTCACAATCACAATAATCAAACCTGCATTTGACTTGAATAAGAAAATAGAAGGGAAAGGAATAATAAATATACTTGTAACTTTTTCTTTCTCTTCATTCTATGAATGTATTCATTCTGTGGAAATATGGCCTTGTTTCATTTTGTGTAAAAAATTTTTCAATTTAGTACTTCTCACCTTAGGATACTTATATTGCCAATGGAATAATAATTAATGAATACTTGGAGATAATTGTAAGTATATAACTAATCATAGGTACCTAAATTGAACTAAAAAATCAAAGAGACCCACAAAAACAAGAGTTCGTGAAAATATTTTATCAAAGAACGGTTTTGTGAAAAAATAAGTGCCCCCAGAGGAAAAGAAAGGCTAAATCAATAGAATATGCTCGTAGATAAAACCACAACCCCCCGAGTAACCCACTTGCCATACATGTACAAATGACAGGGAAAAACCCAGTTTACCTACCTCTAAAATATATGATTCATCACAATAAAAAAACCCACCTAACAATGCCTCATAATCCACGGATATTCAAAGTTTACCTACCTCTAAAATATATGATTCATCACAATAAAAAAACCCACCTAACAATGCTGAACTCAATCAATGAGAATTAACTAATGTAATAATGAGCATGCGGGTTCCCATTGAATATTAAAAAAGAGAGGGTTAGATGCAATACTTAAACAAACCGTCTACCAGAAAACTAATGGTTTATTTAAAAATTAGCTAATGCAATACTTAAAAGAGAGGCCAAATCAATGAGAAAATTAACTAATGTAATACTTAAACTAATATAATAATGCAATAATTAGTCTGAATCATTCAACTAATGGTTTATTTAAAAATTGAAAAAGAGAGGGTTAGATGCAATACTTAAACTTAGAGCATTCCCAGTAGAATTCCAGTTTTTGGAACTCTAGCCTGCCACGTCAACAAAAGTTCCACAATTTTGGAACTTGCATTTCATCACTTCTCCAACAACTGGAACTCAACTTTAATCATCCAATAAAAATACTTATCATGGACCCATTTCATAACACACAACCTATTTTTTTAATCATATAAATATTATATATTACTTCAAAAAAAAAACAAAAAAACAAAATTAAAAAATACCAAAATTTACATGCTGCTCATTTCTCTCTTGCTGCTAGAGGATGTTTGACATGCATGTGACACGCGGGCCCCACCCATGACCCGCGTGTCTTCCATTGCGAGTGCTCTTAAAAGACATGCCTAACCATCACTCAAAAAGCAGAGTTAATTACCAACCAAAAGCATATCAAAGCTCCAAAGTTCCTGAAAATCCTCATTTAGGAGATTCCAAATTTGAAGTCCCAAAACTACCCATCTTAAAATTCACCAAAAGATAGACACGAATCAAACATGAAGAAAAGAAAATCCAGATAAGAAAGGAGCTAAACCCTCAAAAATAAACCACCATAGATCACTGATTTTGACAAGAGGAGTTGAAAATTCAAACATCTAAATTTTTCTGTACAAGAATTAAGACAACCCCATCTACCAGAAAACTAAGAAAGCATTTAACAGTTGGGTTTTGAGCAATTACATGTATGATTATCATCATAAACTGCATGAAATTTTAACTTCTCCTAAAGTAACAATACAAAGCAAGCAAGCAACAGTTAGAGGAGGTGCTAGAATTAGAAACAAACCCAGAAAGGGGCGGCTGAAAAGGGAGAGAGAAAGAGGGAAACACCACACTAATTAAACTATATAAGAGAAAAAGAGCAGAGATTTACTGATATGAGCCCGTGAAGGCGTGAACCGTACCACCGGCCTAACCACCAAGCATAGAGAAGCCCACCAACCACTAGAACAAAGCCGGCGACTAGAGCAACAACACCGACGACCGAGCAGCCCCTGACCCGAGCAATAAGACCAACGACCCGAGCAGCAGAACCGACTAATTAAAACCCAGCAGCACCCACACGAAACCAAGTAACAACCGACGACCTCCAAACGACAGCCATGGGGTGTGGGGTGGCTGGAGCAGCTGCAAATTGGTGGGGTTAGGGTTTGAGTGCGCGCAAATGGAAGGGAGGGTCGTCACTTTTGGCCTGTGCTCCTGAATTTCCCGAAAGCTATGGCACTAGCTCTTCCCTTCTTTTTTTTTTTTTGACAAAGTCTACGTGACCTTTTGGTCTTGGGCGGGGGGGGGGGGGGGGTGCACTGACTTGGGGGGAAAATTAAAATTGAAATTTGACAATTCAAACTAAATTCCACTAAATTGAATTTGGGGGCAAATGAAAGGGCTGCAATTTGGTGCGTGACTTTTTTTTTGACAAATTTTCCACTAAATTCCTACTGTTTAGTTTTGGGGTTGAGGCAAAAAAGTAGTTAAGATAATATGGGGGAGGGAAGTCTTAAAAAAAAATTAATTTAGTGAGAAGTCAGTAGGAAATAAGATTTTTAAAAAATATAAATAACAATTTATATATTAGACAGTAGGAATTTAGTGGAAAATTTGCCACTACAATTAAAACAATGGAAAAACAGTGGCAAATATAACGTAGTGGAAAAACAATGGCAAATTTGCTACTGTAATTTTTCAGTGGGAAAGTACAGTGGGAAATTTGATGATTTTTGGTAGTGAATCAAAGCTAAGATAAAAATCAAAACCAACAAGATCAAGATTAAGGTTACTCACTTCAAGCTTAATAAAAGTAGAGATGAAGGTGATGTTTAGTGATTTTGATGATGGAGGATGGTAGCTAGTGATATTAGGGTGTTGAAGGGAGCCCAAAGCTGGCTGAAAACTGGCCGAAAAACACCAGAATCAGTTGGGGGAGGGGCTGGCAAGGTTAGAGAGAGAAATGAGATAGAAGATAGGTTTGAGTTTTGGTTGTATTTTTTTGACTTGTCTGACAACTTGGCTGAGTTTTTATCTTGAAAAGTGATTTTTAGCTAACTATGGTTAAGCTTAATCATGATAATTAGTTAGGTTAAGAAAGCAAACATGTTGGGCTTCAAATTAGGCAAAAGAAAGTTAGATTTGGAAATAAAACACTTCATAACGATAACGTTTTTGCGTACTCAAATTTAAATTTTTGTAATGTTATGGAAAACAAAATAAATTACTTAGATTAAACTTGTTAGGGCCTAGTATCAATTCTTTCAAAGTTTTCGTTAATAATTAAATAAATAAATAAAACCCGAATTGCCAAGTGAGGGTCCGAATAAATTTTTTCCCACCGGGATGATTAAATGAGATAAATCAATGTGAAAAATTAATAACATGGCTTAATTAAATAAATAAACATGATTTAGGGTCGGGCTATTACATGGTGTTCCATGAACATATGTTTCCTTTCACATTTTATCCTAATGAGAATGCAAATTCAACTGATCTTTTGCCTCCTTTGAACCCTATGGTCCTTGATGATGATGCTGCACAGTTGGATAGTGCAGTTTTGAGCCCAGCTGAGGAGACCAGCCCACTCGCATTGGGTGAACTACAACCACACCTTGGGCCGCACCCGGAAGTCCATTTGCTGGCCCAACTTGTGCTTGCTGCAGGAGAGCAAGATCAGGCCTCATCTGGGCTTGGTCCTGAGATAGAGCCAGCATCAAAGGGAGCCCAATTGTGTCATCCGGCTCTGAGGTTGAGACAGTGCAGGCAACCAGGGGAGCACTTTTTTGGCCTTTGGGCTTGATGCTATGATGGGACCAGATACGAGGGAGGACCCTACTGGGGTAGCCAGGACGATGCACTGAGTATTATGGGATCTCGGTGACCCACACGACAGCAGCAAAGCCTATCCCACCTTGAGGATTATGTGTGTTATGGAGCGCATGTGCAAGACCCCTTTCTTCAAGACACTTCACTACTACAAAGTTCCTCGGGTATGCTGTATCCCTTAGTTACTTATATCACATGCAATTGATTCTCTCATCCCTACAAAGCTTTCTTAGCCGCTATTACCAAGATTGTGGAGATCAGGTATTACGATGAAGCAGCAAAAGACCCCTGTTGGCGTCAAGCTATAGGTGAGGAGATATGAGCTTTGGAAGACAATCAAACTTGGACCATTGAAGATCTTCCCCTAGGGAAGAAACCCATCAACCGCAAGTGGGTATACAAATTGAAGTACAAATCTAATGGTTTAGTCAAGAGATTCAAGGCTCTCCTGGTTATTCACGGTGATCATCAGTTAGAAGGCTTTGACTTCCATGAAACCTTTGCTCTTGTGGCGAAAATAGCTAGCGCGTGAGTGTTCTTATCAGTTGCTATGGCATAAGGTTGGGAGTTGCACCAGATGAACATGAATAACGCCTTTCTACATGGGAATCTACATGAGGAAGTATATATGCTCTTGCCTCCTGAATTTACCACCTCCTGTCCAAACAAAGTATGCAAACTTCACAAGTCTTTATATGGTTTGAAATAAGCACCGCGACAATGGTTTGCCAAGCTCTCTTCTAGATTACATGAGTACGACTTTGTGAGATCCTATGCCGACTATTCTCTTTTCATATATTGCAAAGGGACCACATTTCTAGCATTACTGGTTTACGTTGATGATATTATATTAGCTGATAATGACCCTCAGGCTCGTAAAGAATTCAAAGACTATCTTATTCTTGCTTCTGCATCAAGGGTCTTAGTCCACTCAAATAGTTCTTGGGTCGCGAAGTGGCCCGCGGACCGCTCGGACTATTCTTATGTCAACATAAGTACGCTCTTGGGATCCCTGATGAAAGTGGCCTATTTGATAGAAGGCCTGTGGACTTTCCCATTGAGGGAAACCGTAAACTCGCATTAGTAGCCGGAACGAATCTCAATGATACGAGTCGTTATCGTCGTTTAGTTTGGTGTCTCATCTATCTCACTATTACCCGCCCAGAATTAAGCTATGCAGTGCATATTTTGTCTCAATTTATGCAGCATCCGAAGGGGGCGCACATGGATGCAGTGCGGTGAGTGTTGCGATATCTCAAAACTACACCTGGTTATGATATTTTGTTGCGAGTTGATAGCTCTCTCTAGATGCATGCCTACTGTGATGCTGATTGGGGCACTTGCTCAATTACACGACAATCCCTCATGGGCTATTTGGTTACCCTCAGTGGCTCTTCAATTTCTTGAAAGACTATAAAGTAAGTTATTGTCTTTTAGTCTTCAGCTGAGGCGAAATATAGGTCCATGGTGACTACCACCAGCGAGTTAATATAGATTAAGTCTTTACTAGGCTCCTTAGGGTGTTCCATCATACACCCATGCATCTCTATTGTGACAGCCAGGCTACAATTCATATCGCCGAGAATCCAGTCTCCCATGAACAGACCAAGTATATCGAAACTGACTGTCACTTTGTTCATGAAAAGTTAGAGTCTGGGGACCTTGTTGTTACATACTTGGCATCAAAAGAACAATCTGCTGATATTCTTACAAAAGCTTTGGGCAAAAAACTATTTGTATATCTACGGGGCAAGATGGACATGATTAATCCTCATGCTCCACCTTGAGGGGGAGTATTAGGAGAATATTGGGCATATATTTCTTTGTACATATTCTTTCCATAATAGAGTTCTAGCTAGGATAGAATTCTTGCTCAAAAGGCTAGGGTTTCTTGTATTCATGTTTAGGTATATATGTTGTACATATCACAAGGAATAAGATCAGAGAAGCAACAAAGGGCCACGACTCCTTTTTCATGCACCAACCTCTCTTTCTCTCAGCTTGAAATCTTCAAGACAAGACCAAAGTGTTCGCACCCATAGCAAAAATCAGGGAGATTTACATACTTAAAACGTATTGATAGAGGTTTGCCAACAACAATTACGTTCATTCCTCTCCTTAGGGAGTTAGACATATCAAATGTCTATTGAGAAGCACAACGATTTATCCCCCCTAAGCATTGTGACTTCATCACAGTTAACCAAGAACCTCCCGTCCCCCTCCCCCTCCAAACATTTGATGCAAGTAAACGAGAAAAAGAAATTGTCTATGTCATATGCCTTGACCCAAAATCAAGCCATCATGAACTCCACATCCAAGAGGATTTCTGTTAACTCCCTCAAAGCCCACAAAGACATTTTGTCAAAGCCCACAAAGAAATTTTGAGTGGAAGTATATTTAAAACTTGATAAAACAAGTTGCTCTAATTATGATGGAATAATTTTATATGTTTTTGATTATGGATAAATTGATGAAATTCGTCTTAATAATAATATTCTAATTATATTAAAATAATATGAATCTAATTATGTATATCCCACCTTTTTAGGGATGATTACTTAATTTTCTCTAAGTAAGATTATGATTGCCTTGAATTATAGAAAACAATTGCCAAAGAAAATCCTTATGAGAATGCGAAGTAGTTGTTGAGAATATCCCATCAGCTCACAAAAAGGAAGCAGCAGTTGAAGGAATATCAAAACAAGCCAAGCAACTATTGCCACAAAACAGAATCAGTAAAAATAGCAAATGAACGTTGGAAGCTAAAAATGAAAGATTTTCAAGGACCCTGAACTGAAGCTTAAGGCCTTGAACTGAAGCAAATTTTAAGGGAAGTCCAACGGCTAGCTTGTAAGAGCTCCTTCAAGACTTGGCTATAAATATAAGAGCTGAATAACAGAGAAAGACACAAGAAAAAGCTAGCACTCATTGGCATACTACTTCCTCAAGCATACATTTGCATTCATTGCGCCTAATTGGCATATTACTTCCTGTTAAGCCAAAAATCATGCATTATTTTTATAATTATTTCGATTATATTATATATATTATTTCGTCTAATTTGTTTTGTTTTATATATTTTTCAAGGTTAGTATTAATTTATTAAAGAGGAGAAGAGAGGACGTAGAAGCTCGGGTTTTATACACTCGGCTATAAAGACAGTCCAAAAACAATAATTATGGAGAATATTATTTTCATAATTATTTAATTGGGTTAGGGTTTCAAGAGTTGGTAAAAAGTTAGAAGTCTTGAGGAAGAAGAAGCCTAAGGGAGAAAGGAGAAGAAAACCCTAAACAAAAACCCTAACCCACCTTAATAAAATCCCCTCCTCACCATAATTCCCTACCATCATCATCATCATATCCCCACCCATACACATCACGGCTAACCCTTTATCACAGTTGCCCTCCTTCTCCAACCTTCTTGCTTATCTTCAATCACCCATTCATCCCATCTTCACGCAACCATCTCCATGTTGCCCTCCTTTTTCCCCCGCAACCCATCATCCTCACGACAAGCCGACTAGCCCCTTCTTCCTCTTCATCTCATCACCCTCATTAGCTATTTTGTAGTTTATTCTTTTATAAGTGAAGACTTCTATGCATGATAGTTATCCTTTGGAGAAGTTTGAGTTGATCCTCATACATCTTTTTAATGAGTAACTCTCTTGATTATCCATCTTATTTAGTCATGTAATATATCCGATTTAGAGGCAATAAAATGACCTGACCCATCTCTTAGACTATTAAATTAGTTGAATAATTCATTAAAATTTTGATTTTACATGTCTATTTTTTAGAGCCAAAGTTGGGAATGACAAATACCCCTTTGAGGCTGTTTGAACCAAAAATGATCTATTTTTAAGGTACTTTTACACCGATTTTAGGCTCGTTTTAATAATATTTTTAAGGTTTTTAATTGATTTTATTTTATTTTGCAGATTTTTAATAAATGTGATAAAAGGGCCGAAAATGGCGAAAAATACGAGAAAAATGGGGAAAATGACGGGAACTAAAGAACCGGTCCAAGCAACAATTGAGAAAAAACCAAACCGGTCCAGCATAAAACCGAACCGGCCCGGTTCAAGTAAAACCGGTCCAACAATTAAACCGGACCGGCCGGTTCATTTGCAAACCCGGTTCGGCTTTATACCCTCCCCTTCTTTTTCTTTCTTCTTCTTCTTTATCTCCTCTTCGACCCCCAGAACTGGATCCCTGCTCCCTCGACCCTGTGTCGCCCCATCATCGATCCTCGCTATCTCTCTCATCTCCTCTCTCTCTTTTCCAGCACATCGTTCTCTCTCCCTTATCCCAAACCCAGAAACCACTCCAGCCCACAGTCTTCCCAAAACCATACCCAGTAACCCCGAAACCACCTTCTGTCGACCCATCCCACCACCCGTAATTCACGCCCCAAACGCCAGCACACCCACCACCTGGCTTCATCTCCATCGTCCAGCTAGCGTGCATCGAAGGGGCAAGGTTGAAGGAGTTCAGGTATTTAAGAGCTGGAGGACGCCATTGGGGGTTCGAATTTTAGGTAATTTAGGAGTAGGTAATTTTAGGAAATTTTAGGTAGTTTTAGGGTTAGATTAGGTTTAATTTCATTTAGGCTTGGTTTAAATTCGCTTTCCTTTTCATTTTCATATTCGAATATTCGTTTTAAGTTTCAATTTTTCCAGATTAGGGTTTCGAATCTCAGCTTCATTACTCAGTTTTCGATTTAGGGTTTCGATTTATTAGTTGTTTCCAGCATTTAAATCCTTGTACTTAAGCTTTGATTTGGGATTGTTGTTCATGAATCGCAAAGTTAGGTTGCAATTTGTCCAATTTCATTCGATTTTTACCCTTCCCCTGTTTGCAATCTCCTCTTCCCTGTTCCTTGTTCGTGAATTAGCCATGTTGTTTTGGCCAGTGTTGGTAGTCGTTGGAGCTCCCATGTTTCGTACCCGGCAGAGCAAATCTGATGTTGTTGGTATGATTTTGGTTTGGTTCGAATTTAGGGTTGTTGTTCTTGGTTGTTGCTAAATTTCAATTCAAGCTTGTTTAGTTTTATTATGTTTGATTATGTTAGTTGTTGGTGCTAGATTATGCGTTGGTTAAAAAGGGTCTGATTGTTACTGATTATTGTTCTGCTTCCCTTCCCTGTGGCTTCGATTTTACATTGGTACGGATGTTGAGTGTTAGGATGTTGAATGTTTGGATGCTGAATGTTTCAGTAGCCTGATTTACTGGAATTTTGAATTTAGTTTGGTTTATGCTCTGTTTTGGATTTCAAATAATTTTGGTAGTGGTTTAATTTGGTTGAATGTTGTGAGTACAGGTATTAGTTTAGTTCAATTAATTTACACACCTGTGTTCGTTTAGTTGAGTGCTTAGGTTTAATTTGAATCGTTCTGTTTAGTTACTTAAGTTTAGTTAATTAGTTTAATCATTTTGTTTAAATGACCATAATCTCAACGTTTTTTTCCTGTGGACCGACCCTTAAGTACTATGACTGACAATCGAGTATTTGAGGTTTCTTTTCTTTAATTTAATTTTTCACCCCCCTCAAAATCGTTCAACAGAGGCATGCGCTACTGGGTGCTACCCTTTGAGGTAACACTGTCACTGGAAAGCTTGTTTCCCATACTAGTGAGCCATTAAAATAAATAAAAGTAATGATGTCAATAAAATATTTGCTCCAGTACCTCTATTCGAGTGAGTGTGAGACAGGGAGTGTTTAATTTCTAAGACCCTATATGGGACTCAAATATGTGCGCAAGTGGAGTTTGACCAGAAGAAGAAGAGGAAAATAAATACAAGGCAAGTTTAGGAATCAATTTAATGAAGTTATTCTACCTAGTTCAATTGTCTCTATAGCCAGTCCATGCCTAAATTTTTCTATCTTAAATTATTTTTCGACCTCTTGATTGATGTACGCATAATAAAAAAGAGATGGATAATTATTGATCTTGTTATATCATTATAGAAGTGTTGTGAGGTTGATAAATAAACTCTCTAAGGATAGTTGGATGTTTAGCAGGTATTCACTTATTGAAGGAAAAACTAATTAATTCAGTAACACTGTTTTTCTAAAGCAAGCCAAGGCCTAGTATGAACATCATAGTTATGCATGTCTTTATAAAAAAGAAAGAGGGTAAGCTTTTAGGTTGAGTCTAAGATTTCTTTGCACGAGGACGTCCAAAGTCTAAGTGTGGGGGAATTTGTTAAGCCAAAAATCATGCATTATTTTTATAATTATTTCGATTATATTATATATATTATTTCGTTTAATTTGTTTTGTTTTATATATTTTTCAGGGTTAGTATTAATTTAATAAACAGGAGAAGAAAGGACGTAAAGCTCGGGTTTACACACTCGGCTATAAAGACGGTCCAAAAATAATAATTATGGAGAATATTATTTTCATAATTATTTAATTGGGCTAGGGTTTTAAGAATTGGTGAAAAGCTAGAAGTCTTGAGGAAGAAGAAGCCTAAGGAAGAAAGGAGAAGAAAGCCCTAAACAAAAACCCTAACCCACCTTAATAAAATCCCCTCTTCACTGTAATCCCCTACCATCATCATCATATCCCCACCCATACACATCACGGCTAACCCTTCATCACAGATGCCCTCCTTCTCCAACCTTCTTGCTTATCTTCAATCACCCATTCATCCCATCTTCACGCAGCCATCTCCATGCTGCCCTCCTTCTTCCCCCGCAACCCATCATGCTCACGACAAGCCTCCAAGCCGACCAGCCCCTTCTTCCTCTTCATCTCATCACCCTCATCATCATCTTCCGCACATCCTTTCACGGCAGCCTTTCACACTAAGCCCCACCATCATAATACATCATCATCTTTTCATCATCATCAAACTTCATCAATCCCACCAACATCACGCCTCATCTCCTTTCTATTTTTATATTGATTCTTTTTGTGATTAGTTTATTATTAAACATGAAATATTTGAGCTATTATTGTAATTTTATTTTTAATATGAGTGAGTAATTTTTTATACTTAGTATAATCTTCTTGAAGCCATGCTAAATTTATTATTTTAAAACAAGTCTTATGCTTTAATGCCTAGTTGATTTATATTCATGATTCTTTAGCGATTAGTGTTTATCGTTTATGAAATTTGTGTTAAATCGATTAGAATGCATGCTAGTTGATTAAATACAATTTCGATTGATAGTTTAGAAGACTATAATACGTAAAAGTTATAGTCTTTTAGGCTTAAGTATCACCCTAATTAATCATGGATGACTCAAACCCATCTCTTTTAATTAGGCAATCGCTTTAGGTCTTTGTTAAATCGATTTGCTGGTAAATTGGTTACAAAGTGTTGAATGATATTTTTCTAATTCTTAATGCTCTAGTTTGGTTAATTTTTTGCACTGCTGTAAAGATTATCAAATTAGTAGGGTTTATATTAGGGCTGAACCTAAGGAAACTAGAATCTAAGGAAAAACGGGGAAGAACCGCTGGTGGATATCTTCTACAGTTTAACTCATGAATGAAATTAACTTGTGTGTTAATGATAAATATTAATTTTCACGGTGGATTGAGATTATACTAAGTATCCTTCATAATTTTGACAACTTTTGATCATTATTTGTTGCTTAGAGTTAATTTGATTAGTTTGTTAATTTTTGTTTTATTTTTATTAGCTTCAATATAATTTCAATTGCCCCCCTCAAAATTATAGTCTTTTAGGAGTGTCTAGGTAATTTTAGATAGCTTAGATTTTGATTTTTAGAGTGGTTATAATTTTAGATTGATTTATATTCAATTTTAGTATTTAATTACCGGTTTGTTAGAACTTAGACTAAAAATAGTTATTTTTGTTATATTTTTATTTTTATTAATTCCTAGGGTTTACGTAGTGTCCTAGTGTGCTCATATTCAATGTCGTGAGTTTTGGAAATTATTTGATAATATTTCAGAATTATTTTGTGAAATTAGTATGTACAGGTTTTTAGGTATTTAATTCTAAAAATTTCGATTTTAATTATTAATTCACGATTATTAGGTATTGTTAAGTCCAGAAAATTTTGTCCTAGAATTAGGGTAATTTTCTTAATTATTTTCGTATTTATATTTATGCAGATTATTTTATTTCTAATTTCAGATCTAATATTCTGCATTGATATTTTGTAGTAATTTTTTTGATTTGATTTTTCTGAAATTAATTGGATACAATTGAGGAGTTATAAGATTATATACCTGAGGAATAATATTTTAGCTTACTGTTTTAAATTTTTAATATTTATTTTCTGATTATCCTTTGCTGTTTTGAATTTTAATTAGAATTTCAGTTACTATTCTGATTTTATTTTTCTAGATTATTTAGGAAATCTTTTTGGTGTTTTATTTATGGAATATAATCCAAAATATTTAGGGGCATCATTGGATGTTTTTCCAGATTTTTATTCATTAGATTTTAATTATTTTAGAACTATTTTTAATAATTTGGATTAGTAAAATCATTTAGGATTAAGCTAGCCTTTTACAGCAATCTTTCCTCGTGGATCGATCCCTACTTTCCTATGCTATAAAAAGTATTCAATAACCAAAGTAGTGGTTAAATTTGTAACTCTTGACAAGCTTTAAACTTCCTTTACATTTGAGTTGTATTGTTCATTTTGTACTTGGGTTAGATTATAGAGTTGGAGGGTCAACTCTACCAAGCCTAGTTGAACAGTTCAACTTGTGACTTGGAACTTAGAGTAAGGGTACTCTGGAGTTGTGTAATTAATCCTTCTAATGAAAGTTCGGGTTAATCATAGAGTTAGGGAACTCAAGGCGGGGATTAAGCCTTTTGAGGTCCAACCTCATTAATAATTGATTGTGTTTTGTCCTGATTTACTTTCTCCCATTTACATTTCGATTGTTTAGCAAGCTTAATCATCAACCTATTCACCCACTCTAGGGTGATCTTATAGCCTTTGATAAGATCATAGGAATTGGTAAGATCGGTAAGTATCCCTCTAACTCCTTAGATAACGTATATCTTGTAGATGGATTGAAATTTAATCTCTTGAGTATATCCCAACTATGTGACAAAGGCAATAATGTTATATTCAATTCCTCCCATTGCATTGTACAAAATGTGTATGATGACAATGTTGCTTTATATGGGCCTAAAATAGACAATGTCTATGCCATCAACTTGAATAACATTTCATCAAATAAATTGTCATGCTTTAAAGCACCACTTGATGATACTTGGTTATGGCATCGGAGACTAGGTCATGCTAGTATGCGCGCAATAGAAAAATTATCCAAGCTTGACTTAGTGCGTGGCTTACCTTCATATAAGTTTGAAAGAGATCGTATCTGCAATGTATGTGTAAAAGGAAAACAAGTTTGCAATTCCTTTAAGCCCAAAAAATTCATTAGTACATCTTGACCACTAGAATTGCTTCACATGGATTTATGTGGTCCAATACCTGTTCGTAGCCTCAGAGGTAGTTCTTATATTTTTATTGTCGTGGATGATTATTCGCATTTCACTTGGGTCTCTTTTCTAAAAGAGAGAAATGAGGCATTTCAAGAGTTTTCAAAACTTTGCAAACAATTGCAAATTTACAATAACTTACCTATTGTTTCAATTCAAAGCGATCGTGGTAGGGAGTTTTAAAAAAAAGGATTCGTCAAATTTTGCAATGACCTTGGTATTTCACATAATTTTTCAGCACCTAGAGCTCCTCAACAGAATGACGTGGTTGAAAGAAAAAACTACACCTTAGAGGATATGGCTAGGACCATGCTTTGTAAACGTAGACTGCCTATATCCTTTTGGGCGGAAGCAGCCAACACTGCAAACTGTGTTTTAAATCGCTGCTTAATTCGCCATATTTTGAAAAAGACTCCCTACAAACTTTTCAAAGATCGAAAACCAAATAACTCCTATTTTCATACATTTGGTTGTTAATGTTTCATTCACAACAATGGAAAAGACATGCTAGGTAAGTTTGATGCTAGAAGTGACGAAGGTATCCTTGTTGGTTATTCTATGAATAGTAAAGTTTATCGTGTTTATAACAAGGGCACTAAGATAATTGAAGAAAGCATTCACATTGTTTTTGATGAGTCTAATGATGGTGAGCTAAGCCCTCCTTCATTCCAAGAATTAAAGCTAAGTAGATATGATGATGAGGAGGAAGAAGAAACAAGAGTAAAGACAAACAAGGAACACAAAGAGCAACCTCAAGATTTAAATATTGAAAACAATGTGCCTCCTACAAGTGAAGAGCCAAATGACATGAATGAAGAAGAAGCAACTCCAGTGCAGAAAATGAAGAACCTTTGGATGAATAAAGACGAAGCTACAAGTTCAAGCCACATCATCCTCCAGACAACTTACTCACTGATATATCCACAGGTATATGAACTAGATATTCCCTTCGAAACTTTTGTGCATTTTCTTCTTTTGTGTCACTCATTGAACCAAAGAACCATTTAGAGGCCCTAGAAGACCCTAATTGGATTGTCGCTAACAAAATGGGTATTTCGGAATAAATTAGATGAAAGTGGAAATGTGGTAAGGAATAAAGCTAGACTAGGGGCAAAAGGGTATAACCAAGAAGAGGGTATAGATTTTGATGAAAATTTTTCCCCAGTAGGCCATCTAGAAGCCATTCACATTCTTTTGGCATTTGCATCATACATGGATATCAAACTTCTTCAGATGGATGCCAAATGTGCCTTTTTGAATGGGTTTTTGCAAGAGGAAGTTTATGTTGAACAACCTCCAGGGTTTGAAAACCCTAATCTCCCTGATCATGTGTTCAAGTTTCAAAAAGCTCTTTATGGCTTGAAACAGGCTCCTAGAGCTTGGTACGAGCGATTGAGCAAATTCTTACTTGAACACAATTTTAGACGTGGTCAAATTGATAAAACACTTTTTATAAAGAACAAGGGGGAGGATTTCATTATCATACAAGTTTATGTTGATGATATAATTTTTGGTGCTACTAACGACTCTCTACGCAAGGAATTTTCAAACCTCATGAGTAAAGAATTTGAACTGAGCATGGTTGGCGAACTCACATTCTTCCTCGGCTTACAAATCAAACAACTTAATAATGGCATTTTTGTAAGCCAAAGTAAGTACGTGATTGAGCTATTAAAGAGGTTCAAAATGTATGAGGCTAAACATGCATGCACTCCAATGGCCACAAGTACAAAACTTGACCCAAACCTCAATGGTAAGCCTGTAAATGATAAAACATATCAAGGTATGATTGGTTCCTTATTATATTTAACTGCTAGTCGCCCCGATATTATATTCAGCATATGCTTATGTGCACGATTTCAATCATGCCCCAAAGAATCACATCTTGTCGCAGTTAAGTGAATTTTTAGATACCTAACAGGTACTAAAAATTTCGGACTGTGGTATCCTAAAGAGGGAAATTTTTCTCTAGTTGGATATTCTAACTCCGATTATGTAGGTTATAAGGTAGATAGAAAAAGCACATCAGGCACGTGTCAATTCCTTGGTCCATCTCTTGTTTCTAGGCACTCTAAGAAACAAAACTCAATGGCACTTTCAACAGCAGAAGCAGAATACATTGCTGCTGGAGCATGTTGTGCGCAAATTTTGTGGATAATGCAACAATTGGGTGACTTAGGAATTAATCTTAAAAATGTTCATATTCGTTGTGACAACATGAGTACTATCAATATCACCAGAAATCCAGTACAAAGCATATTGAGCTACGCCATCACTTTATTCGAGAACATGTTGAAAAAGGCGATGTCTCATTAGAATTTGTTCCAACAAATTCTCAACTTGCTGATATTTTTACAAACCCCTATGTGAGGATCAACTCAACCATATTCATCAAGAACTTTGGATGATTAATATCAACGCATAAATTGAGGGGGAGCCCTCTCTAAGTACTAATCAAGTTCTTGAGCTTTTGCAGGCAAAATCAGCCACTATCAAGAACTTCAAGGCCTTACACTGTCGTTCACGGCCTTGAACTGCAAGCAGAAGCTATAATTTTTTAGCATAACTAAATCAAGGGCTTGAATTGATATTTCAAGGCCTTGAACATGAGTCATATATCAACGGTTCATCCAATGGAAGGTAATCTGATGTATTTCCTTCTAAATTTGTAAGACTCGCGTTTTTGTTTTTCGTTAAGCTAACTGTATTACCTTGTTACGTTATAAAATCGTATTTTTAGTAACTGTATGAGTTAAATGATTATCGATGTGCTTTTGGGAGTTATAATTTTATTAAAAAGGGATTATTATTATTACTATTATTGATTTAAAGTCAATTCGTGCTATTTGCGCATTTAAATCCTATCGATAGTTTAATTTAGTCGTTATTCGATTCATTTAGTCGTTTCCCGAGTACGATTAAGTTTTCAACCTTAGAATTAGTTTTGAGGTTTAATATATCGAACATTGACGTATTTGGGAACGAATAATCGATGAATGTTTAGGTTAGCGTTTATTGAATTTAGAATTTGAGACGCGAACTAAGCTAGCGGTACTGATTCTTAAGCAGGTGGGAACAAAAATAAGAAGAGAGAAGGAGGGGCATTTTTGAAAATTGACCTGACGCTTTTTTCTTTCCTTCTCTTGGTCATGAACCCCCCCAGGCCCGACATCTCTCTCTCTCTTTCCTTCTCTTCTTCCTCCTCTCCTCCCTCACCATGAACGCCACCAAGGAAGCTCGAGAAACCCTTAATTTGGCCTCAACCCAATTTGAAATTCCCCTAATTCAAGCGTCCCCACCAACAAACGAACGTCTAGTACGAAATTTGAGCGGAAACGGAGAAGAACCACCACGGTTTCGGTGGGTTTGGTCAACGGTTCGAAGCCCAGACACAGGTTGAAGCAAGGCCATGCCATCTAGCTTTTAGTTGTGTCGATTCCTCTATAAATCGCGAGTGAATTCGTCGCCTCAAGCATCCTCCTCAAATCCAAGTCAGTGAGTAAGAGCTGCGGTTGAAATTGGGTTCGATTTGCATGAATTGGGCACGGTTTGGGGGTCCATTTTGTGTGGGTTTGGGCACGTGATTGGGGCAGATTCGGGTGTGGTCTAGTCCAGTCGAGCGGTCAGCAAGCTTAGGTCAAGGAATCAAATTTTTCCCAACACTCAAGGTTGAGCCTAGAGCCCTCGAACAAACGTCTAGCTTGGAATGAGGTTTGTGTTTCTCGCTGCCTAAGTATTAGTAGTTTTGAAATCGTTTTAAACTTTAAGTTGCGATGCATGGTAAGTTTAGCTAGTTTATGCCTGAAAATGACTTCGGATCGTTAAATGTTAGTTTAGTTGATTAATGCTCGAAAATGGCTTTGAATCGATACATGTTAGTTTAGTTAATACATGCCTGAAAGTTTAGTTCGAAATGAGTTGTGTATGTTTAGAATCGATTCAAGTGAATTCATTTAATACATGCCTGAAAGTTTAGTTCGAAATGAGTTATGTATGTTTCGAATCGATTCTAGTGAATTCAGTTAATACATGCCTGAAAGTTTAGTTCGAAATGAGTTATGCATGTCTAGAATCAATTCAAGTATGCTCTGTTAATGCATGCCTGAAAATTTGACTCGAATGGTAACTTTGATGAAATAAACGAACACCCTGGATCGTATTATGTTTAAGTGGCTTAATTAGATTCAATTAATAACTTCCAAGTAACAAACGAATGCCCTGAATCGTAATATGTTTAAGTGGCTTAATTAGATTCGATCAATGACTTTGAAGTAATAAATGAGTGTCTAGAATCATATTATGCTTAGATGGCTTAATTAGGCTTGAAATGTAATTTCAAAACAATGAATGAACGCCTTGAATCGCATTATGCTTGAAAGTGGCATGTATAGTTGGTTAATTATGCCTTCAAATGACATGGGTATGACATGCTTAATTCCTAAATGTAAGTCATGAATGTAATTGAGTTTCATGCCTTGTTAGTTTAATACGGTTCATTAAGTGCCTATTTCAAGTTGATGCAATATAGATATATTTGTATATGTGTTTATATATGCTATAACGCACCGCTAAATGAGGCTGCTTGCCCAGGTAAGTGCATAAACCCCATTACACGTCTTTTTACAAGCTAGCAAGATAATATGCTATGATTAATGAAATTGAAAAACCCAGATAGTAGTTGGATGGTTCGAGGAAGAACTATGAGTGGTTCGAGGTTCTTGTGGTACGGTGCTTGTGAGGAGGGAGTTCGGGTTGTGAATTGACCGCAATCATGTGGATTGCGAGGCCATGTGTGGCTCATCATGTTGAATTGATTATGAAGTGCTTAAATGTGATACATGTGGACCCCCTTCCCTTCGATGTCTTCGAATTGCATTATGTGCATAAGGGTGAGTTTTTCAAAGAAGGATTTCATGTTTTGAAATTATAGTAGCCATAACTATTAGTGCATGATGGCCTATTTTAACTAAATGAATACAGTTTTGGGAGTGAACTCGCTTAAACGGGGGAATCCCTAAAGAGTTTTACAAAGGCATGAGTTGCATGATAAGGATTTCGCTATGAGAGGTAGCAAACTTATTAGTCATTATGACCAGTTTAAATGGCTAAGATAAGTGCTTAGGGACAATAGATGGGAGTGAATCTGCTTGAGCATGGAAATCCCTAGCCTAGGGAGTAATCCCTAGAGACCCTGACGAGGGTTAAGGTCCAAAAATTAGTTGTCAATCCGGGAGTAAGAGCTTAGTGTGAGTTAATCTCACCGAGATTGAGTGTAGATCTCTCCCAACCAGCACTTTATGATGATCTTATGCCCAGAGTAGTTTCTTATTAAATGAGAAAAGCCGTTGGCGTTTCTCCTTTTTAAGTATTTCAGAAAGAAAGTTTTTAAGGGTCATTATGAGACCAAGATGAAAGAGATTCTTTCAAAGAATATGAGCCTCAAGAGGCTAAGAGAAGAGTTTTTATGAGCCTCAATGAAGTGTTTTCAATAAAAAGAAAGAAATCTTTCTTCGTATACATGTGCATGTTCTAGGTATAACTTATTAATGAGATACTAAGTAAGATACGAATATGGAAATAAAGTCTTATAAGCATATTTCATGCATACCCTATGAATGAGATTTGATTGAGACTTGAAATGTGTATGTCTTATGCACCTCATATGAATGAAATGCCAAGAAAAGTATGATTATAATAAGAGATAACCTTTTGTGCACATCATGTGAATAGGGTTTCATGCATAGTTCGAATAGAATGCTAAGAAGTTATGTTTATGAAAAAAAAAGTCTTTGTGCTTAGCCTCGTCACTTGTTTAAGTGTTTGACTGCCTGTTAGTAAAGAAGTTTGGTCATTTAGAGACCTAGAAATGTATTTGAGTGCTTAAAGTCAAGTTTATGATTAGTAATGTTTCCATAGGAATTTTATGAATGCCTAATATGATAGTAAAGTATGGATACGTGATATGTGACTAGTAAAGATATTATTGCCTGCAACGGTTTTGGTTTTAAGGGGGTTGGGGGACACTCACTGAGCGTGTGGTTGCTCATCCCACTACTCTTTCCCCTTTTCCCCAAGGTTTTCTTTATGACAGGAAAAAGTTGAGTCAGCTATGTCGAGACGGAATCTATTCCCCGCTTGCAAGATGTAATGTGTGCCTACCTACATCTTTAATGAAGTCTTGTAAAGTTTCTAAACGTTTGTAAACAAATATTCTAGTTCATGTAGTGCATATTGTTTATGAGTCGTTGTGCATGGCCATATGAGCCAACCATCTAACTAGTTAGATGTATTCTTGGTTGAAGTTATGCTTTGGGATGTGAACCCCATACTCCAGTTGTGTGAACCGTTGAGTTGTATCCTTCGTTTCTTTTTTATTCATGAACTATTCTGTTTGGTGTACTCCGAGCGAGTGGCTCGTTGAGTTATGAACTCCGGCGTGTAGCTGTTGAGCTTGTTTTAAATGTTTTACGCTTCCGTTGATTTGCAGGGATTTATTGTAAGGCTTTTAGCCTGAAAACGGTCAGTTTTTAGGGAAAACTTTGTCCGTTTCGTCCCAGAATTTAAGTAAAAAGTTAAGAAAACGTAACGCTTTCAGCCTTAGGGGCTGGGGGTGTTACAAAATTAGACTCGTGGGATTTTTTTAAAAACTTTTCTTGAATTGGAAGAATATCTTTGAAAATACTTTGATGCCTTTTCAAAATTGATATCCTTTTCACACGATCTTAACGGTTTCGTTTTGGCAAAAATCAAGAAAACTCCATCTTTAATTAAAACCTTCTAGAATCCCTCCTTTAACTCCCTTCTTTATTTCACTCTGATAAACCTTGATTTTGACTGATTTTCGGTCTTAATTTGCCCTTTTCCTCCACAATCTCTTGACTAATCTTAGCAAGAAGAGGGTGAATATGCTTTCATTAGCTCATTTTGTGCTTACAAGTGGTATTTCTCAATTTTCAGGTATCTTGTTCAAAAATGAGAGAGTTCTATGAATTTTGCCGAAAAGGGAAGCTTTAGGATTGGAATTCCAACAAGAATGAAGGTTTAATGAAGCCCTGAGGACCAAAAAAATTAGAACTAGTAGTTGCTGCAGGCGCACGGTCGATTGCAAGGTGTGCACGACCGTGCCTTGAAGCCAGAAGCTGCGCACGGTTGGGCGCACAACCATGCACCTCAACCGTGCACGATCTCTGGGATGCACGGGTGCCCGTGCATCCCCAATTTTTCTTGCGACTTAACCAGTTTTGCGAGGGGCAGTTACAGATCTTAATTATTGTTTTTAGAAAAGCTAGGTTAGGCGATTTTTCTAGGTTTTTTCCCCCATACTTTAGCATTAGTCTAGATTCAATTAAAGGTTGAGAATTTTGTTGTTGGATCGTTGGATAGACGTTCGCAATCGATCAAAGTACGTTTCCCTTTCTCTCAATTTGTGATTTTGACCCAAGTTTGCATCTTTAATCATGTTTTGGAGTTTCTTGTTTATGATTGAGGTTATTGAAATGATTTGTGGCTAAATCCCCTATCTTGGGTTGGGATTAGTTCCTATTATGTATTTTGGATTTATGTCCTAAGTTTTTGTGAATGAATGTCTGTGTTTATGATTGAATTCTCACTTACTGCGCCATATATTCGATGAATTTCCTGAGAGGGTTGTATTCATGCTTTTAACTAGGGTTTAGGGGATCAACGAAAGTTGAATCCTTAACTTACAGCCACTTTGTGAGCGATTGAATTACTTAACATGAAAATAGTTAGGTTTTCAATTGGGAATTGTAGGTTACCCGATTCTGTGGTCCTGTTGATTCTAGTTTCATGAAAATAGATAACTAGGATTGCTCAACCAGTCTAATGATATTTGAGAGAAGGCGTAGACAAGCTTTAACTTGTAGCCATTCCACTTCAACTATTTGTGCGGGCAAATTCGCAAGACTTAATGTTCGATCCAAAGACCACAATAGTGTGGTGAATCCCAATCTGAGATTTTTGCTAGTATTGAGTTAGATAATTTTCATAGTGTTCATATTCATCGACTTGAATCAGTTTCTACCTAAATTGAGTGCTGCAGTCAACCTGGTGACTAAAACCAAGTTCCCTGTGGATACGACCCGTACATTGGTCCAGTGAGAGAGCAGCCCCCAAGAGGACTAGTGGGGTCTATGGAGTGGACGCCGTGGATATGCTGGCTAGCAAGGTGGATGCCTTGGTTCAGCGGTTTGATAGGCTTGGAACTCCTCCCCCAGGGAGTTTAGTTGGTGGTTCATCAGGTACAATGTTTGAAGTTGAGGCCCTTTGTGAGATTTGTGGCATTCAAGGCCACGTTGCTGTTGAGTGTCAATCTACTTTCCCAGGCGTTGAGCATGCTAATGCAATGCAATTTTATGGCAAACGCCCATAAAATAACCCCTACTCAAACACCTACAACCCCTGTTGGAGAAATCACCCAAATTTCTCCTACCGCAACAACAATCCCATACCACCCAACGATTCCCAACCACAACCTTCTAGTTTCCAATATAGGGCCCTCTAGCCCCTCCTCCACAACAACCACCCCAGCCAAAATCCAATATGGAGAGTCTTATCACTACAAGAAAAGTATTTTTTTGTAGCAAATTTTTTGTGGCAAATTTTAAATTGCTACAGTAATTTAAAAATCTTAAAGAAATTTGTAGCAAAATAAATATTGCCACAAAATACTAGATAATAGTAGCAATTTTAAGTGATTGCCACAAAAGACATATAATTTTTTTATATAATTGGCAAAATATTTTTGGAGGGTACACAATTTATTGATTTGGAATCCCTCCTTTATTTTTCATATTACTGTTTAAATTTTTTGCCTCTTTTTTTCCTCTTCATCCAGACTTCGAACTCCTCTACAGCCAGCGAAATCTTCTAAGTTCTGGCCTCCGTTCCATTGCTCGATTTGCAACTGCTAAATCTTTTCCTCCCAAGCAACACAATCTTCTGTCTTTCCTTTTTCTTCCGAGCACGGGATTTGGTAGGTGAGTGTTTCCCGATTCCCGTATGCTTCCATTCTCTGCTTGGGTTGTTCTGTCATTAATTCCGATTGAGCGTTTGGTGGGCATTTGTGTTTCTTCAAATCGTTTGCAGTTGAGCGTGGGATTCATCTATTCTTCATTCTTCTCAGAGATTGAATTTGTCATGCAATCGTGACAGTAGGTATGGCGTTTTGTCTCTCTTCCTGAAATTTCTGTTTCCGATTGCAGAATGAAACCCTGATTGCAATTTCTATGTTATTGTGTTTGAATTCTAGTAAATAA
>JACYFF010031952.1:11795513-11816335 GCA_017589665.1 Selenicereus undatus
TCTGTAATCTTCTAACTAGAATTGCTTATTTCTGGGATGTAAACCCCAGTACTCCGGATGTGTGATCCGTTGAGTTGTACTTTTTATTTCTTTCATATTATCGAAATTTATTGAATGGTTTACTCCGGGCGTGTGGCCCGTTGACCTGTGGACTCCGGCATGTAGTCGTTGAGCTTATTGGTGTCTTTTATATTTTTAATTGATACAGGGATTTAATGTAAGGCTTTAGGCCGGGGAAATGGTAAGTTTTTAGGTGAAACTCTGCCCGTTTTGCCCTAGAATTTAAGAAAAATACTAATTGGTTGTATTAAGGGTTAATATAGTTGACATTGTCACGTAATAGATTATTTTCGTATTGTTTCATTTTGTCTAGGTAAAAGAGTTCAGGCTCAATTAGATGATGTCTACTGCGTTAATCAAGGAAGCTCTTCATGCGGGAGTACATTAGAACAACAAAGGATAAGGACAAGATCAATTGCTGCACATGGTTGTATGATTCTTTCTAGTAGTATTATTCCGACAGTGTCTTTTTATATACTAATATTTGATACTGTTACTTCTAGTTCATGAGTCAAATGAAATGCCTGGACAAGAGCATACAAATCTTTCTCATGATGTAGAAAAAGAGTTATCCAGTAAGAGTACGCAATATATAATCTCATCTATTTGCTAAGTGTAATGATATTTTTGAGTTTGGAGATTCTTTTGTAATTGTTATAAATGAGCTCTTGTGGTTGAACTTGTAAATGTAGATAGAATGATGGATACACCTATGAACCACAACATTAAGGACGAAAATCTGATTGGGTCATCTAATCAACAAGGTTGGGCAAACTTTTTTTTTGGCTTTTGTTTTTTGTTTTTGGTGCAAGCTTCTCAATATTGTTTCATTGAACATTATTTTATTTTTTTGAAATATTTGAGAGGTGCTTTCTTTTTAACCATGTTTGTTTCGTTAATTTTCTTAGCTTCTTTACCCATACTGGAAAAGGAAAAGGGATGCGCATCCGGCAAAAGTAGAGATCGAAATCCCCCTAGAACTCAAGCGTATTGTTGGCACCAACAACACCCATTTCATTAGCGAGGCCAGCTATTTAATGAAGCAATTGATGCCCTTGGATGTGGAAAAGTGGGATGACATACAACCGGAAAAAAAAGGGTAGTATTTCATGAAGTTAAAGGTTTTCACTCGAGACTAACTTTGTCCTGTCTAGTTATGTTTTTTTAAATAGTTTCATCATTAATAATTTGTATTGCATGTAGGAAATGTTTAAATTGCCCCAAGGTTGTCATGTCGATAATGCCATAGAGCGTTGTTGCAAGGTTTGGTATAGAAAGTGGGGTACGATTCGAAGCAAAAAGCATACACTAACTATACGACAGTGGCTTATCGTCGGGATAATCCGCCCAAAGAAGTGGACCCTGATCAATGGAAATGGTTAGTAAATTATTGGGATAGTGACAAGTTCAGGGTAAGTTCAATATTCTTTTCTATTACATCACTTGAATATGTCCATTGACCATAATCCTGAAATTATAATAAATTCATTTTCTAATCTTTTAAACCTTATGGTTTTTCCTATTTCTTATAGCGTCGAAGTGAGACAAACACTAAAAATCAAACATATCAGAAAATGCTTGCAAAGGTCGGCACAAAATCAGTTGCTAGCACCTTCTATGAGATGGTAACTTAAGCTTATATATACTTGGTACTGAATTGTGGACTTGGTTTTTTCAGAAACTTTTTTTAAAACCAATTTTTTACTTGCTTATTGTTGGATGTAATTGCACTTTACATAAGGTCTTTTTAAATGATTTTAGTTGCAGAAACCAATTGATGGATTGGACGACCTCTTACCTGAGGACTCTCAGCCAGAAGCAGAAAAGGATGAAGAACCATACTACTTGCGATTATGGAAAATCCAAAGACAAAAGAAAGACGGAACTTGGCCAGATGAGCATGCAGAGAAAGCATATGAAGACCTCCAAGTAGTGCACCAAAAAGAGCTTGAGAAGTATGGGGTTGATAACCTTACACCACAAGAGGCTTTTAGTCGTGTCCTTAAGCATAGGAAAGGATCACATCATCAAAGAGGCATGGGTCAAGGGGTGTTAGCTTTTACGAGTTGTCAAAACCATGGTATCAATGAGGAAGCAATTCAAGATAGGATTGATGTTGAAGTTAATAGGCGGGTTAAAGGCATTCATGAGTCTTATGATGCTCGTCTTCGTGCTCTAGAGGAAAGACTAGGCTCTTCGTCAAGGACACAGGTTCATATAAGTTAGAGTACAATAAGTTTCATACATTTACGATAAGTATCATTTCAGAATTATGAACTAAGCATATACAATTATCATAATTTTATTAGCTACTATTGCAGCAAACATCATATGATGATTATATATTTAATGCAATTTCATTTCAAGTACGATTGCATTTCATTTCAGTTAATTTATTATACCATGTATGTATTTATGAGAATGTTCACAAACAATATAATTATTATTTGCAAACGGTAAACAATATTACAATATATATAACAAAAAAACAAATGCAATCAAAGTTTACCACTTTCTACGATAAGTTTAGTAGCAAAAGTGAACTGCCACAAAATGTATTCAAATATTTGCCAAAATATTGTTCGTGGCAATTATATTTTGCTACAAATATCACCTTCTTGTAGCAAACATGGATTTAGTGGCAAATGGAGCTTGCTACAAATTATATGCTTTTGTAGCAAATTTCAATTTGTGGCAACTGAAAATTTGCCACTAAAGCTAGATAATTCGTAGCAAAACTAAATTTGCCACAAATGCCTTTTGTAACGGACTATCTGTGGCAACTTTGTAGCAATTTTCTAAGTTGCCACAAAAGACTTTTTGTAGCAAAATGTCAACATATTGTGGCAAATCTTGTTGCCACAAAAACCCAATTTTCTTGTAGTGTATGGAGCGCTTCATAACGACCCAAACCAAGACTAATGAGGTCTTAGGTGAGTCAGTCAATCAGTTGATTGCTAAATTTGAAACTATGACCACTCACCAGAAGATGATGGAGAATCAAATAGCCCAGATTGCGTAGCAGGGGAGCCATTTGTCTAGACCCCAGGGACATCTGCCAAGTCAACCCGAGACCAATCCCAAAGGCCAAATAAATGTCATCACACTGCGGAGTGGCAGGGAGTTAGAGGGTCCTCCACAGCCTATAAGGGAGGAAAGGCGGGAGACTGATGATAAGAGTGATGCTACCAGGGAGGCCCCTATTGAGACTTCCAGTGAGAGGGTCCATACTGAAAAGACATAGGAGATTAGAGCAGAACAAGTTTCACCTCCAGTGAAGCCTTACACGCCTCTAGTTACATATCCTCAAAGGCTAGCAAGGTCTAAGGAGGAGCACAAGTACGAGAAGTTCCTTGAGATGCTTAAAAGGTTCCACATCAACATCCCTTTCCTGGAGGCTATTAATGACATGCCTTCCTATGCCAAGTTTCTAAAGGGCTTACTGTCTAATAAAGGGAAGTTGCTCGAGAAAGCTACCATAGCCCTCACTGAGGAGTGCAGCGCAATCATTCAGAACAAATTGCCTCCCAAGCTTTCGGATCTAGGGAGTTTTCCATCCCTTGTACAGTTGGGGATGTGACTATTAGCCGGGCATTATGTGACCTCGGAGCTAGCGTGAGCTTAATGCCTTATTCCATATCCACGAGGCTGCAAGTGGGGGAGCTGAAACCCACTACCATATTCCTGCAGCTGGCTGATAGATTCATCAAGTACCCTTTGGGTCTTCTTGAGGATGTCCCACTACAAGTGGGAAAGTTCTTCATCCTATATGACTTCGTGGTTATGGAGATGGAGGAAGACTCCTGCATCCCAATCATTTTGGGGCGACCTTTCCTAGCCACTGCGGGGGCTATGATAGACGTGAAGAACGACAAGCTTTCCCTCCAAGTAGGGGATGAGAAGGTGGAGTTTAGCTTGCCACAAGTTATGGCCTCCCCCACCTTAGGCGACTCATGCTGTAGAGTCGATATATTAGAGAAAGCCCTCAACCAGGAGGGCAAAGCCCAACTTTCTGTGAAGAACCCATTGGAGGCTGCGTTGATTGGTTGCCATGCAACTGACTCCTGCTCGGGGGAGAAGGAGGAGTATGCCAAACTCCTCAATGAGTCTACTGCCTACATGCCTAGGCGTTCCCGCAGAGAGATCCTTGCTGTGGAAGAGCTCACCTCCAAGAAAGAAGAGGAGTGCCCACCAAAAGTAGAACTAAAACCTCTACCTTCCCATCTCAGGTATGAATTTCTTGACTCCTCCCATCAGTTTCCCGTTATCGTTAATGCTAAACTAGATGACCCCCGATTGGAACAATTGTTGGATGTGCTTCATAAGCATAGGGGTGCCATTGGGTATAGTATCGATGATATTCGGGGACTTAGTCCTTCGTTTTGCGTGCACCGTATTTTTCTTGATAACAGTCATCACCCCCCTAACAACCTTAGCGTCGTCTAAATCCTAACTTACAAGAGGTTGTTAAAAAAGAGATTATTAAGCTAATTGATATTGGGATCATCTACCCTATCTCAGACAGTGAGTGGGTGAGTCCAGTTCAGGTAGTCCCCCAAAAGGGAGGAATGACTATAATAAAGAATGAGCGGGATGAGTTATTTCCACTAGGACTGTGACCGGGTGGCGAATGTGCATTGATTACCGTAGACTAAATCAAGCGACCCGGAAAGATCATTTCCCCCTCCCCTTCATTGACCAAATGTTAGAAAGGTTGGCACGACATTCATTCTTCTATTATCTGGATGGTTATTCAGGTTTCTTTCAGATTCCTATCCATCATGATGACTAGGAGAAGACGAATTTCACGTGCCCGTATGGTACCTTCGCTTATAGAAGGATCCCATTCGGATTGTGCAATACCCATGTCACTTTCCAGCGATGCATGACCGCCATATTCTCCGATCTTATTGAAAACATCATGGTGGTGTTTATGGATGACTTCTCCATTTATGGAGGTACCTTTGCCCTTTGCTTAGAAAACTTAACCAAGGTACTCTGTAGATGCGAAGAAGTTAACCTAGTGCTAAATTGGGAGAAGTGTTACTTTATGGTACAGGAAGGGGTAGTACTAGGTCATGTCATTTCTGCTAGGGGCATCGAGGTGGACAGAGCAAAAGTTGAGATCATTGAGCGATTGCCCCCTCCTACTTTGGTAAAAGGGGTGAGGAGTTTCCTTAGTCATGCGGGGTTTTATCGTCGCTTTATCAAGGATTTCTCCAAGATTGCTAAACCTCTTACTCAACTACTCGCCAAGGATGCCCCGTTCATCTTTACTAATGAGTGCCACGAGGCTTTTTGCAGGATCAAACAAGCATTGATTTCTACCCCTATCTTACAACCACCGGACTGGGATCTCCCATTCGAGATCATGTTGGATGCTAGCGACCATGCGGTGGGGGCAGTTTTGGGGCAAAGGAACGATAAGAAGCCAGCAGTGATCCACTATGCTAGTAGAACATTGGATGAGGCCTAGCAGTACTACACGACCGAGAAAGAGCTGCTTGCGGTCGTGTACGCGATGGAGAAGTTTATACCTTATCTCCTGTGTTCTAAGGTCATCGTGTACACTGACCATTCTGCACTCAAGCACCTCCTCAAGAAGAAGGATGCTAAGCCTCGCCTCTTCCGATGGATTCTTCTACTCCAGGAGTTTGATATGGAGATCAAAGACAAGGCGAGGGCCGAGAATGTTGTGGCCGATCATCTTTCCAGGCTCGTTATTGAGAGCCACGACATCCCCATTGATGATGCTTTTCCTGACGAGCATCTCATGGGCATCACCTCGGGACAAGCCCAATGGTTCACTGACTATGCGAACTATCGAGCTTCAGGAATTCTCCCCCATGATTTATCCTTCTATCAGAAAGAGAAATTCCTCCATGATGTTAAGACGTATTTTTGGGAGGACCCCTTCCTTTACAAGCTGTGTAACGACGGGATTTACAGACGATGCCTTCCTGAGGGGGAAATTCAGAGTGTGATCTCCCATTGTCACGACTCTCCTTGTGGAGGGCATGCTAGCACCTCAGCAGCTGTATTATGGAGGACATGTCCGAGGTAGTGGGTTTCAACTCCCCCACTTGCAGCTTCGTGCATATGTAATAAGGCATTAAGCTCACGCTAGTTCCAAGGTCGCATAATGCCTGGCTAATAGCCACATCCCCAACTGAACAAGGGATGGAAAAACTCCCTGGATTCGAAAGCTTGGGAGGCAGTTTGTTCTGAATGATTATGCTGCACTCCTCAGTGAGGGCTATGGTAGCATTCTCGAGCAACTTCCCTTTATTGGACAGTAAGTCCTTTAGAAACTTCGCATAGGAAGGCATGTTAGTAGTAGCCTCCAGGAAAGGGATGTTAATGTGGACCACTCAAGTCTTTCTCTCCTCACTCTTGATTCACCCTCTCCCTTCGCTATCTCCCTCTGCGCTCTTGCTCTCTACCCTTCGTCGATAACCACCACCAGTTTCCTATTGCCGGCGCCACCTGCCGGTTCTCCCTTTCTCTCTCCTCCCTTCAACCTTCCAGCCCCCCATTTCTCCACCGTGTACTCGACCACCCCCTCCTCTCCTTCACCGGCTTTCTCTCTCTCTCTCTCTCTTCCATTCCTCATTTGAAACCCTCGGTTTTGGGTTATGCTCCTTCCCTTGCCTTGTCCAATTGATGGTTCAAGTTTGTAATTAGGCGCATTTTGGTGGCTATTCTACGGTTCGTTGCCCTTGATTTAGGTCACGTTGGTTGATTTTGAGCAATTCCATGTTCGGGCACTTCGGCTCCTTTGCATCCAACTCCCTCATCACCATGACCCCTAAGAAACGATTGAAGTCAACCGCCGCCTCTACTAGCCGGGCCCAAGCAGCCCGAGGTAATTCCTCTATCCCTCATGTGCTTAACAAGTACAACATTGTTTTCATGGATGCCGAGCATGCCCGTCGTTATGATGCCTTGGTTAGTCGAAAGATTTGTGCCCCTAATTACTTGGACGTCGAAATGCTAACTACTTTACATCTATATGATCATCTGGTGATTCTGTTGCGTAATCTTAGTTGGTGACATTGCAAGAACCCGTCTATAAATGGCTTGTTTGGGAATTTATGAGTTCCTTGGTTCTTGACTTTACCCGCAAATTTGATAAAGTTCGAGTGTATATCCGCTTTAGATTGTTTAACTACACCCATGAAATGCACCTTGTACGGTTCAATAAGCTATTGCAATTGCCCCCTTCTAGGGTCACCACCCCTACCCATGCGGAGTATCACTCCAAGACCTTTTGGAGTACCCTTACATGTTCAAGGCATAGCTGTGAGGCATGCTCCACCAAGGCTACATCGATCTATAATCCTGTGCTTTGCTACCTTCAATGCCTCACTGCCAAACATGTATTTCCCTGAGCTGATAGTCAAAATGGGGTTTGAGCCGGTGAGCTCTTCATGCTTTGGGCGACATTAAATAGAAAGGCCGACAATATTGGTGTACTCATAGCCGACCACCTCAACAAGCAAGCTAAATCCGCTAAGGTGGTTATTAGCGATGGTGGTATCATCATCGCTTTGGCAAAAGCTTTGGGCTATGGCGCCCAAATTGCTGCTTTGAGCATCTTGCACCAACCGGGCTGCATTGATCTTATCACGAGCATTAATATGAAGCTCTTTAAGGGGCTCGGTAGGGGTTAGTTGTGGCTTAATCACCATGGGTGTGCCCTTTTTCTCTTCCTAACCGGATCAAGACTACCATCACCAACCCTTCCAACTTAGTTTATTATGATGAAGTGGATGGTGAGTCTGGGGCGAATCTGATGGGGGTGGTGATAATGGTAGTGATGATGATGTCGAGGACATCCCTCGAGGCCACGGTGCCCAGCAGTGTGCTCCTGTCAGCCCCGACGCGAGCCCATCTGGCACTGCAGCAGCTCCCACTTCTGGAGCCATGGGTCCATCTATGTTTCAGACGGTTCTGACCGTCTCGACCAGTTGCACATTCAGAACTAGGAGATCCCCCGCAACCAGCAGAACATGGCTCACCTGGCCCTACCCACCCCCCGATTAGCGACCCTGAGGCCCCCCGAGGCCTTATTGATTTTTGCCCTATGAGTTTCTTCCCCGTCCCCGCATTCACATGTTTCGTTTATTCATTGGGGACAATGAAATGCTCCAGTAGGGGGGATGCACATTCTTTCTCGGGATATTTGAGGTGCATCTCGGGGTTTGATGACTGTGCGTTGGGAATGTGTTAATGTAGTGTATATGCATATTTGAATAAAGTATAGTTGCATACGCATTTGCTTGATTAGGATGCATTAGTTGCATTTTCATTTTAGTTTAATTAAGCATGTAGCCTAGTGCATTTAGGATAGACATTGCATCATAAAGGAGACTTGGTAGAGTTGGGCACGCACAAGCTTTTGAGGTAATCTTTATCCCCTCTCTTCATCTTCCTTTGTGTTCCTTATTGCTTTTATAGTTAGCTTTATTGCGTTTCCCTTCCAAAAAAACCAAAAAAAAAAACCAAAAAAAAAGAGTGTGAAAACCACGCCTATGATGAAATGCAAGGGGTGATGACTTGAGTTGCTACTTGTGGTTGTCCATGACAAATGATACTCAATTTGGGCAAATTCTTGTGAATTGGATTGTGAAAAATGGTTTGATTGTGTGTGGCTATGTGCTTGTGTTTTTGCCCATGGGACTGGTATAACATGGACATTTAAACCTTGGCAGTTGGTTAATCTTTTGAGCTAGCTTCAAGATTGTGGTAGAATAACCAGTGCGACTTTTTGAGCCATGACGACTATTTATTCTATATAGTCTAAAAAAAGCTTTCTTTCATGAGTGCATGACCCTCTAATGCTTGCATATCTAGAACTTAGTACAATTCTCCTCGAAATCACATTTGACTTGTACACAGTGCTAATATGATCGAGGGATTCCTTTTGCTTCGTGAAGTACATGAGCCAAAAAGCCACTATATGACATTGTCCCTTTTTACTAACCCTCTTGTGCCTTCTCTTTTCGTTGCTTCACCACTATTTATTTAACCCTTGGCCTAAAATAATTTTCCTACCCTCGGCCAAATAGTGGAGCAACGCATTGATTTTAGTAGAGCAGACTTGGACATTTGTCTGTTAGTACATTTTGATAATTTGGGATGGTTTGTACTCCTTGTTTTGTTTAGACTAGGACTTGGGAGTCAGAGTTTTGTTGACCCTTGCCATTCCCTCTTGTTCTTGAAAAAAAAGAAGAAAAAAAGGAGGACCAACAAAAAAAAAGGTGGAAATGAAAAAAAAAAAGAAAAAAAAGCCCACATTGAAAAAAAGAAAAATGAGCAAATAAGTGTTTGGCATAGGGAATCCCGAATAAGTTGTTTCACTCCCTCCCAATTGACTTTTGAGTGCATGCTAGAGAAGGTTAGTTGGTGGTTTGGTGTGGATGTGGCTCCACTTGGCTATTTGGCTATTTCGCTCCACCTTCCCGAAATAATCCCCTTCTTACCCATTCACCTCAGGCTTATTACAACCCTTTGACAAAGTCCTCATGATTGGCATATGTGTATTTTGTCCCTAGTGATGGAGAGTCGAGACTTCTACTAAGCCTATGGTAGCTTGTTAGCATTTAGAACGGTTCTGAGTAAATCATGTTTACCCTTAAACACATGAGAGGAGTGCTCCCTCTATTCCCATGAGTGAGGATCTACTAGTCTGGCTATCTCACCAACTGCTAGGGTAAATATCGTCTGTCTAGTGGTTCAATATGGGGTGCATACTCTTGCATTCTAGTCATGTTATCCTTTACTCAGTTTTAAGGCATGCATTTTTGAAAAAAACGAAGGTTTTGCCTTTATCAAATATCTTAGTTGTGACCTACCCTTCTTGTTCCTTTAGTTGTCATTGCTTGCCTGAGGAAAATGACATCTTGAGGTGAGCCTAGCACCCTTGATTCCTTATTGATAGCCTTGCTTGAGGACGAGCAAGTGATAAGTAGGTGGGAGTTGATAAACCTCGATTTTGACTGATTTTCGGTCCTAATTTGCCCTTTTCCCTCCAGAATCTCTTGACTAATCTTAGCAAGAAGAGGGTGAATATGCTTTCATTAGCTCATTTTGTGCTTACAAGTGGTATTTCTCAATTTTCAGGTATCTTGCCCAAAAATGAGAGAGTTCTACCAATTTTGCCGAAAAGGGGAGCTTTAGGATTGGAATTCCAACAAGAATGAAGGTTTAATGAAGCCCCGGGGATCAAAAGAATCAAAACTAGTAGCTGCTGCAGGCGCACAGTCGATTGCAGGGGGCGCACAACCGTGCCTTGAAGCCAGAAGCTGCGCACAATCGGACGCACAACCGTGCACCTCAACCGTGCATGATCTCTGGGACGTACGGCTGCCCGTGCGTCCCCAATTTTTCTCGCGACTTAACCAGTTTTGCGAGGGGCGGTTACAGATCCTAGTTTTTGTTTTTAGAAAAGCTGGGTTAGGCGATTTTTCTAGGTTTTTTCCCCACATACTTTAGCATCAATCTAGATTGAATTAAAGGTTGAGAATTTTGTTGTTGGATCGTTGGATAGATGTTTGCAATCGATCAAAGTACGTTTCCCTTTCTCTCACATTGTGATTTTGACTCAAGTTTGCATCTTCAATCATGTTTTGGAGTTTCTTGTTTATGATTGAGATTATTGAAATGATTTGTGGCTAAATCCCCTCTCTTTTGTTACGTTGGGATTAGCCCCTATTATGTAATTTGGATCTATGTCCTAGGTTTTTGTGAATTAATGCCTGTGTTTATGATTGAATTCTCACTTAGCACGCCATATATTCGATGAATTGCCTGAGAGGGTTGTATTCATGCTTTTAACTAGGGTTTAGGAGATCAACGAAAGTTGAATCCTTAACTTAGAGCCACTTTGTGAGTGATTGAATTACTTAACATGAAAATCGTTAGGTTTTCAATTGGGAATTGTAGGTTACCCGATTCTGTGGTCCTGTTGATTCTAGTTTCATAAAAATAGATAGCTAGGATTGCTCAACCAGTCTAATGATCTTTGAGAGAAGGCGCAGACATGCTTTAACTTGTAGCCATTCTACTTCAACTATTTATGTTGCAAGACTTAGTATTCGATCCAAAGACCATAATAGTGTGGTGAACCAAACCTGAGATTTTTGCTAGCATTGAGTTAGATAATTTCCGTAGTATTCATATTCATCAACTTGAATCAGTTTCTGCCTAAATTGAGTGTTGCAGTCAACCTGGTGACTAAAACCAAGTTCCCTGTGGATACGACCCATACTTGCCGTTGCTAGTTACAACTGGCACTGTGCACTTGTGGTAATAATTCTAACATAACACACTCCAATCTCCATCACGCGTGCCCCTCTTCCGCACTCTCCATCACTCCCTCTGCTGAGCCCTTCCATTAACATACATCTCGGTCTTCTCTTTTTCTCTCCTCTCCTCATCTTCCATCACCGCCATGGTCAAGCCTCCTCAAAGCCCACAACTCACCACCACTGCTCTCAATCGCCCTTCTCTCTCACAATCTCTCTCAAATTCAGGCAACATGCCCCTCACTAGAGGAGGTCAAGCCTCCAATCGCCCTTCCAGAGCCTCCAAAACTGCCAACTCGGACAAGCTTCACAGTGGCGCGACCTCAGCTCAGCCCAAACGAAGGTCGAATCGCTTAGCTTATGAACCATCGAAACGAGCTTGTCCACCAAGAGTCAAAACCATGGTGCATGTGTCCGATACCTCCTCTGCCTCTAGCTCCCGGTCTGATCCGTCACCGTCTAGCCATAACTCTGAACGCACACCACCAGTCTCATCTCAACCCGAGCAAAGTCAGACGTGCACACCACCACCTCGTCGAGTCGAGAATCGGACCCTAGACTCCATTCCCGGAGAGTGGCTTTCTACTTCTGCCAGCCAAGACCAGTACAACTCTTTTCGTACCCGATCTATTTCGGTATGTGAAAAATTAGACATACAATTCTTTAGATCCAAAAAGTTTGCCTTCGTTGAGAAATTGGCTAAGGATAATTGTCTGGGGTGGTGTGAACTAGGCGACATTGTGTACCCTCATTTATTTTGATTATTCTATTCCAATTTGGAAACAAAAATGGGTTCCAATGGGGTTTATCTTGTGAGTTTAGTAAAATTTGTACCCATTACTATAAATTGCTTAGTTCTTGAAACCATGTTTGGTCTCCAGTTCACTGAAACTGCCCCTCCTTCCTTAACCCGAAAAATGGCCAAAGATCTGTGTCTCACTCACTATGCTTGCCCTCAAAAATTGGTAGCCTACAAATGTCAAAACAGAACATCACCTTATCATGTTCTATTCCCAGAACCTAGACTGTTACATTATGTCTTTGTTCACATTTTTATCGAAAAGATCACTCAAAAAAAGCCTCGAATGAAGTGGCTCTTGAATCCATTTATCGTCTCATGAATGGATACTCGGTGGATTATGCGTTGATCATTGTCAATTACATGTACCGGGTTGCCAACATGACTCGTCCCACCTCACTCCCATATGGTAACCTTTTCACTTGTATTTTCACCCACTTCAAAGTTCCTTTTGATTCTGAAGACTGTATCACCCAATCGGGACTGGTGATATCTACCAACTTCCCCAAATCCCTTCGCTTGTACAAGACAACCACAAGAGGATGGAAGCATGCCTCTGAGCTCACCTCTGTTGAAGCCACCACTCTCCAAGTCCTACTCCCTGAACAACCTACCTTACTTGCCTTACGGGACAACCTTGAGAGCCTAAGGGAGGATTATGCTGAGATGCGCACTCAGGTGGACTTGATACATTTTGACCTGGGGCTGCTTGGTAAGAAGTTGGATAAATTGATCCGTATGACATGTACGATACACCATGGCACCTAGTTTGCTATCACTTTCACCTCATCAGATTTGGACCGTGCCACCCATGCTACCGATCGCATCATCCAGTCCACCTCCTCTAATCCCCCCTTCATCTAGATCGTGGTTGTCTTTGCCTTTTTCCTTGCTAGGTTCTTTTTTTTGTTTTTGCTTTGGTTGTATCCCGTGCGTATGAACCTACATAGTCTTCATTCCCCCCCCCCTTTTTTTTTATGAAAGTCAAAGGGGGAGAAGCATGTTTTGGTAGTATGATCAAGTGATGTACTGGTAAGTGCTACTCAGGTAATGTATCTTGGTTATCGGTAAGTGCTGAATGCAATGCCCTGTTCCTTTATCTTAGTAAATGCTGGTATTGCTACTCAAGTGAAGTATTGGTAAATGTTTATCGTGCTATTCAAGTAACGTATCTTGGTAAATGCATTAAACTTTGATGTTCCATTGTTGATCTTTATTGGTAATGACAGCTCCAGATAGCTCCAGTGAATGCATTGACTTGGTAAATGTTCACACCGAGTGCCAATTGTTTATCAAGCTTTAAATATTGCCTTCCATAAAAAAAGGGGAGATTGTTAACTCCCTCAAAGCCGACAAAGACATTTTGTCAAAGCCCACAAAGAAGTTTTGAGTGAAAGTATATTTAAAACTTGATAAAAACAAGTTGCTCTAATTATGATGGAATAATTTTATATGTTTTTTTATTATGGTTAAATTGATAAAATTGGTCTTGATAATAATATTCTAATTATATTAAAATAACATGAATCTAATTATGTATATCCCACCTTTTTAGGAATTTTTACTTAATTTTCTCTAACTAAGATTATGCTTGCCTTGAATTATGGAAAACAATTGCCAAAGAAAATCCTCATGAGAATGGGAAGTAGCTGTTGAGAATATCCATCAGCTCACAAAAAGGAAGCAGCAGTTGAAGGAATATCAAAACAAGCCAAGCAACGATTGCCACAAAACAAAATCAGCAAAAATAGCAAATGAACGTTGGAAGCTAAAAATGGAAGATTTTCAAGGACCCTTAACTGAAGCTCAAGGCCTTGAAATGAAGTAGATTTTAAGGGAAGTCCAACAGCTAGCTTGCAAGAGCTCCTTCAAGACTTGACTATAAATATAAGAGTTGAATAGTAGAGAAAGACATAAGAAAAATTAAAGCTAGCACTCATTGGCATACTACTTCCTCAAGCATACATTGGCATTCATTGCACTTAAACTTACTTCCTTTACATTTGAGTTGTATTGTTCATTTTATACTTGGGTAGGATTATATAGTTGAAGGGTCAACTCTACCAAACCTAGTTGAAGGGTTCAACTTGTGACTTGGAAGTTAGAGTAAGGGTACTCTAAAGTTGTGTAATCAATCCTCCTAATAAAAGTTCGGGTTAATCATAGAGTTAGGGAACTCTAGGCAGGGATTAAGCCTTTTGAGGCCCAACCTCATTAACAATCGATTGTGTCTTGTCCCGATTTACTTTTCCGCATTTGCATTTCGATTTTTTAGCAACCTTGATCATCACCCTATTCACCCCCCTCTAAGATGATCTTATAACCTTTGACTCTTCAATTTCCAATCCAGTGATGTGCTACAGCAGTAATATGTGGCCATCAAACGCCCATGGGCCTTCGTTTATCATGTAATCCCTATCCATCATAGAAACGAACTGAAAGGCAAAACAATTTGAATCCAAATCCCTCACAACAGAACCTTCGGCCGGCTTCTGCATATTATGGTCATGTTCGGTAACAGCATTTTGAGTAGTGTTTAGCGTTTTAACTAAGTCACTACACTAATTAGTTAATTTTTAGTGTTCAGTAAACTAGTGTTTTGACTAGCATTTGAAGTAGAGTTTAGTGTTTTAAGCAGCGTTTCTAAAAAAACAAATGGTATTAATGTTTGACATTAAAAGTAGTATTTCATATTTTTTAGCCAAAAATATCCTTTAAAAATTTTATATTTGAAAATTTTCTATATCCTTTTGTGTCAATTTACATTAATCAGTTAGCTTAACTGTTAAATTTACAAACACATTAGTTTCAACCGCTAATTGCTAAATTAGAAACGCTATCCGCTATCCGAACCGCTATCTACTAGCTAAACAACTAATTTTATCGAATGGGACCTATGAAATCAGTATGAATCACCGATTTTGTGGCTTTGGCATTAAAAGAACAGTGGGTATGAAGTCAACAACGAAGGCAAAGTGCAATTTATTTATTCTTCTCAGAATCCTGGTCAACATCCACCACCCCAATCTTCTCCTCCTCTGCAGTCAATTCAGGTTTTGCTACTCCACCTCAAGTCCGTTATCCATCTTCGAAACAGGCAGCATGAGTACGAAAGATAATATCACACAAACCCAAAACTGCCACCTGAATTAGAGAAGACAAACCCCGACTAGCGAGCACGGCACCACACACAACCACCACAGCCCACACCACGGATGCGACATACAAGCCACTGACCATCCAGTTTTCTTTTTCTTTGGTTTTTTTTTTTTTTTGGGGGGGGGGGGGGGGGGTTGGTTGTTGTCTTGCTACAATGTAGACAGTTGGACTTGGATATCACTCAACACAGCGGCGTACTTAAATTTTCTTCATCAACCAATATTTAATAGTATACCCCATGATAGGCGTGCTTCTATTTAAGGAGTCTCATTTACACAAATATGATCCAAGTATCCGAAAGCATGGGTTTCTTTGAAATCATTTCACTTATTATTTCCTTTTTGTTCATCTTTTGTTATTCTTTCCGCAAAAAAAATGGCCTCCCAACTAATTGGCCTCTTAGCGGAATGTTTCCTGCACTCCTCAAAAATCACTCTAGAATTCATGACTTCTTTATTGAAAGCATGGAAAAAAGTCAATTAACTTTGCTCATAAAGGGTCCTTGGTTTACCAATATGAACCTGCTAGTAACTGTTGATCCTGCCAATACACACCATATATTGAGCAAGAACTTTGGAAACTATCCCAAAGGCTCCAAGTTCAAAGAAATATTTGAGATTCTTGGTGCGGGTATTTTTAATACAGACTCAGAAATATGGCAGTATCATCGAAAGATGGCTCAATCAGTTTTTGCTCATCCCAAATTTCATCAGTTCTTGGTTGAGAAGGTCTGGGAAAAAATAGAGACTGGGCTGATTCCAGTATTAGACAGTGCCTCCGAGCAGCAATTGGAAATTGATTTACAAGATTTGTTTGGAAGGTTCGCATTTGATGCAATTTCTACAGTGATCATGGACTATGATCCTGGAAGTTTATCCATTGATTTGCCTAACCTTCCATTCTCGAAGGCCCTAAATGATGCCGAAGAGGCCTTAGTGTATCGTCATTTAGTGCCAACTTGTGTTTGGAAATTTCAAAGGTGGCTAGGTATCGGGCAAGAGAAAAAGCATAAAGAAGCTTGGAATATACTCGATGATTTCATCTATGGGTGCATCTCTAAGAAGAGAGACGAAATGAGTAAGAATTCACAATCCAAGGCATACAAAGTTGGCAATGAGCTGGGGGCTGACCTAATAACACTATACATGGATGAAGTCAAGGTCAGTGACGAAATTGGAAGTAATAGTGATAAATTTTTGAGGGACACAATCCTAACCTTTTTTGCAGCAGGAAAGGATACTACCGGTGCAGCTTTGTCCTGGTTCTTCTACCTTCTCTCAAAGAATCCACATGTGCTATCCAAAATTAAAGAAGAGCTTGGTACGATTACATGGGATCGCCATAATATTTCATCCAGAAACTTCGAAGAACTATCCGACAAGTTAATCTATCTCCATGCTGCAATATTTGAAGCCTTAAGATTATACCCTCCGGTCGCATTCAATGCTAAGGCTCCAGCAGAGGTAGACACCCTTCCAAGTGGGCATAAAGTGGATCCAGACATGCAAATTATCTTAGACATGTATGCCATGGGAAGGATGAAATCTATATGGGAAGAAGATTGTTGTGACTTCAAGCCGGAGAGGTGGATATTAGAAACAGGGAAGATCAGACATGAACCTTCATATAAGTTCTTGGTCTTCAATTCGGGGCCGAGAACTTGTATAGGAAAAAATATGTCCTTGACTATTATGAAAGCTGCCATAATGACCATAATTAGCAAATACAATATCGAACCAGTGCAAGGGCATCCCATAGTCCCTAGTCAATCTGTTGTCCTTCATATGAAACATGGATTCAAAGCCAAGGTTGCAAGTTATTAATTAGATTCATAAAAGCAGTAAAAAAACTATTGTAATGTTTTCTCGAATATAATGTAATATAATCAACCTTGTAATGCAATGGTAATTATAGTTTGTGGTAATTATAAGTATAATGTAGTTGTTGTTTGTAATATTCTCTTACAACCAAACAAGATAATAATTAAAAACACTATTAAAAACTTGTTTGTATTACATGCTTGTTTACATTCAACCAAAATGTTACCTATATGTACAAGTTAATTATGTTCTATCAAGCGTCATCTAACGTTTCAGATTGTGCTCCCCACCAAAAACAACAACAAGAATACCACCTCCCAGTGTGGGTTTTGCTTTCGCGGGGTCTGAGGAGATCCAGATGTAGGCAATCTTACCTCAACCGATAGCCCTGCCCATAGAGAGATTGATTCTAAGAGACCCATAAAACACGATTTTGTGAAAATATTTTAAAGAAGAAGGATTTTGTAAAAACATTTTATGGAGCATAACTAAGGATAAGCAACAAGGAATTGAAGTAAGAAGTACTAATAAATCAGGTGGCAGTAATTATATAAACATAAGTGCAACATTGCAGAGGAATGTATTGTACCTTAACATATATAGGTATACAAACATGTCTCTTCCCAGCTGCCTGTACTCCCTGCATACAAACACAACATACGAAAAATCACAACCACACCTACCCTACTGTAACCAAGAAACCACTATGAGGCTAACTCTCTAAGATCTAAGATCTTAATCCTATCCCGCCATAGTTTCCTATCCTGAACCATGTCCTCCATCAACCCTACGGCTTTCAAGTCCCTTCTGATCATCTCGTCTAAACTTTTCTTTGGTCGTCCCCCCCCCCTCTTTTACATTCGGAAATATTAATCCTTTCACATCTTCTCATTGGAGCATCCACACTCCTTATCAGATGACCAAATCATCTGAGTCTTGTTTCTCTCATTTTATCTTCAATGGGAGCCACTTTAACTAAGGCTCTAGTTACTCCATTACTAATTCTATCCATTCTCATATAACCACACATCCATCTAATCATCTCCATCTCAACAACCATTAACCTTTGAACTTGAGTCTTTTTTATAGGCCAACATTTCGATCCATACAACACAGTACATCTAATTACCATACGATAAACTTTACATTTTAATCCTATAGGCATCCTCTTATCGCAGAGCATGCCTGAAGCATACTTCCATTTTTGTCAACCCACTTTTATGAGCTGGTTAATATCTTCGTCAATATCCCCTTTCTATTGAATAATCGAGCCTAGATATTTAAACTTCTTGACTTTTGGTATCGTCATCCCATCAATGGTGACTTCTCCCCTATCATCTTCCCTTCCACTAAAACAGCAATGTAAGTATTTAGTTTTTGATCTACTTACTCTAAAGCCTCTAGATTTCAGAGTATGTTTCCATCGCTCCAACTTGCCATTAACTCCCTCACTGGTATTATCAATAAGAACAATATCATCAGCGAATAACATATATCACAGTGCCTCATCTTGAGTCCCTTTTGTAAGTTCATCCATAATCAGAGTGAAAAGAAAATGGCTTAAAGCGGAACCCTGGTGTAGGCCCACACCAATATAGAAGTCATTGGTAACCCCTCCTGGCATCCTAACACTCATCCTACCTCCCTCGTATATATCTTTAATAACTCGAATATACTCAAGTGACACTTCTTTCTTTTCCAAGCATCTCCATAACACTTCATGCAAAACTCTATCATATGCTTTTTCCAGGTCAATGAACAACATATGAAGATCTACCTTTCTATCTTTGTATAATCCCATGAGCCTCCTAAGGAGATAAATCACCTCTGTGGTCGACTTGCTAGGTATAAAACCAAATTGGTTCTATGATATCGAAATATCTTTCCTCAACCTTCTCTCAATCACCCTATCTCATAGCTTCATAGTGTGACTAAACAACTTTATACCCAGATAATTATTACAATCCTAAATATCTCCTTTGTTCTTGTATAATGCGATGACTGTACTCAACCTCCATTCTCTGGGCATCTTAGCAGTTCTAAAAATAACATTGAAAAGCTCTGCTAGCCACTTCAATCCCTCTTCACCCAAACACTTTCACACTTCCAACGGTATCTGATCTAGTCCCTATACCTTCCTATTGGTCATCTTCTTTAGGGTCTCTTTAATCACGTCCTTGGTGATGGGTTCACACAATCGAGGATCAAGTTGACTCTTACTACTCTGACTTTCCCTACTTCTAAAATCTTCCACCAATTCACCATTGAGGAGTTTAGAAAAGTATCTTTGTCATCTCTCCTTGATTTCTACATCCTCAGCCAGCACCTTACCATTTTCCTCTTTGATGCACCTCACGACACCCAAATCCCTTGTTCTTCAAGATAAATATATTTTCACAACTTGAGGGAATTGTTTGTTTGTTTTTGTGTGATAAGGCCCTTAGGTGTCTACATGAATAAGTTTAAAAGCACAAAGATAGACAGACTTGCTAGGGGGAAAGGGCCTCCTATGTTGTTTTGCTTTGGGACAAACCTCACAAATAAAACGATTCTAGGCCATGCTGCAACATATTAAGATCATAAACAGTTTTCATCTTATTGCTGAACATATGTCCAAGTGTTTGATGCCAAACATCAAAGTCACCAGAACTAGCAGCACTATTACACTATCATGCCTGTTACAAGTGCTTTTAGATTAATTGTAGTACATCACTGGCTTTCTCTCTTTATTCGTAAGCTCCACATTTTGAATCACCCCTTTGTCCAAAGCATAAATCCCCATGCAACCTTTACCTATTGCCAGTGGCCTTCTCAGAGAAGGGCCCTGTAATATGCACATAGGATTTCTATTTGTGCCCTGTAATGTGCTCACTTATCCCACTATCCAAAATCCAGGCTCCTTGTTGCATGGTACAGAAAGAATGAACAACATTTAGGATATGTATAATACCTGCCATATGGACTGTGGATGTTGTGGCTTTTGGCGCACTCTGCTTCTGCTCACTTCCTCATGTTAAGTTTGCAAGAGTATATTTCTAATTTACAAATCTATTTGTGCAAGTTTATTTCTCAATATAGTATTTTTTGATTTACAAATTTATTTCATCTATTTTGATTAAGAATGATTTAACAATGTAAGCTCATATGAGTCAATTAAGATGATGTTAAGCTTCTTTCAAGTTAGTTATGTTATATTATACAAACACCTATTCTATGAAGTTACACAATGACTCGCCAATATTCGTAAAAAACAAACTTAAGTCGAAGCACATGATTTGTAGCCAAAATTATACCACAGATATAGAGCCAGTCAAAAGTATATTTATAATTACCCTTGCTGAAATAGAGAATTGTTTTGACATTTTATACCTATTCCTATTAGACAATTATCGATACAGATGTCATATGGCTTTTTATTAATGAAGTTTCTTTTATGATTAAAAACAATTGACAAGTTGTGGTTAAATCTAAGAACTTTATTTTGTAAAATAAATTAAAAAAATATTTGACCTAAATTAAGAGGGCCTTTTAATTGCCAACTACTTCACTTGAAAGGTGGGTAGATATACATAAACATATGGTCTCATATGTATCCCCCCCCCAACACACGCACACACACACACACACACACACACATATATATATATGTATGTATGTATGTATGTATGTATGTAT
>JACYFF010031952.1:11858190-11917541 GCA_017589665.1 Selenicereus undatus
TTATTATTATTATTATTATTATTATTATTATTATTATTATTATTATTTTAAAAGTATCTGATAAACATCTCTTTGTTATATCTATTACTTTTCACACCATTTGCTGCTTGATTACTAATTACTAACAATGTCATGTTTATATATTTTTTTTAGTCATCTGGTGACCTTTCGCTATACACTATTCTAGATTATTGCCAAGAAAAATGATCCCTAGTTATTATTAAGCCTCCACGCCATCATAAAATAGAAGTACCTATCACTCTTAATACGTCGATCGACTGAGAGGAAGAAGTGCTACAGTTAAACAATTAGTCCAAGTATACCATCTAATTAAACATAGTATGCACACATAAACTTGGTTTTTATCAATGTCCACAATAAAATTATTACTAAAAATTTTATTTTCTGCACAAGTACTAGAAGATGAGGAGTGTTTCCTTCTCACTCTACTCATTAACTTATGATCATGTTATTTATTATGATCTGTATCTGTCTATATATTACCATAATATGTTTTCTACGTTATTAATATTATTTGCAATATATGAAATCGAAAACTTTTTATTTTTTTAGTAATTACTTATTATCTTATCTTTTTAAAGTTATAACATCAATTATGTATGTAGTGCTAATTTTATAATTTTTCAATAGTACATATGTTATACCGATCTATTTCATCACGTACCGTGCATAGCACGGGTCTATAATAGTAATGTATAAATGACATGTGCGTGTAATCTGATGTGGCACATTTAAAACCTTAAAATGTTTTGCAACTCTCTTGAAGCCATCCTTCATTTCCAATCAGACCAAACAGTGATCAAAAACAGTAGGTGGTTTGAATCCTACAATAAAGGACCAAGGAGCATGAGACACGGTGTGATTAATCAAAACTCGATCAAGCTCGGACCAAACTTGGAGGCCACCCACTTGGTTATTAAACCATGTATTTAAAAAAAAATTTACAGTGGTAGGAGCATCACACAACTGGTTTCGATCACAACAATTGAAAAACGAGTGTATCTTATGTGGTCAAGGGGAGCTCGAAAATTAGATTGTATTGCTTACTTTTCTTACAAAAAAGGGGGAGCTCGGAAGATCCTTTCCTCAAGGGACAACACAACATTAATGTCACCCAAAAGGACCTAAGGCTGAGCAACATGAATAGACAAACCATCTAAGTCTACCAACAACTGCTCTCTTAGGCTCCCCCCAATTAAAGCCGTACACGAAAGTGACTAAGCCATCAAATCGACCATTAACGCCAGCAATGGAGCAATGCAGATACTGATTACTCATTTCAAGAACCAAAAAATGCACAAGGGGGTCCCAAACAACCATTATAATGATGACTGTAATTATCTATAAAGGGGGTGTCGGGGAAAGAGCTTACTAGCAATTCTACGAGAATTCTCAGTGAAACAGAAACACTACGTTGGAATTTATTGATCACATTTTTAATCTCACTCTACTTGTAAGGGCCCTCTAGACCCCTAACTTTCCAGCAAGTGACGGCATGCTTTAGAAATCCTGTCAAGAGCCCTCCCGATACTAATCGTTTTTGTCGAATTCGCTCATGGAGACACAGCCAACAATCTCAACAGCGCCTTTAGTATACATTTCAGATAATGAACAATCTCAATATCTTAAATAGACTGGGATTCCTTACAAACCCACACTTTCTTGCTACAAAGGGACGGGCACTGCATTTTAGCGTGGCCTAGCCGCTTGCATGACTTGCAAAAGAATGGCACCCACTCGTAATGAATGTTTTGGTGAAAAAAAGAACTATAAACGGCTTGTTACAAGACGTTATCTAAATGTCTTGTTTTGATTTAAAAATTATATTATTATATTTTTAAATTGAAAAATTGTATGATAAAATTATGGAAGTATATTTTAATTTATAAATTGCGTGAAATCATCTTTTTATCTATTGTCTGCGATATGTCTAAAATACGCATATCATATGCCATCGCAAATAGGGTTCATTCGATTAAGGAGTCATTTAACACTTTGCCAACGTAGTCGACAAATATTTAAGTTTATCAATTCATAATTAAGCATAATTATTTAAAATTGATAATTTCACATGTTAATTTAAGATGAGGAAAGATATTTAGAGCATGTCCAGCCACTACAAGAAAAAAGGGCTTTGGCCACGAAAATTTTATTAAAGAGCAGCGAAATTATTTTTGACATCTTTAACATTCCAAAGGGCAATGAAAATAATTTTGCAGTCCTTGTGCTGCATTTAGGCGACAAAAGTTGTATTTTGCCCTTTTTCCTTTGTATCAGACGTCAGTATAAATGTTTTTCATGGCCCAAGCACAAAAAAAAAGGCCCACTGAAATTCCCACCACATTTTCGTGAAATTTTGAACGAAAATGTTGAAGAAGCCAAAAAAAAGTACAATGGAGAGAGAATAGGTCGGTCAAAATGAGTCCCTAAGCCTGCACTTCTCACTTCTCACTCTGCTCGAAAACCTAACCCTCACCAGAAAAGCTCATCTTCAAGCCTCTCTTCTGCCGGCGTCCCAGTGTCTGAAGTCACGCCGTGCCGGTGCCTTAAGTCTACTTCTGCCGTGGACAGGTAACCGACGTTCAATTTTGTTGCTGTTCTTTGAAGTTGTCGCCCAGGTGTTGCTTCTTGAACCACTCCAATCAAGCCTCTCTTTGATTCTTAGGTAATGTCAAAATTAGCTACGTTCAATGTACGAAATTGAAAGTGGTTTTTGTTCAATTTTGTTTGATTTTGAATTTGAGAAATTAAAACTTGGTTTTTATGTGGAATTTCACCTCTCACTCTGGTCAAAAACCTAAGCCTCACCAGAAAAGCTCATCTTCAAGCCTCTCTTTTGCCGGCGTGCCAGTGTCTGAAGTCCTGCCGTGCCGGTGCCTAAAGTCTACTTCTGCCGTCGACTGGTAACCGGCGTTGAATTCTGTTGCTGCTGTTTGAAGCTGTCGCTCAGGTGTTGCCAAACCACTCCAATCAAGCCTTTCTTCGATTCTTAGGTATTGTCAAAATTACCTACATCGAGTGTATGAAATTGAAAGTGGTTTTTGTTCAATTTTGTTTGATTTTGAATCTGAGAAATTGTCATACCCTACATCTTCCCTAAATACTTGGTTTCTATGCAATTCAAGGTCAGGAAAATATCCTCAATGCAATTCATGGTTTCACCTGGTGTATATCAAATACCCTGCCTTTTGCCTACGTACTTGGTTTTTATGGAGAAAATTTGTCAAAGTAGGATGTATTAGTAGATTTGTATGTGAAAGCATAATCCTATTTCTTGATGGACCCGAAGCTCACCCTATCACCTTCATGTAGGTAAACTCTTGGGAATTTGTCAGAGCATATCTTTGGTATATGGTCTTGTTTGACTATAATTATGTTGTAAGACTCCTTCGCAAAACACTCCATCTCTACTTGCCCTTATGGCTTGCATAACTGAGCCATTTGTATCTCCTTACCTACAGTGAACACTGAATACAACAGCAAAGTGCTACTATAAGATTTATGCTGAATCTTGTTTCCTATTTGGTAGTGCAAAGCAACAGGAACTTTCCCTCTATATAGAAGAGTACCAGGTTGACTAAGGTTCTTTTGGGTGGGTGGATGGTTGGATGGTTAGGGGGCTCTATCTTAGTATCCACAATCTTATGCTAGTCGCATTCTTCAGGGAAAATTATTTCATAACAAGAGGAATAACCAAAATAGAGAACATTTGGGTGCATTTACTTTGGTCTAGGGAGACTTCATAGGATTGGTGACAAGTGTTGGATTTCAACTATAGATTTCAACAAAGTTTCCCGTGTTCAAACTTAATTAAATTCCTTGGACTTGTGTGCATATTGGGTTGGGGTCGCCTGGGGGTTTCATCTCATGGATGCTCTTCTGAAGTCCGATTGTGATCAATCGTACCATAGTATCACATTATTGATGTCTTCTAAGCATGATATATGAGTTACGTTGTTTGCATTATGGTGTCGGTTCGAGTTTGTTTTCTGTCTGCTATTCATTAACTATTGGAATGATAGTATAATATGAGATGATGTGATATTTGGTATTGCAATGTAACTACATAGTGGTTATAGCACTAGGCTATAATGGTTACAATGCGCAAAGCTACAATCACAATTCTTTAAGATGTGATACTTGAATGACCTTTTTCTTTTCTCACAAGGGCTTTACTAAATTATCATCAATTGATATAAAAAGAGAAATCCTATTAGAAGAGGAAAGAAAAATAGAAGAGTTCTTTATCAAACAACAATAATAATTCTTTCCTACAATCACAAAAAGAAATAATGCTAGGTTCACAAAAAATGTACTTGGATCAAGAAAAAATTAAGTTGCTTATCAACAATAGAAAAATAATTATTTTTTTTTACAAAAAATAAGTTAATTTTAATTAAATTTTAAAAAATTAAGTTTTTGTAAAATAAGATTATAGGTAATACACTAAAAAGGGGAATTGGAAATTAAAAACATTTATATATAATGGAAGATGAGACCTTGTAGTGTATTGTCTACTTGCATGTTGTGGGTCCTTGTCTAGCTCCATTGTGTTCTACTTCTCCTCACTCTCATCCATCATTTTTCCATTGAATTTTTGACCTCTTTCACTTTAGTTATAATTTTGTTCTTAGTTTTCCATGGGCACTTGTCCAGCTTATGTGTTTACTTTCTTATTGAATATGTCTTTTCTCCCCCCCCCCCTTATGGTCGACTTTGGAACATTTCGAATGAACTCTATTAAACTTAGGAGCTTGACTACCCAAATCCTATTTCTTCCAAACATTGATTGTGTACTGTGGTGTGTGTGAGTTCTTTCGGGAAAAGTATTGGCATATTCATTTGTTGTTGTTTACTAGTTGTCGTGCTGTGGGTTGATGGCATACTTAGTTTACAATAATCTTTTCTGCATCTGAATTTGCTTTCTAGTGCTACTCCATTTGGCCACCACTAGTTGGAGGCTTATTAGCTTCTCATACCCAAAAACCACTGAAAGTAAAGTGTTTCGAGATCAATAATTGTTCTAGATTGGTGACAATATTTTAGTTTTTTGTGTTAGGATCGGAGAATATATTGTCTTCCCTTCTATCGCTATCTCTCTGGCTTTCACTCTTATTTGTTGTGCTAGTTCTTACTATCAAGTTAAAGTTTGATGGAAAGAAATCATAATCATCCTCCCTCTTCCAAATTATTTAGTGAATAAAGCTTCTTTGGTAAGGTTTGGGTTTGTTTTTCATTCAAGTTTCTTAATTTTTGAGATTGTGAAGATTCAATCCCTTTTTCTGATTGTGCTTTCTTTATGTGTTTATTTTGGTTTTGGTGAATGTCACTCTGACTAGTGATTAATGTTCATCTAAGTGTAATCAGTTGTTGGTTTTGATTTTTGGTAGTTCTATGAGTCTTCTATGATGTAGGTTTTTTCTCCTATTTTGAAATGGTCGTAAGGGTTGATTTGATGGTTTGCATGCATCTCTGCTTCGTATTATTAGTGGAGTGCCAAAACCGAAAAGATCTGTCAACACAAAACACTTCTCTCTTACACTAGGAGAAGTTAGTTGTGGCTGGCATCTTCAATCGACTTCTTCTCTCAGTCGAAGGCCCGAAGCCTTCGAAACCTGCTGTTTTTCTTCTTCTCTTCTTCTCAATCGAAGCCCTCATCTGCTCCCATCAGGTATGTTTGTGTTCTTCTTCACTTCTCTTCTTCTCTTCTTCGTCGTGCTCTTCTTCTTCTTCTCTGCTACAGTCATCGGCCGACCATGGCTGTGTGTTGTCTGTTTCTCCTTTTTTTTGGTTTTTCTCTCTCCCTTAAGCTCTCATCCTCTCTTTTGGGTTTGTTTGTCATTGTTCAAGCCATTTTCGTTTGCTTTTCTGCTCTGTTTCGCATTGCAACTTTCCTCCTCCTCTGTTATGTCTTTCGGCGTTGTGACTTGCTGGGAAGTGTTAAGGTTTTTTTTTCCTTAAATTTACTGGGTAGGCACTGGGCTTTGGGCGTTTAGTGTTAGAAATGTTAGGTCTTTTTAAAAAAAAAATTAGCAACAACCTAATTTGATTTTGGTCAGCCCACTGCCAGGTGCCCTACCTTTGGGTGTTTAGTGTTAGGAATGTTAGGTTTTTTGTTTTTTTTTAATTAGCAACAACCTAATTTGATTTTAGTCAGCCCACTACCAGGCAGTTTGTATGTAGGTGTGCTATTGTCTTGGTTTTTTTTTGTGGTAAAATGCAATTAGTGATTAGTGCCTCACTAACTATTTGTTTGATTGTTATGGAGTTTTAGTTTGAGAGTTGAGACGGTGAGTTAAATGGAGGATTCAAACCCAACCAGTTACACTTTAGATTCGGCTTCCTCTAAATCTTTACACCTCAGAAGGAAGTATGGGAAGCAAGATCCAACAAATAGATGATGATGTTGATCCTGAGCATGCGGTGTTGGATGATGATGATGATGATGAAGTCTTGTTGATCTTAGATTGCTTTAAGAACTATGTTATATGTACTGTTGTTCATTTTTTCTTTCATGACTATGCTTGTTTCTCTGTTTCTAAACTTCTCCTAAGTTCTTGTGTGTATGTTTTCACTTTTTAGAATATTGTCATGCTAAATAACCGTCTTCTGGATTATTTGCAATACTTTTTGTACTTATATTGATGCTTAATTCTTCTTTGATGCCACTATTTTACTCAATTATCATAAATACGTCATGAAAATTTCTGCAAGCTTGTCCAAGGGATAGTTTCTTATGCTAATGCAGACATCATGTTTCAAGCAACTCCTAACACTGGGATATGATGGTGATGACAAACTAAGAACACACATTGTTTGCATAATATTATCATAGGTTTCTTCCTTAGCCACTCTTTATTTATTAGTTGTTTAACAATCCATACTATAGGATTTGTCCTACCCAGCCTGTGGATAGCATATACTAGCAAGTGTTCCTGCCACAATGCCACTAATAAATAACAATTGGTAATGACTAAATCTGGTAAGTTCCACATTTGATGCACTTATGAGCTCATGAATAGTTAGAAGCAATCTTCGCTACAAGAATAGCATAGTTCTATTCAGAACCCAATAGAGTTCATAATAATTGAGAGGATTTAGCCTTTATCGTTTGTTCTTATACCTTTGGTCCCCTATACGTGTGACCATCGCCTCTTCTAATATATAACTTGCTTTTTGTTCCTTGGTGCAGTTGTCGCCACCTTTTCTACGGAGAGATACTTGGACTTGAGCTTTGGAGGTGAGATGATGCTATTTGCATTATGTTTATAGACAACGATTTGGTTTAAGCTACTGTTCAGAATATATTCCCTAGTAGCCATTTAGTCTACGTAATTATGCGTGATTGACACCTAATAATGCAATAATAAATTTACATTTAACTTTAAAGCTATTTATGTGCTTATGTTCTTGGCTAATAACATGTGAAGCGTTATTAATGCTATCTTAGGTTACATTATTAATTGGTATTGCTTGCATTGTTGCTCGTATTTAAGGTGTAAAGAGACAAATATTATGAAATTTGCTCAACGTTAAGATGATGTGTTTGCTTTTGATTTGTAACAGTTACCTGAAAGATGGATATGGATCAAAGTTGGATGAATCATAGGAGGATGGGTGATAGGAAAAAGCCCGAGTATATAATGGGAGTCAATCAATTTCTGGCGTATGCTTTCAGTGGTAAGGAAGAGGGAACAGAGATGAGGTGCCCATGTGTTCATTGTAATTTGTGTTTGTTCCAAAAGCGAAGCATAATTCACAATCACTTGATAGTTCGAGGTATACTAAGGGACTATAATCCATGGATACATCATGACGAAAGTGAGGAACAAGCTATTGTACTGATGATGAGATGGATGATGAATTGTTAGATAAAGGTGATAGTTTATTTCCTCATGATGATATGGCTCCATTAATATGTAAGGCAACAAATGTGTTTGCTGATGATAACCCTGAGAATACTGTGAACAATACAGAGAGTGGAGAAGGTAGCAATGAGGTTCCTAAGGGGTTTTATAAATTGAAGGAAGATGCCGAGGCAACATTATATCCTGGTTGTAAGACATTTACTAGATTGGAGTTTCTTATCACATTGCTTCATATTAAAGTGAGTTGTAAATAGACTGATAAATCTTTTTCGATGTTGCTTAAGGCACTTCACAGAGCACTTAATTATGATGAAAACTTTCTTACGAAGCTAAGAAGTATACGAGAGCTCTAGGTTTGGATTATGTGAAGATTGATGCATGCATTAACCATTGCATTTTGTATTGGAAGGAGAATATGCACAAGGAAGCTATAGAGAGAGAAAACAAATGGAAACAAGAAGCAATTGAGAGGGAGAATAATATTAGAGAAGAGCTATTTGATCTCATAAGACTTTATATTCCACGATAAATGGTTGAGGTAACTTTCTTTCTTTACCCCCCTTGTGTGTTTTCCTCTCCCCCCCTTCTTTCTTCTTCTTCTTCTTCTTTTTCTTCTTCTTCTTCTTCTTCTTCTCTCTCTCTCTCTCATTCTCTCTTCGCTCTCTTTCCCTCACACATTAGGACTACTAGGTCCTGTGGAATTGATGGTCACATGTGGAGTTGTTTATGTGCAATGGTCATCTAAACCTGTACAATGTTTATGGCCTTGTTGTAGTTATGTATAGTTTGAAATTGTGTTTTTGCTGTATCCCTTATAATTGAAGAGTCTGTGCTACTGTCAAGATGATGATATGGTAATGTGTATGTGCTAAGCTGGTCTTGTGTTGCTGTGCTATTCATTGGATGTTTATCGGATATGAGCTAGGCTTGTGGTCTTGTTGTGCTGTCTTCTGGTCTTGTCTTGTGGTCATCTAAACCTGTGCAATGTTTATCGAATGTGTGCAATGTTATTGTGCTAGACTATGATCCAATTGCAGGGAATTTTGTTTGGAGTAGTAATGTAATATAATTTACCTTGTTGAAGACAAACTCATAGTTTAATTTATTGTTTATCGAATGTGTGCAATGTTTTTTAGGGATCTCTTTAATTTTGTATTTACACTTTGTAGAAGAAGTCTCAATAGGCCTCACCAAATCAATTACGGAAAATGGATTGTTGCGGTGCTACCGTGCTAGCCACCCCAAGGGTCGTGGAGTGTTTAAAAAAAAATCAAAAAAAAATCAAAAAAAAAATGGAGTGCACCCACACCCACACCCACACAGGCAGCTCAGAAGCTGGAGGCTCTCACAGAGTTTGAGAGCTGAATTCGTCCATCCACAATAGGGAAAATGGAAGAACTTTTAACTCTGAATGAATACTGATGATACTCCTTTTTCCGGTAATCCTGGATAATATTAGACCTGTCAAAATTCCATATGGCCCTTCACTCATCTTCTTGCAAGGTCCTTCTCATTCCTCTTAATCTACTTGGTCTCCACTCCATCTTCTATGTTTTGCCTAGTTTATTTGCTTGTTTTTGCATTTTTGTTTTGTGGGTAAGGAATTGCCTAATGCACTCTGAACACCCTTGATTGGATTCACTACTATTGAACTGTTGGACATGGATTTTAGTGGGCACTTGGATGTTTTGTATTGGTACTATTACTGGGTAGCTCCTTTTTATTCATAAAGTTGTGTTCTTGATGGTTTTCATGAATTTGGTTTTGAGGTTTTTCTTCCTTCTCCCTAGAATGATTGATGTTTATATTGGTGTTGATGTTTATCGAATGTGTGCAATGTTATTGACCTGGAGTTACCTACTTCAATAACATTGGCAAGTCCAGCACATGCTAGCTTGTTGAATGCAAAATATGCAAGAGACAATAGTATCAGTACTATCAGTAGAAAGGCACTACAATTCTAACTGCTAATTTATTGTGCTAGACTATGATCCAATTGCTGTGAATTTTGTTTGGAGTAGTAATGTAATATAATTTACCTTGTTGAAGACAAACTCATAGTTTAATTTATTGTGAGTTGCTGCTAGCTTGGCCTGTTAGTATTAGTAAGTTTGAATCATGGGATATCATATCATTTTGCCTTGGTATTTCTTGTTTTAATTTACATGACAGAATCTGCAAGAGGTATTTTGGATATGATATTGGTTTGGTTTATTTTGTCTATGACCTTGTACTTTATTGTTTGGTTGGTTATATTTTAGGCTTTCATAAGTTCTCTTTGACTAGTAGTCTTATTAATGGAGGAAAATTAAGATCAAAGTAATGGAAGTGTTACCTAGAATCAATAAGATGCAAAGGCTTTGTATTTTCATGTTACCCTCCTTTTGTTGACCATGGTTTTTTGTGTTTTTAGGATCAGTTGGCTTCACTTTTGGTAAGGAACAACTATCCAAGGATATATCATTCATTTTGCACATAGCGACAAGAAGCTTGGCAGTAAACTTTTGATTTTGCACATTTTGGAGGTTGGGTATATATGTATTTTGGATATCTTTCATATGTATTGGAAAACCATTATGGTTTTACAAAATCTTGTCAATGTTAGAAGCTCCTCTACCTTCTCCAAACCTAGCGATGTGATTGGAATGTGTATGTAAATGTTCGCTTTGCTAATTTCTCAAGGACAATTATGTTTTAATATTTCATGTTATTTTGTATGGTTTTCTATAAATTTAGGTTGTGCATCTCCTCCAAGGTTGTAATAATAATATTAAAATACCGTTTGAATCGATTATTGCTACCCCTTCTAGCCCTAACCCCCCCCCCCCCAAAAAAAAGAGAGGATTTTCCACAGAAAATTTTTTGTCGCACATGGGCACATACAATGTGCCCATACATGAACATGGCCAACCAAAGAAGAAAACAAAGTTCATAAGGACCTTAAGACCATGAAAAACAAGCATGGTCCCTATCGTAGAAAATGCCCACCAAGCAAGAACTAAAGCCCATTACGCAGACCGCTAAGGTGTTTTTCGTGGTCCTCAGCACATAAAGGCGATGAAAACTTTACATTTCGAGGTGCATCCCAAGCTACGGCGTCAAAAGTTTTTGTGGTCTAATCCGCGAAAGATGAACGTTGAGTTCAAAATTTGACGCCCAAACAATGGGCGTCGCAGTTCAAACGTCGAACTCCCCGCGAAACTGTTTTCGTTCCCCAGATAATAAGGCCACGAAATTATGGCTATGGGTCATGAAATTGTGCGTGGCCCAATCCATTTTTTCTTGTATTGAGCGGTTGGATTGTGAGGCAAATGGGAGGAGAGAGAAAGATAGTGAGGCGCTCAATCACATGCAGCGAACACCTCATGCCTCACGGCTCACGAGTAGCCTCACGGCCATGAGGAGGCTCACAAGGAATGTTTTTCTGCTTTTTTATTTTTAAAAATATTTTTAATTAGTTTTTCTTCTTTTTTTTAATTCTAAAAATAGAGTTGTATGTTATAGGGTGGATCCATAAGTATTATTTTATTTGGTGAGCCAAAATAATGAGCCTTGCATTGAAGAAATAGAGAATTGTAAGCCAAAAAGTGGACTCACAAGTTGATGTGGCAATGGTAGGTCCCCACTGATGAGTCAAAAACCTAGCTCAACATTGGGAATGCTGAGCATATGCAATGTAAGGCTCGTAAGCCAAAAATTTGGCTCACGGTCCAAATAATACCATGCATCAGTGATCTGTTTCGGTTGCCCCACAGTCCAGCTCACTGTCGTGATCCACCCCCCACATATTTTCTCTCTTTCTCTTTTTTTTTTCCAACTAAACCTTTAAAAGTTTAAAGCCCAATAAGATAGTAGTAGCGGGGTCTATAAAATATTATTTTATTTGGTAATCCAAGTTAGTGATCTATAGGATGTAGAGAAAGAGAAAAAGTTGACTTGTGACATGATGTGGAAGGTGTGAACCCCCACTAATAATCCAAAATTATGGATCACAATTGCATATGCGCTTAAGGTGTTTGCTGCGAGACATCTATCGTCACCCACCCCCCAATTACAATTCAAAGAAGAAAGCAACTAACTCTCAGATGAAAAAGGTATCCACAACTATTTAATTAAGACGCAAAAATGTAACAAAATCTTGGGAGTGAGGCACCCTTCCACGCCATCCATCCTCGCCTCTCTGCTTCTATATAAGAAGACTGATTTACACAAAAATGAACCATATCCCCACAAACAAGTGAAGTACTCCTTTTAGTGCATCCACAAAATGCAAACCAATTACATGGAATACATTGAAATCTTTCTAGTCATCTTTTCCCTTTTGTTTCTATTTTGCGACTCTTTTTACAGAAAAGGTGGGCTCCCAACTAATTGGCCTGTTATTGGAATGCTTCCTGCACTCCTCAAAAATCATCATAGAATTCATGACTGCGCTGTCGAAGTCCTCGAAAAAACGTCAACTAACTTTCCTCGTGAAGGGTCCTTGGTTCAGCAATATGAAGTTGCTGGGCACAGTTGATCCTGCCAATGTACACCATATATTGAGCAAGAACGTTGGAAACTATCCCAGGGGCTCCAAATTCAAAGAAATATCTGAGGTTTTTGGTGATGGGATTTTTACTACAGACTGAGAAATGTGGCAGTGTCATCGAAAGATGGCTCAATCAGTTCTTGCTCATCCCAAGTTTCATGAGTTTTTGGTTGACAAGGTTTGGGAAAAAATAGAGAGTGGGCTGATTCCACTCTTGGACCATGCCTCTGAGCAGCGGTTGGAAATTGACTTGCAAGATTTGTTTGGAAGGTTTTTATTTGATATAATTTCTGCGGTAGTCATGGACTATGATCCTGGAAGTTTATCCATTGATTTGCCTAACCTTCCATTCTTGAAGGCCCTACATGATTTCGAAGAGGTGATAGTGTATCGTTATGTAGTGCCAACTTGTGTCTGGAAATTTCAAAGGCGGCTAGGCATTGGGCAAGAGAAAAAGCACAAAGAAGCTTGGAAAATAATTGATGATTTCATCTATGGGCACATATCTAAGAGGCGAGCAGAATTAATGGGCAAGAATTCACAATCTAAGGCATGCAAAGTAGGTTATGGGTTGGGGGTTGACCTAATGGCAATATACATGGATGAAGCAAGGAAGAGTGTTGAAATTGGAAGTAACGGTGATAAATTTTTGAGGGACACAATCCTAGCCTTTTTGGCTGCTGGACGAGGTCCTGTTGGTGCAGCTTTAGCCTGGTTCTTCTACCTTCTGACAAAAAATCCGCATGTCCTATCCAAAATCAAAGAAGAACTCGATACTATGACAGCACAAGTGCGATATCATCACACTGATGATGATATTATGTGGAATCGATATAAAATTTTGTCAAGAAATTTTCAGGACCTCAAAGACAAGTTAATCTATCTCCCTGCTGCGGTATGTGAAGCCTTAAGGTTGTACCCTCCGGTGCCATTCAATACCAGGGTGCCTATAGAGCCAGACACCCTCCCCAGAGGCCATAAAGTGGGTTCGAGTATGCAAATTATCTTTGACATGTATGCCATGGGAAGGATGAAGTCTCTATGGGGAGAAGATTGCTACGAGTTTAAGCCCGAGAGATGGATACTAGAAACAGGTAAGATTAGATTTGTGCCTTCACATCAGTTCTTGGCCTTTAGTACAGGGCCAAGGACTTGTGTAGGAAAAAATATGGCGTTGACCATGATGAAAGCTGCTACGATAGCCATAATAAGCAGAGGTATCATATCGAACCAGCACTAGCACATCCTGTAGTTCCTCATGCCTCGATGATTCTTCATATGAAACAAGGATTCAAGGTTAAGGTGGCCGCTTATTGGTCACATTTATGAATGATAGTAAACTTGCATATGGAAGCTTTTTTTGGGGTGGAGCAAGGTAATCAAATGGAAGCTTTACTTGTAATAGAATATAAACTGTTGATTCCTTCAGCTATAAATTTATGGGACTTCGTACTACTATTTTTTTGGTCTGTTGGTAGTCTAGTCCTTCCCTGTATATCTATCCATGATTTAATATAACTATCACTTTTCTCCAAAAAAAATAAATAAATTACAAGTGTTTTCTTGAGCTGTTCAAAAATTGAACTTTAAAGATGTCGGTATGGTCTACTCTATGATTAGCTAGAGCGATATTGGCTTCTCTTGGTCAATCACAACTCTTTCTGCTCTATTTTTATAATAATTGATCAAATTAATTCCCAAAGTTCCTCTGATAAAGAAAAGCATGACGATAAAGGTCTTGGTAGCCACAAATATATCATCTTAAATTGACCTAAATTGACATTGTAAGTTTTGAATTCAGTTACCAAATTTGTAATTGTTAAGCCTCTTGATTGGCTGAGGTAGGACAACCCGGTATCATAGATTCCAACATTGAGGCCCTATTCCTTTTCACGATAGTGAGCATTTAAGTTATAGCTTGCATTTCCTTATAGTTTTTAATAATTCCTTATAACTTCTTACATTTTTTAATATTTTTTTACATTTTCTTGTATCTCCTTACATCTCTTATATATTTTTTACTAGTTTTAATTTCAATGCACATGCATGACTAAATTAAACATGTGAGGATTGAGAAATAGTGAACAATTCATTATTTTCTCTAAACACTTATAGAAGAGATAGGCATGTAACTCTTAATCACTTATCAAATGAAACAAAAGTAAAACATATGTTGTTTAAGTATAAAAAATGCGCAGAACTATTCACAAAAAGTTGTTTATAACAAAAATAAATGCTATTATGACAGGATCATTTGTGAACATTTTAAAAAGTTTAGTGATAATTTTTACAGATTTTGGAAAGTTCTGTCGTAATCTTCGTAAGTTCGAATCTATTCATTTAACCATTAAAAATAAATTAAAACATAAGGAGAAAATAAGAAGTTATTTCTAGCAAATTTCATTAAATTTTTTTTCTAGAAAAGAAAATGATTGAAAAGTCACAATGATTAAAAAATATTTTAGTCATGCATAGATATAATGCATCACAAAATTATCCTAAAATAAATGAATTAATGCCATTTAAGCTAAATATTTTAAAGGAGTGGCGAACGCCCCCCTCCCCCACCCCAAAAAAATAAAGGAGTGAAGAAATTTTAAGATAAGAAATCTAAAACATAAAGGATGTTCATTAACAACGTTTTGAATAACGTACCAAGCCAACATATTAATTAGTCAATTTTTAGTATTCGATAACCTAACATTTGGAAGACGAGTATTTCAAGTAACGTTTTAGTATTTCAAGCAACATTTCAAAAAAGCTAATAATATTAGCTTTTGACATTCAAAAGTGATGTTTCATTTTTCTTTGGCCAAAAAATATGCTTTAGAAATTTTATATTTGAAAATTGTCTATCTTTTATGTCAATTTGCATCAATCAACCAACCTCATAACTAAATTTGCCGATCACATTTGTTTCAAATACTCGTTTAAACAGTTGTTCGCTAATAGTCAAATTAGAACCGTCATTCGCTACCTAAACAATTATGCGCTAACTGAACTGTTATTCACTACTTAAACAACTAATTTTGTCGAACATGGCCAAAAACTTAGGATATAACCATTTACCTCATATTGTATATAAAATGACCATACATTCATCAAATATAAAGTGACTCATATAGATTACATAATTACAAACTATTTTCGGAAGGATTCTTCCAAGAATGATTACTATTGGCATAGATAAATTTAAAATTTTCATGCTTAATGTGCTAAATCTTTAATTTGCGATAGATTAGAGAATTAAATACGTTCAAGGAGAAGTAATGACATAATAGTTACTTAAATTGTCGAAAAAATAATTTAAAGTGGAAAGTGAATATATTAAATCAATATGTATCTAGAACATTAGAATGGAGTTCATGATCAGTATATTTATATAAAAGATTTTGACTCTATACATAACATAAACAAATAAAATACAGTATATTTTGTGATTTCATCAAACACGGCAGGTATATCACTAAGTTCATTAGTTCACCTCTCTCTTGTCATGCCACCCCATCATAAGTTCATAATCCCCAGGACCCAACATTACTTCAAAGCAAACGCAATGGTCGCCCCGTGGGAAGGAAATGGAGGGGGCGAGCCACCGGACCATCCACCGGCGTGCACTGATCGGCTCACGGCCTCTAGTCCGCGGGAGGCTGCAGGGGGCAAGCCTTCTCCTTTTCTTTTTTCTTTTTTTTTCTTTTTTTAAATTTTTATTTATTTTTTTTGTTTTATTTTTGAATTTTAAAGTTGTTGGATATTAGTATGTGAACCCACAAATATTATTTTATTTAGTGAATTAAAGTGATGAATCAATCATTAAAAAGTATAAACTTGAAAGATCAAAAATTTAAAACAAAATTAATATAACAATAATAAATCCTCATAGATGAATCAAAAAATTAACTCATCATTCTCTTTGCTCTCAACCACGCTGAAGCCCGACTGTCAACGTAGAAATTAAAACTGCAGTTGGAATTTATTGTTGCAATTTGCGATTGATGCACGTATATTAAAGGGGGAGACAGTGGGGATTCGGGAAAGTGTAATTTATTTACAAATATGGACACTGGAAGGAAAAGACAAAAGAGAGAGGGTATACAGTGAGAAATCAGATGAGAAAGACTGAAAGACGTGTCCCCCGCCCAGCAAACTGTTTTCATGCATTAATGATTTATTGTCTAGTAGGATGATGGTCAAAAATATGTGACTCGAGCTTTAGTTGCGGCGCAAATGACTGAAACTAATGCGAGATTAAAGTTTATATTATATTTTTAAAAGAGTATTTTTTTATAGACTATATTAATATTAGATATTAAAATTAATTTATATAATAAATATACACTAAAAAAGTATATATAAATAATAAATTAGAGTACACACTTTTAAATATATGATATATATTATCATGTGAGATTGACATCTGCAGACTAATGGTGGGAATATTCATAATAGACCCATATTTAATCCTATTCAAATATAGAATTCCTACAGCATATTCCGTCGGACATTCTCTGATAAAACTCGTATTTCACTTTATTTTTTCATTGTTTATTTCGTAAAATAAAGAGAAATAGAGAGAGAGATGGAGCGCTGTCACTTGCCATCGCCCCACCGTCGGTTGTTACTATCACCTCATCTCATCGTCGACTTTTTGATAAGGTTTTCTCATGCGTAATTTGTATAAATTTATTGCTAATTAATTATATGCGTTGAATTTAATAATTTGTATAATTGGTTTGCATGTAACTATGCAAATTTAATAGTTCATATAGTTAGTTTGTTACGTTGATGTTAGTTTGTTAGAATGATAATTTACTCTCAATTTTGTACTTTGTTATTAAAGATTATAATTTTTAATTAATGAAGCATAATTTAATGATAATATCAATTTAACGTTAATGATGAGAATTTATTGTATATTAGATACATTCAAAAATATTTTTATAGTTTAGTATTATATTTTTTATTTTTTAAAAATTCTGACGGAATTTCCGGCAGAATCCGGCTGTTCCGACATAATTCGATGGGATCCCGAAAAAAACAATTTCGTGAATTTTCGTTTGCATCTAACGGATGAGTCCGTCGGCCCCTAACTCCGTTGGACAAGCGGTCCGATGGACTTACTATTTCCGTCGGAACGTCTTCCCGGCCCTCCTTATTCCAACGGACGCAGTCGGCCAGAATTTTTTTCGAAAAATGTTGCTTTTTCCATCAGAAAATCCGTCGAAAAAAGTTGATTTTTCAGTAGTGTTTCAATCAACTGTTTTTTAAAAAAAGTGTTTGGTAAAATTAGTTATTTCTAAAAAATATTTTTGATAAAATTTCATTTATACCCATATCTATTATTTACCACCGAAGATGAATTTTTTTAATTAGTTGGTCACTGATTTCCTTTTCAATATGAATCAAATTTAGGTGATATGTGCTATTTACGTTCACTCATATAATCCCATTTTATTACTAGTTATTAAATATTGTTATTTATTTATTCATGACTTATTTTTTAATCCAATTTTCTTTTCAATCTAAATTAAAAATTATGTGATATTTAAGGGCCATAGAACAACCTTGTTTTGTTGTTCATTTAGAAAAATTTCTATTTATTATTAGTTTAACTTTATTTCAATATGAATTATTTTTTTTTGAAGCAGGGATAAATAAAGAATTAAAATTTGTATTACATTTAATATTAACATATAAAATTAGCAAAAATGAATGATTTTATATTTTTATCAACCACTAAAATAAATTATGAAGGTACGATTACTATGGATCATTATTTGATTCGAATTTGAAGAAGTAACTAAAACCTTAGAAACGAGAGTGCAAGAAAATATATGAATTTTATTTATGATATTTAATCAAGGGTAATTTGATCTTTTACATTAAATTCAAAAACATTCAGCTTGAAAAAAGTTACAAATACTAACTTTTTGAAAAATAGCACTTTGGGTGAACAAATTATTTCAAAAAATTATTTATTAAATAACTATTTAACTTAATCAAATAATTAAAACAATTCTAAAAAGTTATTTTTGAACAAAATTTTATCTAGAAAACTATATACGAACACCCTCATAAATTATTTGATTAGTATATTATATATTATATAAATCGTTAGAGAAATTGATTGATGGACATTTGATGCGCACAACTATAACACTCGTTCACTACAAATGAGGTGTAAAAAGTAGCTACAAGTTTAGATGGAGAGAATTTTGATGTACTCACGTTCCTGATCCAAATGTCATTCGCTCCAAGAAGCATTTATGAAGATATGACAACAACTAATTACGCAGCAAAAAAGCAACCAGGGTTCGCAAATCATCTATTGCCAACGTTCTTCGCCATTAATATCTGTAACTTCCACTGCCAACGCTCCCAATTCAACCCACGAAGTGCGTGTGAGATGCTGGGGCGAACGTAGTAGAAGTGATAGAAGTGACTTGTATGGCATGACTTGTAAACCGTTTGGATTCAATGTAGAAATACACGGCACAATTCAGCTCCTTCACCGTTATAGCATTCCTAGTAGGAGTTTTAGGTTTTGAAACTCTGATCTATTATGTCAATAAAAATTTTATAATTTTAAAATTTATATTTTATCACTTCTTCAATTTATGAAACTTAATTTTAATTATTTAATAAAAATATTTATCATTGATTCACCTTATAATACACAACTTATTTTTAAAATCATTTAAAATTATATATTTACTTCAAAAAAACCAAAAAGAAATATTTTAAAATGGTGGATAGTGACACGCGGGGAGACACTCCCCCGCGTGTCACACGTGTTTCCATATGATCAGGGAGGCAAATTTGACACGCAGCAGACACGCGGGCCCTATCATTTGCCTCGCATGTCATCGGCTGCTAGTGCTCTTAGGGGCTAACACAATTTTGGAGTATTTTAAAATTGAACGAAAATGGTTAAATGGTTTCCATATCAGCTACTATTCCCAGTTCTGGTTTCCCAAACAGAAATACTCGGGATAAAAGTGGAGAATTAGTCAAATTAGGAAAAATGGAAAAAAATTATTGATCCTTTCCTTTTCTTTTTAGTTTTCTTTTTTCTATTTCTGTTTCAAATAGAGGGGTCTATTTTTTAAACATATGTTGGATAATGTTTTTCTTTATCTTGGTGTGTTATGATCTAATATACCCCTGAAATGGTTAAAAATAACTTCCTAGGGCTGCAATTTTCAATTTGGGAGTAGTAGGTACCCTAGAACTGAAATTGGAACTGATTTGAACGGTTTCAGTGTCGATTTATGATAAGGAACCTCCTTCCCTAAGATATTATTTTCAGCATAATTTAGGTAGGCGTATCTTAAAGATTTTATTTTATCAGAATTACCCAGTAATTGTATTTAAGAACAATTTTTTTTCTTGCTTTCCAAGTTAGAGAATATTAGGGTTTCTCATGTATAAAAGTGATGACCGCCTGCGTGAAGAAGGAGGAGAATTTGAGAACGTATTTTCGACCTTAGCTAAACCCATGGCCAAGCTTGTCCCTCATTCATGCTTAATTTTATTCAACCAATTTCTACATGGTATCAAAGTCATGAGTGGGGGAAAAGGGTTTGTTATTGAAAACCAGTCGCCTTACTATTTTCACTCATCAGAAGGTACTGGAGTTACAATTATTTCAATGATCTTCAATGGGAAAAATTATGAACTATGGCAGAAGGCTATAAGAATCGCTTTAAAATCCAAAAATAAGTTAGGGTTCATAGAGGGAACCTTAACTAAGCCAATACCAAAAGGAGAAGATTTGAGTGAGTTGAACGCATATGAGATGGTCAACTCTATGATCTGTTCTTGGATCATCAATGTCATTGATCCAAAGCTGCATACCAATGTAGTTTACGCTGAAACAGCTTACAAGATGTGGGAAAAATCTACATAAGTGTTATGCCGTAGCTAACACCCCTAAGATGTATCAACTCAAAACTGACCTTGCACCATGTAAACAAGGCAGCCTAGAGGTTGTGGAATTTTATTCAAAACTGATGGGGATGTAGAGCGAACTGGAGAACTATGCAAAAGTACCACAGTGCACATGTGGTAATTGTGAGTGCAAAATCGGGAGTAGAATCACGAAGATGGCACAAGATGAGAAGAGCCATCAGTTTTTGATAGGACTAAACGACGAGGTATCTTCTACCATTCGCAGTCAAATTTTGGCACTTGAACCGTTACCTACTCTTGTTATCATATTCAATATGGTGATGCAAGAGGAAAATCATAGAAGAGTCATGATGAAAAGAGATAATCGATCAGAAAATATGGTAGCTTTTGCCACAAGAGAACACACGAACGAAAGACCAACCTGCAAGCACTATGGTCGGTATGGACACGATGAGGCGAATTGTTATGAAATCATTGGCTATCCACCAAACAGGGGCAGCCGTGGCTGAGGGCGAGGCAGTCGAGGTGGAGGCCGAGCAAACAGAGGGGACACAAACAATGGACGTGGAGGCGGGCGTGAAACTGCTCACTCGGTTCAAGCCCATAATCAAGGCCTAGCAGCCCACGCCTCAGCAGAATTCAGTCCAGCCAACCCAGCAGGCTACGGCCCAATTCACGGTGCAGTAACATTCGGACCAGCTGGTTCCTCAGGCCCAGTGAGCTCAGCAAACTACGCCCCAACAGCAAATCTTAGGCCAATGGCTGCAGCAACGGTTCCGGGTCTGACCCAGGATCAACTCCAAAAATTACTCAGCCTCATCGAAAGCCCAAAGCCCGGCTTTGATAAAATTTCAGATAATAAACCTTGGATGTTTGATAGTGGAGCGCCATGCCACATGACAGGAGGCTTGAACCTAATTCAGGAAATTAAGAAAATTGACTCGGCTGCTATAGGATTGCCAAACGGGACGCACACTCTAGCGAGCCAAGAGGGATCCGTGCTGTTGGGCAAACAGATCAAACTAAATAAAGTTTTATATGTTCATTCTCTTAAGTGTAATCTTGTATCTATTCCCAAATTATGTAAGGAACTAAATTGTAGTGTTAAATTTTATGATGATTTTTGTGTGTCGCAGGACCTTATTTTAAGGAATTCGATTGGTGTGGGTAAGCAAAGCGGAGGAGTCTACTTCTTCACAGAGGGATCGGTGGAGGAGAGGACAGTGAACATGGTCAGTTCCATTGATTTATGGCACAGAAGACTAGGGCATCCTTCATATGAAGTTCTTTCCAATATGTTTAGTAGCTTACAAGTGAATTTTGATAATAAAAAAAAATGTATGTGAAACCTGCTGCCGTGCAAAGCAAACCAGGAATTGTTTTCCCTTAAGCTCCAATAAAGTTGAAAAGATTTTTCAACTTATTCATTGTGATATTTGGGGATTGCGAATCTTCAACCAATGGAGCTCATTATTTCCTTACTATTGTGGATGATGCGAGTCGGGCAACTTGGGTCTATTTAATGGTTGATAAGAGGGAGACAAGCCACTTTTTGAGGGAGTTTATCATTATGGTCAAAAACAAATTTGACACCAGTGTCAAAGTTGTGCGAAGTGATAATGGGTTGGAATTTACCTCTAAACCAATGCAACAATTTTACCATGACCATGGCATTTTACGCCAAAGTAGTTGTACATCGAAACCCCCCAACAAAATGGTAGAGTCAAACGAAAACATAGACATGTTCTAAATGTGGCAAGAGCACTCCTTTTCCAAGCCAATTTGCATATAAAGTTCTGGGGTGAGTGTGTGCTAACAATCGTGCATCTAATTAATCGTACACCAAGGAAGGTTTTGCAGGGAAAAACTCCATTTGAGGCTCTTTATAAGAAAAAGCCCTCTTATGACCATCTTAAAATTTTTGGGACATTCTGTTTTGCCCAAAACAAAAGAGTTAGGGACAAGTTCACACGAAGGGGGAGAAAGTGTGTTTTTTTGGGCTATCATTTTGGACAAAAGGGTTGAAAATTGTTTGATCTAGAAACCCAAGACTTTTTGGTCTCCCAGGACGTTGTCTTCCACGAAAATATCTTTCCCTATGCTTTGAACTCCACCTTAGCACCCTCCTCTACCATCCCAAGTCTTTCCCATCTGCTGTTTTTTAATGATACCGATTTAGTGTCGTTTCCCCAAAATCCACCCAACTCATGTGCAAGGGGGAGCTTTGGGCCTGGGAATTGCAGTGTATTGCGTGGGCTCGAATCTAGTGCAGAGACCAACCCAGCTCACCGAGAAGACGCCGAGGAAGCCCCGCCAACTCAGCCCAGTTCAGCACTCTCTCAGCCCAACTCTCTGCCACTTGAGCGGGCCCTAGGGCCTTCTCAGGCTGGTCCAGCTCACCGGTTGCCTGCCATGTCACAAGCCGGAGATGAAGCATCAGCCAAGCCCACGCCGAGCCCCGTTGATTCTTCTATGTCCTTACGACAGACGGACCAGCCCAGTATGAAGCTTGCCAAATACAATGACTACTTGTGTTACAGCGCCAGGCCCACTGATCCTGTCCTCCACGACTCCTCCTCATTTACTGTCCCGCATTCAAGAGGATCATCAGGTACACGATATCCTCCAACTAATTATGTCACATCTACTAAATTCTCGCCTTCATATTGAAAATTTTTAGCTGCTCTCACAAGGGTTGTTGAGCCAACATATTTTCATGAAGCAGTCCAAGATCCAAAGTGGCATCAGGCCATGGCAGAGGAGATTGAGGCTTTAGAAAAGAATGGTACTTGGTCCCTTGAGGATCTATCTCCTAGTGGACAAGAAGCCTATCAGTTGTAAATAGGTATATCGCGTTAAGTATAATGCCGATGGGAGCATATAGTGCTACAAGGCCCGATTGGTTATTTGTGGCGACCACCAGGTCGAAGGGTTTGACTACACTGAAACGGTTGCTCCTGTTGCCAAAATGACAAGTGTGCGCCTCTTTTTATCCATGGCCGTCGCCAAAGGATGGGAACTTCACTAGCTAGATGTTAACAACGCCTTCCTACATGGCGATTTAGATGAAGAAGTCTACATGCGTTTGCCTCCAGGTTTCCGTTCCAATGATCCCACCAAGGTATGTCGTCTAAAGAAGTCTTTGTATGGTCTCCGCCAAGCTCCACGGTAGTGGTTCGCCAAGTTATCCAGTAAGCTCAATGAGTATGGTTTTGTTTGCACCTATGTTGACTACTCACTATTTATCTATCCCCAGCAAGATGTTTTCATGGGATTACTTGTTTATGTGGATGACATAGTTCTTGCCTCCAATAATGTTGCTGCTTCTTAAAAATTCAAAGCCTACCTTCATGCTTATTTCAGTATTAAGGACTTAGGGCCTTTAAAATATTTCTTGGCATTGAAATCATACGTGGGCCAGAAGGCATGTTTCTATGTCAGCACAAATATGCCCTTGACATTATTGAAGAATGTGGGCTTCTCGGTGCTAAGCCTACCGAATTTCCCATTGAGGAAAATCACAAACTTGCCTTACCAGCGAACGGGAACTTCATGATGCCACACGTTATAGAAGACTGGTGGGGCGCCTCATCTATCTCACTATCACTAGGCTTGAGTTGACTTATGCTGTCCATGTCTTTTCTTAGTTCATGCAGTCCCCCCGCGATGAACACATGGATACTGCATTGCGGGTGGTGTGCTATCTCAAATGAACTGCGGGTGATGGCCTTTTTCTTCATGCTGACAATACCTTGCAGATCTATGCCTACTGCGACTCTGATTGGGGTGGTTGTCCCCTATCGCGTCATTCTCTTACCGGCTACTTCATTACTCTCGGTGGCTCCCCTATCTCTTGGAAGACTAAGAAGCAAGCCACCATCTCCCGATCTTCCGTTTAAGCTGAGTATCGTGCCATGGTTGTTTCCACCAGCGAGCTGGTTTGGGTTCGTACCTTTCTTGCGGCCCACGGGATTTTTCTCCACCAACCCATGAAGCTCTTTTGCGACAGCCAAGCTGCCTTACATATCGCCAAAGATCCCGTTTTCTATGAGCGAATGTTAAGTTAAAAATACCGCAAGTGCACCGTGCCAATTGTAGTTAGCAACGACAAGTACGGGTCGTATTCCACAGGGAGTTGGGTTTCAAGTACCAAAGCTTGCCCAAGCATATCAATCTAGGCCAGAGAGAGAGTGAAGGAAGCAGGACTAAACTACTAAAACAAATAAACAAAAAGGGACTTGGGTTTATGATTTCACCAAGTGATGAACCAGTTAATCAAGACGAGTCATACCCTACCCAAACCACACTGAGAACACGAGATGGTCGGTTGTACCATTAAAGACCACTCAAGCCCTCTCTCAATGATCATGAGCTAGTCTAATTCGCCTAACCACCTATTTTCATGGGGTTAGCCCAATTAGACCACAAAATTTGGAACCCTTGGACCTAGCTCAGATCGAGTACTATTTTCATGTCCCGAATTCGGCTATCCTCTCTTCCACACTAGCTAATTGACATCACATTTCAGCATAAGTCAACAACCCAAAAATATGGATGAAAGCTCTCTCAAGCATTTCATCGAACACTTGGCGGGCGTGAGGGACACCTCTAGGTTCCAAGCATGGATTGGGTATGGCTAGGTCTAAAACAAGATCAGTTAGCCATCAAGAGGCCAATCACAAACCAAGCTTAAAAAAATCTAACTACTAATTTGTAGAAGGCAAAAAGTCTACGACAAATCGAATCGTGCCACGTGTAAACTCTTGCTAGTTGGTCAAAATAAGGGTCCTTCTCGTTCATTTGGGGCATTCAGCATTGACATAATTTAGAGCTCAGACAGCAAGGAGCATCCAGCTACCAAGCGAAAAGGATCAAGACGTGCAGAGCTTCAGAAACCACAATTAGCCACTTGCAGATCAAAATCAAGAGCTGCCTTCAAAGTTCTTCAGCTGATTTGCATCAACCGAGATCAAGCATCAAGCCCTCGCAATATTCAAGTCATTAGGAGATCGAATCAGAGGATCATTTTATTGTATTAAATTCAGATATTGTACCTATATACAACATAAATACAAAATTCAATTTGTTTATGAATTTCTTGTCTAATTTATTTTAGGCGCGAAATTTATGTTTACAAATTTTTGGCACGCTCGGTGGGACATTCTTTGCCTCTCATCTCTTTGTCGAAACCACAAACTCGACATTCCCTCGAAGACGACATGGTCCCTAAGACTGCCATCTCTCAACCTTCAAGGAAAGCTATCCGACCCACATCTCAAGGATCGACAACCGCTAGCGTTACATCTAGCGGAGTTATGACTAGAAGCATGGCAAAAGCTGCTGCTGTGATTGCCATAAAACAATCAGTTGGGACTGTCCCGTCACAGTTTCGCAAGATCCCAAGCCTGGACTCCAACCTGCCTAAAGGAGTTAGCAAAGTCACTTCGCATCCTTTGAAGCAAAAATCTGTTGTTGGCTTCAAAATGCATCAAACAATTCCGCAAGTAATGGATGAGCTCCAAACTCAGGCAAACCCTACCGTCTAACCTTTCGGTGAGGAAGATCATGGTTATATTAGCAGTGACTCCTCACCACCATCGCCAAGGGAGCTAGTTGTTGAATCAGAGACTGAGTCCTCAAACTCTGTCATTATGCCAACCATGGTGATGGAGGTGACCAACGTAGAAGAACAGCTCGCAAATATGAAAGCAACATTAGAGAGGCTCGCTAAAGAGAGTCTAGAGAAAGACGCTCAAATCAAGCGTCAAAGTGAGCAGATTGCTACTCTAATAAAGAAGCTGGAAAAGCAAATATTCGAGTCCTCTAGCAAAGGCTCAAATGGCGAAGAGTCTGATAAGGAGTCTAACGGCAGTGAAGACTCTGATGACGAACGCATGAAAAAGAAGGAATCCTCATTGGGCTCGATGTCCGTTGAACAGATTCAAAGTCTAATTGCAAATGCTGTTAAGGCTCAATTGAGGGGAGGAACTCGCAAGACGCATTTGTACACTAAGACTTATATGAAAAGGATTGATGTCCTTCGTATGCCCCATGGCTACCAACCCCCTAAATTCAACCAATTTGATAGTAAGGGCAATCCCAAACAGCACATCGCTCACTTCATTGAGACGTGTACCAATGCTGGCACGGAGGGAGATAGGTTGGTGAAGCAGTTTGCTCGATCTCTCAAAGGGATCGCCTTCGATTGGTATATAGACATGAAGCCCGAGTCTATTAACAGTTAGGAACAAATGGAACATGAATTCCTCAACAGGTTCTATAGTACTTAGCGCACTGTTAGTATGGCGGAGTTGACAAATACTAAGCAGTGGAAGGATGAGCCGGTCCCCGATTACATCAACCGCTGGAGATTTCTCAGCCTCGAATGCAAAGACCGTTTGTCCGAGGCCTTCGCTGTCGGGATGTGTGCTCAGGGCATGGAGTGGGACCTGCTTTATGTCTTGCAGATGAGCAAGCCTAGGACCTTCCAAGAGCTAGCTACGAAGGCACATGACATGGAAATGATGATAGCAAATAGTCGCAGCAAACCATCCTCCTTATATGAGTTCAGGAAGGACAAAGGTGAGATCAAGAAGAACTCAAAGCCTTCCAAGGCACCAGCAAAGGAATCCATGGCCACTTCCATTGAGGAACCTGTACGGATTTCAGGGAAATTTAGGCCAGAAGAAAAGAAAGGAGCATCCTCGAGGGATGTTGGACGGAAGCGACCTACGTTGAAGGAGCTCCAAGAAAAGAAGTACCCATTTCCTGATTCGGACTTGTCAGGGCTGCTAGATGACCTACTTGAAAATAGGATCATCGAACTCCCTGAACTTAAGCGACAAGAAGAAGCTGGAAGGACAAGCGACCCGAAGTACTGTCGCTATCACAGGGTTGTTAGCCATCCTTTAGAGAAATGCATTATTCTTAAAGAGCGCATTATGCAACTAGCCACGGATGGAAAGATCATATTGGACCTGGATGACTCCGTCGGGGCCAATCATATTTCTGCTGATGTGGAGTACTCTCATTCATCGTGGCAACAAAGGCCTACTTGATCTTATCAACAAAGGGATAGCAGCGCAATCCGCTCTCAATGACTATTCACCATTTAGTTCGGAAGCTTGGAACCTGCCGTCGTTCCCTTGACGGTTAGAGGACCGGTGATGGAGATAAATTCCAATCCGGCTGAAGACGAAGAAGGGTGGACGTTTGTTACTCGAAGGAGGCCAAGGAATCCAAAACAAGCTCAGCCACCGCCCCTTCGCCAAAGAAAGAGACAAGGCAGGAGGAAGATTTCTCGATGTGCGAAGAGCAAGAAAAAGTCAAAGGCTAGCAAGAGACAGGAAGTCCAACCTATTGACTTACTCGAACAGGAGCCGCTCGTTCTTATCACACTGGAGGAATTTTTTCCAGTGAGATTTTTTGAGAAGATCACTGTTAACATGACTTCGTGTTATGAGCTGAAGAATGAAGAAGATGAGAATGAATCAAAGTTAGAAAAACCTCCCAAAAATAATGGTGAGGCTCTAACTAGTTTAGAGACCTTGCCGATCTGTGACGATTGGAGGCAAATCTTCAGCTTGCAGAAAGAGATACGTCAACAGATTGTTGCTGCCTTGCAGCACCCAAAGCTTTATGTTGACAAGGTGAATAGTACGGGTGAACTAGTGAAAGATGTTGTTCATTGTGCTGCTTGCAACACCGCCATCACTTTTACTAATGATGACCTGCTGTTGGGCTCCAAGCCTCACAACCGCCCCCTGTTCGTCACCAGTTACATCAGGGAGCAAAAAGTCAGACGGATCCTTGTAGATGGAGGGTCAGCTGTTAACATCATGCCTAAGTCTACGATGAACGACTTGGGGGATCACAGTGGAAGAGCTTTCTAAGAGCCAAATGGTGATTCGGGGATTTAGCCTAAAAACTCAACGCGCGATTGGTATGATCCGCTTGGAATTGATAATGGGAGACCTATCGACATGTTCGATCTTCCTTTTAATTGACTCTAAGACTTCCTAAAAGTTGTTTCTCGGACGCCCATGGCTTCATGAGCATGGAATAGTAGCTTCAACTCTCCATCAATGGCTCAAGTATTATCGCGGAGGAGAAAGAAAGATTGATGGGGATGCTAGGCCATTTACTAAAGTAGAGTCACATTTCGCTCATGCTAAATTCTTTGAAGAAGCTGCGGCACCTAAAGAGATGATGATATCAACGATTGCCTCCACAGGTGACCCAAAAGTTACCAAGAATCCGCAAACAACCATAGAACACGATGGTGTGAAAGAACAACAACAAGGCAAAGAAGATGATGAAGAAGCTAGTGAGACGCAACCCGCTAAACAGGTCGCAAAACAGGTGGTTGCTTCAACAAACTCTATGACACCGATTTTGAGGTATGTTCCGAAATCCCATCGTAGGGAAGGAGAATCACCTTTCAGTGGCGTTGTACATGGAAATGAGGAGGGTAAGGCTATGAAGAAGGATAGCAGGGCCAACTTGAACACCCGTAAGAAAGTGTTACGTTGCCAACGCAAAACATGTACCAACCGAACGTGAGCAGGCACCCCCTCCCTGGTTTTGTTTCCTCTTCTAAGGCTTTGTTGAAAGAAGAAGAGGTGTTGCTGCATATGCGTACCAAGGACGGATTTGATCCAAATGCATACAAGCTTATGGAAAGAGTCGGTTATAACTTCCAAAACCCAGCTATCTTAGGGAAGGTAATCGAAGTCAAGCCTCATGGCCTCAATGATACTCAAAAAATGATCCAAGAGCAAGGAGGTTCAGTGAGTGTCTCTGAAGTCGGACTTGGTTACACACCATTACAGCCAGTCGAAATCTCGGGGCGACGAAAGAACAAAGCAGTCAGTCGTTCAACACATCTCTGCCGAGGAGATAGATAAGAGTGAAAAGGAGGATGATCCACCTAGCAAGAGGACGTCTGTATTTGACAGATTACAATTGTCGAGTTCAACAAGACGACCATCTGTCTTCACCATAATTGGGGCACAGCCAAAGCCTTCAGAATTCAATGGGATCAAGAAAGGGATAGAGCTCTTGAAGACGTCTTCCCAAAGGTTCAAAGGTTCCGTATTTAACCGTCTAGGTGATACAAATGAAGTACGAAGTTATATTCCTTCATGGATGGAATGACTTTCAACCTTGGACGTTAAGACAGAAGGTTCATTGCGAGTGAAAAGGCGCACTGTGATCCTCACTAGTCAACAAAGCAACCCTGACTCGAACGAGGAGGAAGAGCGAGGTGAAATGACTTCCTCTCACAATATCACAAGTCGAGAATGCGAGGATTTGAACTCGGAGACGGAGCTTGCAGAGAGTCATAAAACCCTTGAGGACGGAGGGCAAGCTATGGTCGATGATCTGAAAGAATTGAATCTTGGTACCACAGACGAACCTCGCCTCATTTATATAAGTTCATTGCTAAAGCCCAATGAAGAAAGTCAGTACTTTAATCTTCTCTCGGAATATAAGGACATGTTCGCATAGAGCTATAAGGAAATGCCAGGGCTTAATCCCAAAGTTGTTGTTCATCGCCTGTCCATCAAAAGGGGAGTGTCTCCAAAGAAGTAGCCCTAGCAACGTTTTCATCCAAAGTTGGTACCTGAAATTGAAAAAGAAGTCAATAAACTCATTGAAGTAGGGTTCGTTCGGGAGGTAAAATATCCAACCTAGATCACAAACATTGTCCCCATAAGGAAGAAAAATGGGCAACTTCGCATCTACGTAGACTTTCGGGATCTCAATGAGGCATGTCCAAAGGACGATTTTTTGCTCCCTGTCACCGAACTCATGGTTGATTCGACTACGGGGCACGAGGCCTTATCATTCATGGATTGTACTGCAGGGTATAATCAAATCCAAATGGCGCCAGAAGACCAGGAGGCCACAACCTTTCGAACACCCAAAGGCATTTTCTGTTACAAAGTGATGCCTTTCAACTTAAAGAATGCGGGGGCAACATATCAAAGGGTAATGCAAAACATTTTTGATGATATGCTGCACAAGACAATTGAGTGTTACATCGATGACTTGGTGGTTGGTCAAATCTAAAAAGAAATGTGAGCATATTCCAGATTTTCGTAGCATCTTCGAACGTCTGCGGAAATCTCAGTTGAAGATGAACCCACTCAAATGTGCATTTGGAGTCCCTTTTGGGAAATTCTTGGGCTTTGTCGTCCGCCATAAAGGGATCGTGATTGACCAAGCCATGATCAAAGCAATCCAAGAAATGCCTGAGCCTAAGAATCTCAAAGAGCTTCTTGGCCTTCAAGGTCGCCTGGCATATATTCGAAGGTTCATATCAAATCTAGCTGGATGTTGTCATCCTTTCAACCACCTTATGAAAAAGGGAGCACCCTTTGATTGGGACGAGTCATGCCGCGAAGCCTTCGTGAAAATCAAGAAGTACTTGTTGAACCCTCCGGTATTGGGAGCACCAGTCCCTGGCAAGCCTCTTATACTCTACATCGCAGCTTAAGAACAATCATTAGGAGCACTGTGTGTTCAAAACAATGAGGAAGGAAAAGAAGTAGCTCTGTATTATTTAAGGCGTACATTGGTGGGGGCAGAATTGAAGTATTCACCCATGGAAAAGATCTGCTTGTCACTCGTATTTGCTGTTCAAAAAACTCAAACATTACATGCAGGCATATATAGTGCATGTGGTTTCTAAAGCCGATCCCATCAAGTACATTCTGTCGAGGCTGGACGTCAGTGGGCGGCTTGCGAAGTGGGCCATGATCTTGAAGCAACATGATCTTGTCTATGTGCCACAAAAAGCAGTCAAGGGGCAAGCACTAGCAGACTTCCTAGCTGATCACCCAATTCCTGATGAGTGGGAGCTAAACGATGACTTACGAGGTGAAGATGTGCTCTTTGTCGATATCCTCCCGCCTTGGGAAATGTACTTTTACGGTGCTGCAAGAAGCGATGGAGCTGGCGCCGGTGTAGTGTTTATCTCTTGTGAAAGGCATGTCCGCACCTACTCATTCGTGTTAACTCAGTTATGCTCAAATAACACGGCTGAGTACTAGACATTGATCTTGGGCCTTCAAATGGCTACCAAAATGGGAATCAAAGACCTTGACATCTATGGTGATTCTCAATTAGTCATCAAACAGCTTCTCGAGGAATATGAAGTCAAAAAGGACAACCTCTTACCCTACCATAAATATGCCTTACGACTGCTCGACAAGCTTAAAACCGCCAAGTTAGAGCACGTTCCTAGGAGTGCTAACAAGATGGCTGACGCATTCGCAAACCTTGTAGCCACTTTGGCACTGGGGGCAGAAGAAAGCATGAATGTCCCCATTTGCAACCGGTGGGTTGTTGCACCTCTCGCTGAAGAGTCTGAGGAAGAGGTCAATGCGATTAGTGCCCAAGAACTAGACGAAGAAGACTGGCGCCAACCACTCATTGATTACTTGCAGCATGGGAGGCTCCCTAACGATCCAAGGCATAAGACAGAAATCCAACGAAGAGCTCCCCGCTTCCTTTATTTCAATGGGACTCTTTATCGACGTTCCTTCCTGGGCATTTGGTTACGATGCTTGGGAGACGAAGACATAAGACAAACAACGGAGGAAGCACACTCAGGAATATGCAGAGCACACCAAGCAGGGCCCAAATTACATGATCGAATCAAGAAGATGGGTTATTATTGGCCTACCATGGTGCAAGACTGCATGGACTACGCAAAGAGGTTCGAGCCTTGCCAATTTCATGCCAATTCTATTCATCAACCTCCTGAGCCAATTCATTCAACTGTGGCATCTTGGCCATTTGAAGCTTGGGGACTTGATGTTGTGGGCCCTATTACTCCAAAATCCTCTGTTGGCCACTCGTACATCTTGGTAGCGACTGACTACTTTTCCAAATGGGCAGAAGCAATCCCACTAAGAGAGGTCAAAAAAGAAAACGTCGTTGATTTTATTCGAACCCATATCATCTACCGATATGGCGTGCCTCGATATATTATCACTGACAATGGCAAACCATTTGTCAACAAGTTGGTGACCGCCCTCTGCGAAAAGTTTAAGTTTGCCCAGCGTAAATCTTCGATGTACAATGCACCTGCAAATGGGTTGGCAGAAGCCTTCAAGAAGACACTTTGCAACTTGCTAAGGAAAGTGGTGGCGAAGTCAAAATGCGATTGGCATGAAAGGTTGGGGGAAGCTCTTTGGGCATATAGAACCACGTACAAAACGCCGATCCAATCAACTCCTTTCACTCTGGCGTATGGGGTCGAAGCAGTATTGCCTTTGGAACTCCAATTCCCTTCACTCGGTATTGCCATATAGGAAGGCTTGACCGAAGATGAAAATCACAAGCTTCGCTTGGCAGAGCTCGAAGCCCTTGATGAAAAAAGACTTCTAGCGCAACAAAAGTTGGAATGCTATCAAGCTCGCTTATCATGAGCCTTCAACAAAAAGGTACGACCTCGTTCATTTCAAGTTTGAGATCAAGTGCTCGCGGTAAGAAGGCCAATCATCATCCCACACAAGACTAGAAGCAAGTTCACTTCCAAGTGGGATGACCCCTACGTGATTCGAGAAGTCTACACCAACGGAGCTTATAGGATTGTCGGCACCGACGGAGTGCAAGTTGGGCCGATAAATGGCAAGTTCCTAAAACTATATTATCCTTAATGTATTAGTATATGTAAGCTCCTAACCAAGAGCCTAAACTGCTCATTCATGCAAATTAAATAAGAAAAAAAAATTAGAAATCTTTGTACTACTCCTGGCCCGCAAGAGTCTAAACTGTGAACGACAAAACAAAATAAATAAAACGAAAAAAAAATGTTATGTCCTTGAACTACATATGGATTGATCCTTTAGGGTATTACATCTCCTTTAGGTATGTAGGCAACTTGGGCATATTTCCTAAGTACAGCCGTAACAAAAAAGGATAAATAAATTTTGTTGGTACTCGTTGGCTCTGGTCGTTTTCTATTATTACATCTTACTGCAAGAACTTGAATTGAAAGATTCATCTTATTGCAATCTATCAAATCCAATTCCAAAAGACTATGTTGAGTCCTAGAAAAAAAAAAGAGAAAAAAAGAAAGAAACAACAAGTTGTACAGCACAAAAAAAAAGTCTAGAACAATGCCACTAGATATGGTCTAGGCATCCAGTACGGCCAAAAGTTCTTGGGCACGCTTCTTTGCTGCTTCAACTTGAGCTGTTTCTTCTGCCATAATTTGGGGGGCAACATCCAATTCAGCAGCCTCTCTTTCAAGAAGAGATACATCATCTCTGGCTTTCTTCAATGAGGCTTCAGTCTCTACTAATTTGCCTTGTAATTCCAGCTCATTCGCCTTTGCGCGTTCAAGATCAGCCTCAAGTAGCTTCCTTCGCTTATGAGCTTCGGCGATAGCGATGGTTACCTCATCAAACTGAGCGCTTTCCACTGAGCCACGTGCCTTCCCAAGTCTGTCCAACAGGGTCGTTCGCTTGTTTAGCATATCTTCGGTATGAGTCCGACCTTCTAATTGGGTTTTCAACTTCAAGTACTGCCCAACTTCATTTAGATACGCCTCAACAGTATTCTTTAGCTCCAAGTAATTTGCCTGAAAGGATGACAAGGTTTCATATATCTGCTCGGCTTCCTGGCGGATGTTGGCGATGTCTCCTTCTGTCTTTGGGACAAACTTTTTCAACTGTTGTTGAAAACGTTGCTTTACACTCGAGGCCAGGTCGCTAAACACGCTAGAGACAATTCTCCCAAGGAAGTAGGTTACGACAAAGGGAGTAGGTGATTGACAACGCTCTACTTGTTTCGCTGGCGATGGCATTATGTTAATAGAATCATCCTCGGCTGACTTAGCGGCAGACACAGTCGAGGTGGTTTCACTATCTTTGTCACCAAATGCAACGTTAAGTCCATCTTCGGCTTCAACAGTATATCCCAACATAAAAGGATGATTAAGTAAAAAAAAGGAAATAAAAAGACAAAAAAAAAAGAGGGAACAAAGAAAAAGAAAAAAAATGAAGGGAAAGGAGGCAGAATAACAAGATACACCTCCCCCTTTGCTTTTCTCTTTGATTTCAGTGAGCTCGTCGCACTATTAGACTTGTCCTTGGAGCTAGGCAGCTTGATTATGCTGTCTGGTTTGCTCTTTGAGGCCGATGAATTCTTCTCTCCTCTAGCAGGAGATCTGATACCTAAGCCGCTCAGGCTTCAATCTTCTCCTTCCCAGGCAAACAAGTCCTGCTTTTCTGAGAAGATGCATCTACTCCTAATAAGGAACTATCACCTCCTTCCCTTCTAAGCTCAGCCGGCGATAGGGTATGTTCGTTAGGTTGTTGCATGGTTGGTTTATGTGCACTCGCTTTACCGAAAGTGATAACTAAGGCAGATGCAGCATCAGCAACTCTCACTAAAGAAACTCTTCGTGGCTGCGCAGCCTCGCCTCTAGGATATTTAGGTCCTTGAGAGAGAAAAGATCGCCCCGCGAAGATCGCCACCAATTAGTATATGCAATAGTAACTAGTGTAGACTTCTTATCAGGAGGAGCAGGAATTGTCACGTTGGACCTTGTTATGTGTTCGGTAAGGTTGAACCAATAGCGAGCTATGCACTGTAAGGTGCCCTCTCGGTCATTCATTCGTGGCTCACTTAGTACATCTTGATAAAAGCCGAACCTTCGGCCAAACTTACAAGGGAAGTACGGTTCGATCACAATTGTCCTTCCTCGTCGCAAGGTAAAAAACCCAGAGCGGAGGCAAATCAAATATGCTTTCCAGCTTGATGATAAATTCTGGGTGTCAATTAAGGTGATCGATGTATCCTTCATAAGAGCGTTAGAATACATGACAGACGGATCCTTGCATTTCAATAGCTCTCGAGCTTCTTGTACGTCAGGTGTCCGATTCATCTTTTCACTAGAAAACCTCACCATTGTAGGATGGCCGTGCCGATGATGAGGATGATCAAAATAAGTTTGGAAGTAAGTCCCTTACCATCCATAAACATAGTGAATAGGGAAAATTACTTCCAACTTATTCAGGCTCCAAGCCGTAGAAATTTTATTTAACCCCCGATAAATGCTAGCCAGAGCAGAAATTGCAAGGTTTAGACATTCCCCGTGGGCCAGTTTACTTGCAGCTACAAACACGGCTGGGCGAATAAGACACACTACTTCAGTTGGTAGCACAAAGGAGCACAACCAACAGGAAATAAGGGCAGCAAGGTAGGTCTCTTCGATTAGGGCCTCAGGAATATTGAGCATTACAAAAGGGTCCTTGTCTCTCTTCATTCGCCCTGTGCGAGGAGCAATCATGCCAGACGAACACGATGTGTTTGTTGGAGCTTTAACTCGCTTTCTGTTGTCACGACTGGGAGGAGGTGTGTACATCTGTCGCCCTCGAAACCAGAAGCGTATCCATTCGGAAGCAGTAAGTTGAACAATGCCATGAATGTTTTGGCATAGTCTGTGGAATGCAGAGAAGAGGAACGAGCACGTCACTGGAATATCATTATCTCCACGTCCCACAGAAAGGAGTTCTCTGGCGGACGGCATGACTTCTTCGTAGTAAGCACCGTCAGTTGGAAGTCCACATATAGCCCACAAATCCCATAAGGAGATTGACATATTGCCGCTCTCTGTGCAAAAAGTGTTGGTAGTGTGGCACCATAGTTCACAGAATACTTTGAAGACGGTGAGACTCATATCATAAGAGAACAAGGATGCATACAGTCCGTCGTAAAGCCTCCATTCTATAAGCCTGTCATTGTTGCAACCAAGGACGTCTTCAAGCCATTCCCAATAGCATGATATGAAGAAGTTGTCAGAGAAACAGGGTGAAAAACTGCCCCAGGATAGTGTCCCGTCCATAATACGATGTCGGAGTAAGGGTGTTGCTCCTTGAGAAGGAATTGAAGATGCAAATAATGGCGAACTAAGTTTCAAGACTCTCAAAGTCGAGATGACTCCGTCTAATTTTTGTATGTCACGGGTAAATTCCACACTCTAGCATGAATCTGCAAGGTAGTTATGGAGTAAAGAATGTCTGGATGGTAGGGGTGTTGGCATATCTACGCGGAGAGTCATGCCTTCTTCAATTAGATCATCTTCTCTGTCCAGGATGGTGACAGTTGGCTTCTTGGAATAGGATGATGAGTTCAGAAAATGCACCATGTTGGAAGGAAGAAATTCAAGTCGACCCCAATTAAATTAAGTGATGGAGTCTCCTACGAAGAATCGAATCTATGGTGAGAAACGATTCTTCGTCTTAAAGTTCGACATCACTTCGCAATCTAATAGGGGGAGTAGTTGATTCAACAACTTCCTCAAAAAAAAAAAGAGAGAGTGATCAAAAAGGCCCTAAACAAATCCAAAAGAAGGGACATTAAAAAAAAAGGAACGAGACTTAAAAAAAAGGGGGGTCTTTCCCGGCTAAAAAAAAGAGGCCTAAGAAAAGGGATACCAAAGGCTTTTGAAAAAAAAAAAAGGAAAAACAAACACAAAGGGGATCAAGAAGGCAGAAATCACACGTGCTTAGCGGCAAAAGCAACAGTAAGAGACAGAAATTATGTCAAATTGCAATAAGGTGTTGTACTCATCAGACTAACACCCAAGTGTAATTTATGAGAAAACGTGTTCAGCGTTTTGTTTCTTGCTGTTTCTCCTCTATTTTTGTTCTCTACTTGTTTCTCTCTCTTCCTCACTGCCATGGCTGCCGAGGAAGCAAGGGAAAAGGAAGATAATGCCCAAGTACAGAAAAAAAGGGGGCAGTGACACTGATTACGAGTAGCAAAAGAAAAAATGGACAGCGATACTATCTTTGAAAATTCCAAGCAACAGAAGCCCAAGCACAAGGGCAAACACAATAAACCCAAGCCAAGGGATGAATCCACCTTCTTCTCTGAAATTTCTCGCTTTTCTCTTTCTCCTCCCTCTGCTTCTTCAAAGTGATGGTTGGTAGTGAAGAACAAACAACAAAAAAAAAATACCTTAAGAGGATGTTGATGAAGAAGACTACGACAGAGCAAAGGAAGAAGATGTTCAAGGAAAAGAAGACAAGTGGTAAAAGAATCTGAGGGAAAAAAAAATCACCTCAAGCTGCAATGCATTGAATTGAAAAAAAAAAAACCAATCAATTGGAGGCAGCTCCATATGGGTTTTTATAGCAACAGGCAATTGAACCTCTATTGTATGATCAAAATCTTTAGAAAATTATTTTGGTTTTAGAAAGTTTCCCTTGTATATTTGATTCCTATATTTGTACCATCCAAATATTCATATTCCATATATTCTGTAAAAAAAAAAAGAGAAAGATGCTAAAAAAAAAGGGGGCCGAATATATTGAACTCATTGAAGGAAATGCATGTTTCACTGGAGCAAAATCCTCCATTTAGTTTCTTTAAAAAAAAAAGGATTATGAGAAACAAAAAAGAAAGAGAGGAGGGATGCTTTGGGCCCCTTTAAAAAAAAAATTCAATTCGAATAAGTGTCAAATTAAAAAAATTAATTGGCAGATATATATATAAAAAAAAGAGGGGTTACTCATCAAATTTTTGATCATCAGTATTATCAAAGTTTTCAAGATTCAACCGCTTCAAACACTTCAAATTCGTATACGCGGTCGACTCTCGATGGAGCATTTTTAGAAGGAAAAAAGTCTACGACAAATTGGATCGTGCCATGTGTAAAAATTTGACCAATTACAGATTGCCATGTGTCAAGTTGACTTTGGTGGGCCCGCTTGGTCAAAATTAAATTTAGCCAATTAAAAGGTGTCATGTGTCATCGATGATGCAGAAATGAATAATTATTTTAATAAGAAAATAATTACTACGCCTAGGCCCAAAACCCGGCTCTAACCCTAGCTAGCAGAGCTCATAAATAAGGGTCATTCCCTTTCATTTAGGGCATTCAGCATTAGCAGAATTCAGAGCTCAGAAGGCAAGGAGCATCCAGCTACCAAGCGAGAAGGATCAAGACCTAATAAAACATAGATTCACAATGAAAACTAAACAATTAAACTAAATATAATCTAAACTAATAAGATTAAGCTAGAACAAACAATAACAAAATTGAAATAATAAGAGAGGGAGAAAAGACTTATGCTTGAATTGAATCAATAAAGTGGAAATCCACAAGCGTCAATCTCAAATCAATACCACTAAATCCCAATCTAGTCCCCTCAATGGGGTTTTTATTGGCTAAAACCTAAACTAAACTAACCTAGAAAAGTCGAAGGAAGAACTCTCGAAAATCACGAAGGAAGTGCGTTTAAATAGGACTCGGCGAGAACGAAACAGCGCACGCGAGTAGGGGAAGGGCACGTGGCACGCTCGTGCCACATGGCACGGGTTGGTCGTGCCATATTGCTGTCCGGTTTTGCCCGGCTAGCTCCGTTTTCAGTCTTGTTGCCTGTTTTGATCCTTTTTCGCCCCTTTTCGCGATATTTGCTTGGTTCAACTTATTACCTACAAGAATAAACAAAACAAGTAAAAATCTCAAAGAATACTGAATAAAACAAGAAAAACTATAAAGATTACGTTATTATACAAGCTAAGATTAGGCAAAAAAGGCATGTAAAATGCGACAAATTATCGCCTGACAAATAACCCCACACCTAGCTTTTGCTCGTCCTCGAGCAAAACAAAAGAAAAACTAACCTAGGAACCTAACTCACTTTCGTAGGAATCACGGTTGCATTTAGCATATGCAACAAGACCTTTAAACCCCTTGGTTCCCCCAAGTAGACGAGTGAGGTCTCGTGAGGGTTTGCAGAAGATTTACCCACAAAATCGTTGAAATATTTTTGGATTTTTTTTCTCTTCATCAAAAAACAAAAATATACACAAGGCAAAAAGGGGAAACATGTGCACATCGAGATCGATCTTATCACCCTAACAACCTAGCTACGAAGCCATATACAAGCAAGGTGTACACTCAAGATACACATAGGCTATAAATGCATCCCGACTCTCATTTTTCACCCCACATAACACAATGACACGATTAGTACACCTTGGTAGTCAGTGCAAAGTGTATTGACTCTCGATGCTAGGCTAAAATCGAGCCAAATGTCATCTCTACTTGGCTTATGACTCCCTTAATTTTTGCTCCCCTTTTTTTTTGTGTTCCCCCTTTGTGGCTTCTTTTCTTTATCTTTTTTTTTTGTTCTCTCGCTTCTCTCCTTATGCTCCTTCGCCTGGGTGGGTAGTTCTTGGCTTATTAGGCCTTGAACTCCCGGAGGAACAACTTAGCACATATTTGGACTTCTTCCCTGTTTAGGGGTTTTATTTGGATGTGCTTTGCATTTATTCAAGCCCAAATAGCGGTACTAGAATGAAGCGGGGTTTTGTTTTTCACTTCGTTTTTTTTTTTTTGGTTAATGAAGCCAAAATAGGAAGTCAAGGAACCAAACAGAGCATCTTTAAATCCAAACTTCAATAACTGACACCAAAAGTCAATGGGTAAGTGTATAAGGTAGGCACAAAACCGCACATGTGAAATGGGGTTATTATGAGAAACCGAAAACAACATTACAGACAAGTGTTCCATCATGCATACTTGGCCCATATACAAGCTCGCAACTAGGCTATCAAAGATTAAAAACCAATCACAACAGCACAAAAATTCCCCAAAGCCAAAAAGAAAAACTATACAAAATTGAAAAATTGAAAAAGTTTCACAAAAAATATACATAAAAGGGTATATGACTTCTCCAACCCCACATTAAGATCTTGCAATGTTCTCATTGGGAGCCGAGTAGTCACAAGAACCACATAGACACAAACTCAACTATCCACAACTAAAGAAAAAGAAAGAAAAGAAAAGAGGAGGGAGAGAGAGTGAGAACGATTATACCAGGGCGGGTACTGAATGTTCCCAAACTACACCTCGCTAGGACGAGGTTGGGCAAGCAGGAGGAGCATCAGCCACTCCTCGGCGACGTTCAGGACGTGCATCACCAACTCAAATGCCGTCAATGCTCGTAGAAGTTTATCAAACACCTGAGCCTGCAACTCAGATAAGTGTAAGTAAGAGCACCCAAGCATGAATATAGGAGTGATAGTAAGTTCTCTTCTAAATTCATCAAATGCCTTAGAAAAATCCGTAGAATGATTGAATGCAATAGGGAAGATGATTTTTCCAGGCATGTCCTCTAGGTATAGACTATAAGGGCTAAGGGATGGGTCATACCCTCTAAAAGCACCTAGGGACTCAAAACAGTCAACCATATTCCCCTTGAAAACCGTAAGAGAGTCAATCAGTGAAAGATAATAATACTGAGGGGAAGGGGAGGGTAGTGAACATGAAGAAGCAGGAGAAATATCAAGGGGGTTGAGGGATACATGGTCAATAAGATCATGACTAGATAAAACTGCAGCCACAACATCCACACAGGACCCCCCTGTAGAATCTTATCGAGATCATGCACCTCACTAAAAGTATCGTCTGACTCAAGACATAAATCATCCCCATCAACACTAGCATCAACACAAAATATCTCACCTACCTCGAACTCCGTCGAGTGAGCTAAAGGGAAAGGTGGATCAAGATAGGTCATAGTGTTGTCCTTAAGGGTGCTAGGCAGGGATGGAGCAACAAGAGGTAAAGTAGGCAAGGGAGGGTCAGATACTTTCTCTAGTCCAGACTCTAGAGCAAGAGAAGACGCACCATCATCACATAATTTAACATCAAGTTCAAAAAAATTAACCCTAAGGTTAGTCTTATGTGATAGGTCATACTCCCACATACGATTAGCAAGCCTAACTTGTTGCCCATTCATTGCCTCTATCATACTAGAAATTCTAGCAAAACCATCAGCAGAAATATGATAGGGGCAAGAAACACTGTCATGGTCAGAACAATGGCAGATCTCACAAGCAAGAGGTGTATAATTGGGAACGCAGGGGATGGGGTGGAGGAAGTAAATTGACTAGTCTCAAATTCATAAGTATCCCTAGCCAACCACTCAAGTGATTCTCAAGCTTCATCAACATTTCGAGCATAGAAATCCCAATGCTCCAAAAGAGCACGGGTCTCACAAGTCACACCCTCATAGACCATGTTCAAAATTTCCCACTTCTCTAAGCAATAACCACAATGAGCAAGAAAATCATGTAATCTATCGTAATATTTCCAAAATAATTCATGCTCATACTAAGGGAAGTGGAAAATTGTCATTTTTTTGTTTTGTTTTTTTTTTTAAAAATGCCTAGTCTCGAATGCTCAAGTGGGTTTCGATATTGAAAAACGCCAACTCCCCGGCAACGGCGCCAAAAACTTGTTAAGTTAAAAATACCGCAAGTGTACGGTGCCAATTGTAGTTAGCAACGACAAGTACGGGTCGTATTCCACAGGGAGTTGGGTTTCAAGTACCAAAGCTTGCCCAAGCGTATCAATCTAGGCCAGAGAGAGAGCGAAGGAAGACTGACTAAACTACTAAAACAAATAAACAAAAAGGGACTTGGGTTTATGATTTCACCAAGTGATGAACCAATTAATCAAGACGAGTCATAACCTACCCAAACCACACTGAGAACAAGAGATGTTCGGTTGCACCATCAAAGACCACTCAAGCCCTCTCTCAAAGATCATGAGCTAGTCTAATTCGCCTAACCGCCTATTTTCATGGGGTTAGCCCAATTAAACCACAAAATTTGGAACCCTTGGACCTAGCTCGAATCAAGTACTGTTTTCATGTCCCGAATTCGACTATCCTCTCTTCCACACTAGCTAATTGACCTCACCTTTCAGCATAAGTCAACAGCCCAAAAATATGGATGAAAGCTCTCTCAAGCATTTCATCGAACACTTGGCGGGCGTGAGGGAAACCTCTAGGTTCTAAGCATCGATTGGGTATGGCTAGGCCTAAAACAAGATTAGTTAGCCATCAAGAGGCCAATCACAAACCAAGCTCACAAAAATCTAACTACTAATCATCAACCAAACTCAAAAACCTAAACCTAAACTAGTGAAGAACACGAACATGAACTAGAGAGAAGAGACATGAAACTAAACAAATCAATCACCTAATAAAACATAGATTCACAATGAAAACTAATCAATTAAACTAAATATAATCTAAACTAATAAGATTAAGCAAGAACAAACAATAACAAGATTGAAATAATAAGAGAGGGAGAAAAAGACTTATGCTTGAATTGAATCAATGAAGTGGAAATCCACAAGCGTCAATCTCAAATCAATACCACTAAATCCTAATCTAGTCCCCTCAATGGGGGGTTTTATTGGCCAAAACCTAAACTAAACTAACCTGGAAAAGTCGAAGGAAGAACTCTCGAAAACCACGAAGGAAATGCGTTTAAATAGGACTCGGCGAGAACGAAACAGCACACGCGAGTAGGGGAGGGGCACGTGGCACGCCCATGCCATGTGGCACGGGGTGGCCGTGCCACATTGCTGGCCGGTTTTGCCCGACTAGCTCCGTTTTTCATCTTTTCGCCTGTTTTGATCCTTTTTCGCCCCTTTTCGCAGTATTTGCTTGGTTCAACTTATTACCTACAAGAATAAACAAAACAAGTAATAATCTCAAAGAATACTGAATAAAACAAGAAAAACTCTAAAGATTACGTTATTATACGAGCTAAGATTAGGCGAAAAAGGCATGTAAAATGCGATAAATTATTGCCTAACAGCGAACCAAGCACATCGAGATTGATTGCCATTTCGTCCGCGAAAAGCTTGTGTCTGGTCTCCTCACTTTTGGGCATGTACAATCCTAGCACCAACCTACCGACATTCTCACCAAGGCTCTTGGCAAGCAACAGTTCCAGTATTTGAAAGGCAAGTTAGGCATGACTAACCTTCATGCTCCCACTTGAGGGGGAGTGATAAGGAACCTCCTTCCCTAAGATATTATTTCAGCATAATTTAGGTAGGCATGTCTTAAAGATTTTATTTTATCAGAATTACCTAGTAATTGTAGTTAGGAATAATTTGTTTTCTTGCTTTCCAAGTTAGAGAATATTAGGGTTTCTCATGTATAAAAGTGATGACCTCCTGCGTGAAGAAGGAGGGGAATTTGAGAACATATTATCAGCCTTAGCTAAACCCACGGCCAAGCGTGTCCCTCATTCATGCTTACTTAATTTTATTCAACCAATTTCTACAATTTATTTTTAGCATTTTTAGGTACTCACTGAAACTATTGACTATGGTTTATTTGCGAGGTGAGAGTGTCCTAAATCCAGGGCCTTCTATAGTTAGCTAAATATGGAACATTGTTCAACCCAATATTATGATATTTTATATCCTTCTGCTACCCAATACCTACCCATAATAAATTAGTTAATTAGTTTTTTAATGTGTTTTTATTGTTTTTGTAGATATCATGAAGATTTGAATAAATTGGATATAAAAGTTGGAAGAAAGGTTTGTTTGATCAAACAGGAGCAACGACAAAAAAAAACAAGGAAGAAGAGTAGCTCGATTTGGCCCAGCTCAGTTCCAAGCCACCTATTGCCCAGACCACACACCCCTTCTCTTTGGGCCTGCCATTCCCCACTGAGCCCAGCGCCCAAATTACCCAGCATCCTCACTTAACTCTCACGTATCTTGCACGTGAGCTCGGCCAGCAATCATCCCTTCCCATCTTTTCTTCTTCTTCTTCCATCAAGACACAAAACCTAGACCCACGAGCAACATGCCTAGAACTCTTCCTCTTCCCCAGTGCCCGCAATGGTCATTGTTATTTTTCTCTCTCCTCTTAAATCCGTCAACCCATGTCAGCATCTTCTTCGATGGTTTCTTGCCCAGAAAGCCTGAAAAACAGGCAGTTTCTCTTCCCCTTAGTGATTCGTCTCCTCCATCATCAATGGGCCTCTTCGGCAGCCCTTTATCTTCCTCATTGGCTGCCCATTAACTCTTTTCCCACCTTACTTTGAAATCATCAATTTGGCCGTTGCAAGAGTGAATTCGAAGAGTTTATGGAGGCGACAAGGGGGTTGCAGTTTTAATGGAGGTCGAGGAGGAGAGCAGAGTAGAGAGTTATTCGTTTTTTTTTCGTTTGGTGATTTGGATTTTGTCTTTCAATTTTTAGATTTAGGTGTTAGTTTCACAAGAGATGTAACTGGAATTTTGGGTTTGTCAATTGGTTGTAAATCAAAAGCTCGATTCAGAATTTTCAGTTTCAAATTGCTTCGATCTGCTCTGCGGCATCAGAGAAGGGTGGAAAGCTTTGATTCGTTAATTGCAGTGAAGTGTTAGTAGGTTACATTTATTTGGAATCACCGTCTCTTTCTTATTTTGGAATCCGTTTTTGGCAATCTAATTTAGTATTTTGATTTGGAAATTTTAGCAATCAAATTTTGGTAATCAAATTGGAATGCCTCTAGTTTTAATTTAGATTAGAAATTCTGGATAATCTAATCTCTCAACCATCCCTGAGGATCGACACCCGTTAGTATTACGGTGATAAATCGTGCGCTTGTGGAAAATCACAACAAACATCATAGTGGTTGTAAGGAGAATTTTCGCCTTTAGCAAGAAGAGATGGTTTGAAGTGATAATTGAGAAGGCTTCGCCTTTTGCTCTCTAAATACTTTCAGAAACAAGACATAGTATTAGGTATTTTTCTTTGCATTTTAGGAATAGCATTTGATTTTTATTTTTTTAGGGGGGAGGGGGGGAGCACACGAATCACATATGCTATGTACATTAATCACTACATGGAAATGTAAATATACTTGACTTGTAGGTTCAATTGCAACAACTAACAACAAACAACAATCAAAAGTAGAAATGGGGCAACAACGATTGTAAGCCAAGTTTGGCTTCGGTTCAGATGCAACTCCGATTCAGTTAAGTTCAGTTTGGGTTTAGTTCAGTCTAGTTCTGATTCAGGTTCAGTTCAGTTCAGGTTCAATTCTGTTCAGGTTTAGTTCGGTTAAACTTATGTTCATTCAGTTTAGCTTAAGTTCAATTTGCTTCGGCCTAGGTTTAGTTCAGTTCTACTTTAGTTCAATTCAGTTCAACACAAGTTTAATTTGATTTTGTCTCGCAACAAAACCACAACCAATAACAACAAGCTATAGGTTTTTGGCCTTAATCATCTTCTATAATTCTAAATCAACTCTCCTAGCATACTTCAATCTAATCCAAGCATAGAAGCAATTAACAAAGTAAACGATAAGAGAAAAAATCACACAAATTGCAAGTACGACTTCCAAAACAAATCCTCATTTCTTGCACTCTTCAATTACCCATGTTCATCTACAAACAACAACTTCAACCACACTAGAATTTGCCCAAATTATTCATCAACTCAGATTTATAATTTCATAACCTAACCCTAATCTGACCACAACCAAAGTTAATATCAAACAACAAAACGATTTTGGTTCAAAATTACTATTAATTTAGGGATGGAGATTACCCAACTTGAATCCTTGGATTAGAGACGAAATTGAAGACAAATTAGGGTGAAATTGGTGGCTAGTGGCTTCTCACATCCCCGCTCATCTTCTTCTTACCCCGGTTCTCCTTACTGTGCCTTCTTCTTCCTCTTCTACCATCGTCTGCTTCTTCTTCTCCTCACCCTCTTCCTCTAATCTGCTTTGTTCTCCTACCCTCTCTCTCTTTGGCATGATGTGTGTGTGTGTGTGATTGAGGGGGGTGTGTGTTGAACTAAGAACTCTCCCCTCTTTTTTTTGTCGGTCCACTCTACTTCCTTGCCCCCTTGCATGGTAGTAAACTGTTGAGTTAAATGTACAGCAAGTTAGCAACTGATAAGTATAGGTCGTATTCCACAGGGAGTTGTGTTTCCAAGCACTAGAGCCAACTCAAGCATATCAATCTAGGCAAGATAGAAGGTAAAGAGAGGATAAAAACTAAAATACTGAAGCGGGCAAACAAAAAGAGACTTGGGTTGTGATTAAACCGAAGATAAACCAACTAATCAAGTCAAACTTTCACCTTCTCAAGTTATGCTAGTATTCTAAGATGATCGGTTACATCATTAAAAACCACTCAAACCCTCTCTCAAGGGTCAATAGTCTAGTCTAATTGTAGTAACCACCTATTTTTATGGGATTAGCTCAATTAAACTACAAGATTAACAACCCTTGATCTAGCGAAGATTTAAACTATTTTCGTGTCCAAATGTTAGTTATCTTCTCTGCCCACACTAGACAATCAACCTCACCTTTCAGCCTAAGTCAACTGTCCCAAAACACATATGAAAACTCTTTCAAGTATTTCATCGAATACTTGGTGGGTGTGATAGAAAAACTGTAAATTCTAGCATAAACAAGGTAGGAAAAGGCCTAAAGAAGATCAATTATCCATCAAGAGGCTAATCACAATCCAAGCCAACACAATCTAACTACAAAACATCAAAAAAACATGATAAATCCTCATTATAAATAAACTGACAAAGACGAACGCAAACATGAACAAGAGAGGAAATTGAAGCAAGAACATAATCTAACAAACTAACAAGCATGGATTAACAAAAAAAACTAAACATTTAACTAAACAAAATCAAGCATAGCAACTAATCGAACATACTCAAAACAAGAACAAGAATATGAAATAGAGAAGGAAAGGGAAGAGAAAACTTAGACTTAATTGGTTGAATGAGAATCCAATCTACAAGCTTAAACTTAGACTTAATTGGTTGAATGAGAATCCAATCTACAAGCTTGAATCTAAATCCCCCTCTAATTTAACCTAATTACCCAAATTTATTCTCCCCCAATGGGGTTTGGAAATGGGAGAAGAAGCCTAAATCGTACACCCCAAAAACATAGCAAAAGCCGCCCCAAACAGAAGCCCGACAGTGGCTTTTATCGCAAAAACTTCCTAATTACCATTTCGCTCCCTATATCTCTCCTCCTTAATTGATCACTCTTAATTCTCCCATTATCACACCCATCTGTTAGTCTTCACCATTACCATTAGTATGGCGGTTTCACAGGTGAAGATGAAGAATCGTGGCTAAGGGAGGCTGCGCTTCGATGGGCTTCAAATGAAGGTGGAAAGTAGAGAAGAGGGGAGGATATAGAGAGTATACAGTAGAACAGAGAGGCTAGATTAGGTTCATTGTTGCAAGTCCTCTTCTTTGTTTTCATTTTTGCTTTGTTTTAATTTTAGCTTTTGGTTTAGATTCTAAAAATTAGTGTGATTAATTCCATTAAGTTAAATCTGAGTGAGACTTTTGGGTGTTGACATTGGAATTGCAAGCCTTTGTTTCAATTCGGTCCTACTCATTTCACTCTATTCAAATCTCTTGTGAGTTGTTGCATTTTCATGATTAACAAGAGCCTCTTAGTTGTTTGTTCTACTTTGCCTTCATCGATTCCACACTTTGGTATCTGTTTTTGTTATTTAAGTGATTTCATTGACTGAAATCATTGTTAGAATAATAATTTCACTTTGATTCTTGTTAATTAGCCTCTAAGAAGTCGAGTGACCTAATTTCATAACACATCCCTACGAATCAACCCTCAAGTGTTACAGCGAGTATCACGTGCTTGTGAAAAATTATTATAAGTTTTTGGCGCCGTTGCCAGGGATGGTTTGTGAAATTTGGTTGCGTCGAGTCATTTGAGTTATTTTTGTTTTAGTTTTATAATTGTGATTTTTGGTTTTGATTGAGTTTTTATTTGGTTTTAGTAATTTAGTTTAGATTATTTTTAATTTTTGAATTCAGTTATTATTTTGATTTTCATTCAAATCAGTTTCATTTTGATTTTTAGAGGTTATTTACTACTAAAAAGAACAGTACTAACCAAATCTAGTTTATATGCAGCAAAAGAGGTAGAACTGCACAGAAAAAAAGAAGCAATATCAGTGCAGGATTTTCATCATTTTTCAGATTTTTTTTTCAAAATTTTCGGAGAATTTCTTGTGTGTTTTTGCTATGCTAATATTTTTTTGTGGATTCAGCATAAATTTTAGAGTCTGTATGAAGTTTTCTAGAATTTTTGGGATTGTCTAAAATTTGTATGATTTTTGGAACTAATATTATGTTTGCACTATTCTGCACAGTTTAGAGACAGAAAAAATTTGAAAAAATATATTCATGACCCTTGTGATTGTATTCATTTTATTTTATATAAGTTATGATTTTAGGAGTTTTATTTTCTGTTTTCATTTTATTTTTAGATTTGGCTTGTTTAGGTATTGCTTATTTTCTATCTTCTTTTAGTTTATTTATGTTTTTTGTTTTTGTGAATTTTCTAGGGTTCGATTACTTTCTATTTTTATTTTTTTTTAGGTTTTATTCACTTTTTAGTTTTCTTTTGTGTTTTAAAAGAAAAGAAAAGAAATCAGAAAAATCCAAAATCCAAAATTTAAAAAAATTAAAAAAGATAAAAAAAAAGACCAAAAATATATCTTTTTGTGAGGGTGTAGGATTTATATGACTAATTGGGTTAGAGATCTTGAGAATAATAGACTTGTTAGGAGTGAACCTAACCCTACACTAGAACCCAAACATGAACCCAAGCCTGAACTTTCAGTGATATTTTCTATCCTTCTAGGACGGTTTTGCCATCTTTTTTTACTATACCTAACCTAGGGCCAAATGTGGCTTTTGAATTGAGACCTCACTATATTCAAAAGCTCTATAAATTTATAGGTTTAGAGGATACTTATTTATTTTTAAGGGAATTCAAGGAAGTGTGTTCTATAATACATTTTCCTAATATCCCTATTGATGTTGTACGAATGAAATTGATTCCTTTTGCTTTGAAAGATTCTGCTAAACATTAGATGTATGACTTGGCTACTAATTATGTTACTTCATGGAATGATTTTGTACTATTGTTCTTCAGAAAATATTTTCCCAATGCCAAGACTATTAAACTAAGGAATGAGATCAGTCAATTTGTGCAACTAGATAGGGAATCATTTTGGAAATACTTTGATAGGTTCAAAATTTTGTTGCCCCAGTGTCCCCATCATGGTTTAGACCAAGTACGATTGTGCAAGATTGTTTATGAAGGACTTGACCAACAGACTAAAACCATGGTAGAGTCTATGTATCCGAGTGATTTTCTTTCTAAGAGTGCCACTACTACTTGGGAATTTTTAGAGGACTTAGCTGAGAAGACAATGCAGTGGGAAAATGCTCGCAATGACAGTTTAAATTTTAGGTTTGCAAGGGGTGTGTTGCATTCTGTCTCTAATGTATGTCACTTAGAGCCTAGGATTACTGTTTTGGAAAACATGTTAAAGGGTTTGTCTCCCCAGATGCCCCAGTTATTGTTAGGCAATAAATTGTCGCATTTTACATGTCTTTTTCATATGATTTTAGCTCGTGTAATAATCTAATCTTGAGAATTTTTCTTGTTTTATTAAGTAATCTTTAGGATTTTTACTTGTTTTATTTACTTTTGTAGGTAATAGGTTCAATCGGGCAAGTGCCGCAAAAACAAGTGAAAAAGGGTAAAAAAACGAACGAAAAAAGTGCGCGCAAGCAGAAAAACAGCATGGGCACCCCATGCCAGGCGGCATGCGCATGCCACATGTCCAGTTTCGCCTGTTTCGACTTCTATTTAAAGGGCTTGCTTTGTGATTTTTATAGGGGTGGCTCAGTGGTCGCTTGGACTTCTCTCTGGCGATTTTAGACTAGTTTTAATTTAGGTTTTAGCCAATAAAAACCTCAATAGGAGGATTAGATTAGGATTTTTTTTATTGTATTTTGATTCGAAGCTTTGGATTTCAAGTTCATCAATTGAATCAAGCATAAGTTTCTCTTTCTCTCTCTCTCTTTATTTCACCTTTTGTTCTTGTTTTGATTTTTGTTAGTTTAATTCTTGAATTCGATTTGTTTAGTTTAGATGTTTAGTTTTCATCGTTGATTTATGTTATTTAGTCGTTTAGATTCGTTTTATTTTCTTGTTCAAGTTTATGTTCTTGTTTGTTAGTTTAGGTTTTCATGTGTTTGTGATGTTTAGTTGGTAGATTGTGTTGATTTGGATTGTGATTAGCCTCTTGATGGATAATTAGTCTTGTATTTGGCCTAACCATACCCAATCTATGCCTAGAACTTAGAGTTTTCCTTCACGCCCGCCAAGTGTTCGATGAAATGCTTGAGAGAGCTTTCATCCATATTTTTGGGCGATTGACTTATGCTGAGAGGTGAGGTCAATTAGCTAGTGTGGGAGAGGGAATAGCCGAGTTCGGGACATGAAAATAGTATCCGAATCGAGCTAGGTCCGGGGTTGCTAGTTTTGTGGTTTAATTAGGCTAATCCCATGAAAATAGGTGGTTAGGCTAATTAGACTAGCTCATGACCCTTGAGAGAGGGCTTGGGTGGTCTTTGACGGTGCAACCGATCATCTCTTGTTCTCAGTGTGGTTTGGGTAGGTTAGGACTCGTCTTGATTAACCGGTTCATCACTTGGTGAAATCATAAACCCAAGTCCCTTTTTGTTTATTTGTTTTAGTAGTTTAGTCCCTCTTCCTTCACTCTCTCTGGCCTAGATTGAGACGCTTTAGTTAGCCTCGGTAGTTGAAAACATAACTTCCTGTGGACGACACCCCAAGTACTCAACGATACACCTTACATTGGGGTTTATAAATATTAAAACTCTGTTTTATCCCTAACAGTTATCTCAGACTTCTACAGTGGCATGTTTTCACTGTCAAGCCTTAGATCATTCTTTGAGTGTTTGTCCTTATTTTGCTCACCAATTGGCAGTTGGACAAGAGCAAGCAAATATGGCCTTTTAGAGACCAAAGAACGACCCATTTTTCCCTTATCATAATCCAGGGTGGAGAAATCACCCTAACCTTTCTTGGAATAATGGACCAAATGCGATGGTTCCTAACTCCCAACCTGGAGTGTTTCCTGGAAATAACTCCCAGCCCTTCTTTCATCCCTCCAATTTGACAATTCTTTTCAAAGACGGGCTTTTTCAGGTGTGCCTAATGCACCTAAACCTCTGCCACCAGTAGCTCAAATTCAACCTGCTCCTAGTTATATTGACATTGATAAAATTGAGATGAGACTTAATATTAATGTGGAGAGAATTATTAATGTTAATATGAAAAAAATGATGAGAATGATGATTGAGTAGTTTTTCCAATTAGCATCTGCGGCGCCTCGACCCCTACTTGAAGCACACAACGTCCTCGTTGTGTCTCACTAACCGACCAACTTACGAATCCTCTTGATCGAAAGACCACACCCAGTATCATTGCTCCATTAGGTGATTGCCCATGGGCTCTCTATCTACTGGCGCAGCTCACTGTCACGGATAGACTCTGATAGCATCAGTAACGCCTCGACCCCCTCCCGGGCCGTGAACAGTTACCGGGAATAGCTTAAAGGATCGTCGAATGGCCCCACAAATCACCACAAGTCTTTCTAGCATGTTTCGTCCTTGCTCACATGTTGCCTGAGAAACTTCTCAGGAAGTCACCCATCCCAAGATTGCTCCCTAGCAAGCATGCTTAATTGTGGAGTTCTTAAGAGTGAACTTCCCGAAAAGAAAGATGCATCTTTGGTGATATAAGTAGTCACTTCGATTCTTTTAAGCCACACTCGGGGTGCTACAACATCATCTTCTAGGGAGTCAGGTACTTCTCCGAGTTACACTGAGGTGAACCCTAAGGGTCGCTCATCCTCTTCTTTAGGTGCTAACCCTAGTGAGACTGTAAAGAAAGTGAATGCTGTTATATCTCTTCAATTTGGTTGAGAGATTAATAATCAAGTGAGAAATCCTAATGAACCTGCATGTATCCTCACCAATTATTTCAAAATTCTTCTTCTTCTTTTTCCCCAGAAACTAGTTCATCTAGTAAGTCGGGGGATGCTACTGATGGTGTCCCCAATGATTTTGATAGTCCTTCACCTTCTGAGTTATCTTTTAACAAAGAGGAGCCTAAGGAGAAAGATTCTTCTGATTCAGTTGATCCCTTACCTCATAAGGATTCTTCTTCTTCTTTTTCTGCTAAGAAATAATATGCCTTCACCTACTTTTCTCCATAGGCTTAAAAAGAAAGATCAAGCTCATTTGGAGAAGATAAGAGAGACATACTCTCAAGTCAACATCAACATTCCTTTACTCGATGCTCTATTCAGCAAATGCCTCCATATGCTGGATTTGTAAAGGATCTGAGCACAACGAAGAGAGCCACTAGTGTCCCTAAGAAGGCTTTCTTGGCATCTAGCAGTAATTCTATCCTCTCTCATTAGATCCCAATGAAGGATAAGGACCCCAATTACCTTCCTATTTCTATAGTTATAGGGGATCAACGTATTCATAGAGCTTTGCTTGCTTTAGGGGCCTATGTCAATTTGATACCTTTCATTGAGTATGAGAGGCTAGGGTTATATGAGCTGAAACCTATCAAAATGATCATTCAATTAGTTGATAGATCGACCAGGTTACCCAGGGGTATAGCTGAGGATGTTCTGATTAGAGTGGGTAAATTCATTTACCCTGTAGACTTTGTTGTGATTGAAACTGAGAATGTGTCCAATTTAGCTAGCTAAGTCCCTGTGATTATAAAGCATCCTTTCTTGGCCACTATCAATGCCCTCATTAATTGCAGGAATGGTATGATGAGACTATTTTTTGACAACATGACCTTAGAATTGAACATTTTTAACATGCAAAGACATCCTTCTGGTTTTGATGATATGGAGTTTTCCACTCTTAACTGGATAGAAGGTTCTGTATTTGATGATGATTTTGATGATATGTTTGCTGCTGAGTATGAGCTATTTTTTGTGGATAATGAGTCTGAATATGATGTCTTTGAGTTTGATGGCCTTTGCTCTGCTACTGATTGTCCGCTCCTCCCTACTGTTTCTGAATCAGCTCATGAGTCTTTTTCTCCTCGTGCTCTTGAATTGAAACCTCTTCTTGACTCTCTTAAGTATGCATTCCTAGGACCCGATGAATCATTATATGTTATTATTGCTTCTGACCTAGACCGAGACCAAGAGGACAAATTGACTGCTTTACGTAGAGAGAACAAGGAAGCTATAGGATGGACTTTAGGGGATATTAAGGATATTAGTCCTTTCATTGTGCAACATAGAATTCATTTGGAGAACAATGCTAGGCCCTACTGAGACTGTCAAAGGCGTTTGAACCCAACTCTACGTGAAATAGTTAGGCAAGAAGTACTAAAGTGGTTAGACCATAAGATTATTTATCCTATTTCTGATAGTGAGTGGGTTAGCCATGTTCAAGTTGTTCCTAAGACAACTGGTATTACTATGATTAAGAATGACAAGAATGAGTTAGTCCCTACTCGATTTCAATTTGGGTGGCCTGTTTGTATAGATTATAGGAAATTGAACACTACCGGTAGAAAAGACCATTTTCTCATTCCCTTCCTTGACCAAATGTTAGAGAGGTTGGCTTGACATTCCTTCTATTACTTTTTAGATGGATATTTTGGCTATACCCAGATCTCTATTACTCATGAGGATCAGGAGAAGACTGCTTTCACCTATCCATTTAGGACTTATGCTTTTAGAAAAATGTCATTAGACTATGTAATGCCCATGCTACCTTTCAAAGGTGTATGATTTCCGTTATCTCCGATCTAGTTGAGCAATGTATGAAAATTTTCATAGATGACTTTTCCATGTTCGGGTCATTCTTTGATAATTGTCTATCTAATCTGAGAAAAGTTTCGGAAAGGTATAGGGAGAAAAACTTAATTTTGAACTGGGCGAACTGTGACTTCATGGTTAAAAAGGGGATAGTCTTAGGCCACATTATTTTGATAAATGGAATTGAGGTAGATAAGGCTAAGACTGACTTGATTGTTAATCTTCCCCCTCCCACTTATGTGAAAGAGGTGAGGCCTTTCCGTGGACATGCTAGCCTCTATCATCGCTTCATTAAAGACTTTAGTAAGATAGTGCAGCCCTTGACCAACCTACTAGCTAAGGATGTGCCATTTCACATCTTTGAGGATTGTCTTGTGGTATTTACTAAGCTTGAGGAATCCTAACCTCTGCTCTGGTTCTTCATCCTCTCATCTGGGGATAACCATTCTAGTTGATGTGTGACGCTTCTGATTATATTATTTGGGTTGTTCTAGGACAGCGTGTTGATAAGAAAACATATGTTATTTATTATGCTAGTCACACTCTAAATGAAGTCCAATTGAACCATACTGTTACTGAGAAAGAATTTTTGGCTATGATATTTGGTTTTGAAAAGTTTAGACCGTACCTGATCGGGTCTCATGTGATTGTATATACTAATCACTGTGCTCTTAAGCACATTCTTTTTAAGAAGGATGCTAAACCTAGATTTGTGAGATGGATCTTACTTTTGTAAGAATTTGATTGTGAGATTAGGGACAAGAAATGTTCTGAGAACCTTGTAGTTAACCATTTGTTTAGGTTACTCTATGATAGAGAGAGTGAGTTAAGCATTTCTTAATGCTTTCCCAATGAGCAATTACATGTCCTCCCTGATCCTTGGTATGCTGACATTGTGAATTAACTAATTGCTGGTAGGATCATTGAGGGTTAGACCAAGAATAATAGAGATAGGTTCTTCTACCTCGTGAAATTATTTGTTTTGTAATGATCCTTATTTGTTAAAGTATTGTTCTGACTAAGTCTTTAAGAGTTGTATTCCCGACAATGAGGTGAGGAGCGTCCTCTTTTTTTTTGTCATGGCTAGGCATATGAGGGCATTTCAGTGGGAGAAAGGCTGCAACCAAAGTTCTTCAATGTGGTTTCTACTGTCCCACTTTATTTAGGGATACTTTTTAATACCGTAAGAGATGTAGTAGATGCCAACAGTTGGGTAGAATAAGTAGAAGAGATATGATGCCACTTAATCCCATCATTGTTATGGAGATTTTCGATGTATGGGGTATAAATTTCATGGGACCATTTTCATATTCTTTTGGGAATAAGTATATTTTATTAGCTGTGGACTATATTTTTAAGTGGGTTGGGACCATTCCTTCTAGAACCAATAACGGTGAGGTGGTTGTGAAGTTTCTTAGGGAGAACATATTTAGTCGAGTTGGCATGCGCCATACTATCATCAGTGATCAGGGTACTAATTTTAACAACATATCTTTTGATGCCTTACTGAGGACGTAGTCCATAGTCTATATACTTGCTAGCCCATATCATCCCTAAACTAATGGCTAGGTTGGAGTGTCCAATTGGTAGATTAAGCAGATTCTAGAGAAGAAAGTGAGCAGAAACAGGAAAGATTGGGCCGATAAGCTAGTAGATGCTCTTCGGGCGTGTAGGACGGCTTTCAAAACTCCCTTGGGTATGTCACCTTATAGGATTGTTTATAGTAAGCCTTATCATCTCTCTGTTGAGATAGAGCATAGAGCCTGGTAGGCCATTAAGATGTTCAATTATCACTTAATTGATGCCAGTGAGGAGCGCAGATTGCAACTGAGCGAGATTGAAGAGAGAAGAGTCGAGGCCTATGAGAGTACTTGATCTTACAAAGAGAGGGCTAAGTTATTTCATGACAAACACATTCTTAGGAAAGAATTTGCCCCATAAATGAAAGTACTTTTATATGACTCTAAGCTCCATTTATTTCCAGGGAAATTGAGATCCCAATGAACGGGTCCCTATATTGTCTCACTTGTTTTCCCTGTAGTGCAGTTGAAATTCAGGATCCTGAGAGTGGAGCTAAATTCAAAGTCAATGGTCAAATATTGAAGCAATTTTTGAAGTTGTCAAGTAAAGAAGATGTGGAGCGTTTGATTATAAAACCCCGAGTGTGGCTTAAAAAGATTTGAAGTGACTACTTATATCACCAAAGGTGCAACTTTCTTTTCAGAGAGTCCATTCATAAGAACTCCACAGTTAAGCGTGTTTACTGTGGGGAAATCTTATGTTGGGTAACCTCCTAGGAAGTTTCTTAGGCAACGTGTGAGCGAGGACGAAGCATGTCAGCAAGGCTAGTGGTGATTTGTGGGTTCAGTCAACTATCCTTGAAGCTGTTCCTGGTAATTGCCCCGGCCTGGGAGGGGATCGGGTCGTTACAGATGGTATCAGAGCCAATCTACGACCGTGAGCTGCACCACTGGATAGAAGAGCTCTGGGCAGTCACCTAGCAGGGCAAAGATACTAGGATGGACCACCAGTCAAGAGGACGCGTAAGTCGGTCGGTTAGTGAGGCACAATGGGGACGTTCTGCGCTTTAAGTGAAGGTGATTGTAACACCCCGAGTGTGGCTTAAAAGGATTTAAAATGACTACTTATATCACCAAAGTACACATTTCTTTTCATAGAGCCCATTCAAAAGAACTCCACAGTTAAGCATGCTTATTATGGGGAAATCTTATGATGGGTGACCTTCTGGAAAATTTATCAGGCAACGTTTGAGCTAAGACGAAGCACGTCGGAAAGGCTTGTAGTAATTTGTGGGGTCATTCAATGATCTTGGAAGTCATTCCTGGTAATTGTCCCAACCTGGGAAGGGGTCATGGCGTTACAGTTAAAGTAATAAATAATAAAATATTTTCACAGTTATAAAAATCTAATATTAGAGATAGCTCGGGGCATTACGCTGATACTCTGCAAGTCAAACTTTGATCGATGACATGCTTCTGAGATATCTTGGGTGTACTTAGCGCCCGACCTGGTTTGCTAGAAATTTCTTTCCTTCTTTTCTCTTTTTCTCAGTTTTTCTTTTCTTTTGTATAGTTGGATACTTTTCTTTTTCTATTGTGTATTATATGTCGTACATTTGTTTTTGAGTCATGTTCTTTTTGTTTTTGAGTCTTATTTTTGTTTTTGTATATTTGTTTTTGTTTTTAGTTTTATGTTGTGTTTAATGTTTCTCTCCACTCCTAATGAGGACATTATGAGATTTAGGTGCAGGGGTGAGGACACTTTGAAAGTTTAAGAAAATGAAAAAAAATTGAAAATTTAGAAAGATTTTTTTGTTTTGTTTTTGGGGAATATATGTGCTATTCTGATTGACTATGTTCTCTTGTGATTGAGTATTAGGCTATATATAAATGTGATGTGCATTTATAGAACTTCGTCCTAAAGTGTATTGTTTATATATGATCCTAACCCCCAACATTAATTTTAAGCAAGCTTGACTTTGGTAGATGAAACCATGGGATTTTGAGCCTTATAGACTAATTCATTATTTTTAGTTTCACATTTTTCTTTTATGGGTGTCTCTTTCATGATTACATCTCCAGAACTTGTTTTGATTTTCTTTGAAACACATTTAGCATGTGCATTATGATAATATGATAGAGGCATTCATTTGTTTTTGTGAGCTATATAGCCAAATTGCCACCATTGTTTAGAATATTTTACCCTTTGTTAGCCCTTTTGATTCTTGACCTTTTTGTTGTAAACGCTTTATTTTAGCCATTGGCCTAAACACATGTTCTTTTACCTAAGCCAAGGCTAGTAGGGTAACACTTCATTATTTGGTGGGTAACTTTTAGGTGTTTTATGAATTTGGTGGTTGATTTTGGTATATGTTTGGATGTATCATGGTGAGCATTTGAAAATTGAGTTGTATTGTCCTTATACATGTCATTCGTCCATTTTCTTCTTTAAAAAAGGAAAAAAAGTTAGAAAAATGAAAAAAAAACAAATGAAAAAAAAGTTTCCAAGGAAAAATGAAAAAAAAAAAGTTGAAAAAAAATCTCAAAATTTTCAAAAAGAAGAGTTGTGAATAAGAGTGTTTAGCATAGATGCATCATTATATCTACTCATTTCCTATGGTCAATTTAATTGGGATGTGTCCTTATTTTGGTTTTGGGAGAATGTGGTATAATTGGTGCAAGTTTTGGTTGTTCATTAGCCATGGCTTTTAGCTCATTAGTTTCCAAATCATTTGTCTCTCTCTCATCCCTTTACCCTTAGCCCAATTACAACCTTGTAAAGTCCTCTTGATTATTATTTTGCATATTACATTTTAGTGGTGGAGAATTACGAATCTTAGCAAAACTATGGTAGTTTGTTTGATTGGAGGAGAATTGAGTGAAGCTTGTTATAATTTAAACACATCAGTGAGTGTTGCACATTTCCCTAAAGTAAGGTTCTACTAGTCACGCTTGTACATAATTTTTAAGTGGGGTGAAATATTGTGTATGAATATCATTAGTAAGGATTAAGGACTTCTTGATGTGGACATTGTGTTTACATGTGATCTAATTCTTTGGTTACTTGAGTGATGTGGTTTATTAGAATGTGTAGATATTTTCCTTGGTGTTGTATACATAAGTTTTTCTTTAAAAAAATCAAAATGATTTTCGATTTTCTATTTTTTGTGTCCCTTTATAGATTTTGTGGGTATATCTTCTGCAAACTATCACAAGACCTTCCTCGTCCACTAAGGGGTAACATAGGGGTCTAAAGGGTTTGTTGCACATGCCAAGTGTAACCGTGATTCCTAGAAAGTGAGTTAAGATTTTATTTTTCTTTTACTAGAATTTTTAGTTTTATTTTATTAGAGGACGAGCAAAACTTAGGTGTGGGGGTATTTGTTCAACCATAAATTATAGTATTTTACATCCTTTTATTATCTAATAATTGCTCCGAATAAATTGGTTAAATAATTATTTTAATAATGTCTTTATTTATTTTGTAGGAACGGGAAACGCCCTGAAACAAAAAAAAAATTCACTCGAACAAGTGCAAGGGTTGGATCAGATTGTAGATGACAAGAAATAAGAAAAGAAACACAGGCCTAGGTGAGCTCAATGGCCTAGAACCGTGGCCCAAGTAGCATATAGCTCAGAATTACTCCCAAACCCGTGACCCCAACTTTCCTCCTTCTTTCACTTTTTTCTTTTTCTTCCTCTACTGGGCTCAACTTCTCTTCCTTTCCCTGACTACAGGCATGTTCAGTTCCAGCAATCCTGCGGCGCAAACACCCAGGCTGGCCTCCTTTCTCTCTTTCTCTTATCTTCCGATGGGTTGGTCCTTTTTTTTCCCTTTCCCTAGCCTAATGCTTGTCCTTTCTTTTCCTCACATAAATCCACGCTTGGGGCACATGAGCCCGCCTTTCCCCCAACCTTTTCTTCTTCTTCTTCTTCTTCTTCTTCTTCTTCTTCTTCTTCTTCTT
>JACYFF010031952.1:11936045-11977291 GCA_017589665.1 Selenicereus undatus
TGTGTGTGTGTGTGTGTGTGTGTGTGTGTGTGTGTGTGTGTGTGTGTATAGACTTCTGATTGCACCCAACATTTATTTAAGGACTTCCTACGTACTCTTGGCGAGATCAAATCGATATAGTTCTTAGCTCAAATTTTATTTAGGCTTACATCATGGAAGGGGGGACATTTAGTAAGCTTCATTGTATGTTTGGCCCGGGTCTAGTCTATTTTGCCATGCTTATTATTTGGAAAAAAAAAAGATTCGATGTTTTGCGAAGCTCGCTTGTTTTTGTATTTCGTTTGGTTAACGTGTAAAAAGGAGTTACATGATTGTAATTTTGGTCCTTTGCAAAAGAGGGGGGTATCGGGTTGAGTCCATTTCAAGATTTTGGTTTAGTCTAAACTCGAAAAAATTTATATTGAGCTTCCCACGTATCCTTAGAGGAGTCAAGTCACCATAGTTCTAATTAGTGTTCAACATAGGCATATATTTTTATTTTTATTTTCCCTTTGGAGAGTTTGTTGAAGTGGACATGAAAATCTACTTATATCCACAAGTAATTTATGGGCATAAGCATATTAGATTCGATTGATAACGAATAGCTTCAATCCATTTACTTTATAATCTTGCTGCCAATTCAACTATTTTGTTTATATGTACTTTGCGCTTTATTTGAACCTAATTTATCATTTTCTACATTCATAGCTATGTTTCCCTTCTCCTACCCCCATCGAATTTAAGGACTGATACAGCTTTATCACAATGATGACGATAAAATATCCTGAACTTATTTGACTTCTTCAACGACCCCCCCAACAGACAACGTAGCAAAATCCCCTATCTCCTATTTTATTATTTACATCATGAATTTATCTCCCACCAAATCAAATCCCTTATTTTGTTTGCATTTTATTTTGAAATCAAATTTGTTTAACCAATTCGAAGAAGAATTCTAAGATGAAACAAAGACTAGAATTTATAAAAGGTCCTGATGCTATGGTTTGTTTCATTCTATCTCCGAGGATCTTTTTCATTTATTCATACAACTATTCCTTCTTTAAAGGTAGAAAGAATACTGTACATATATATTCTTTTTAATCTTGGGTTTTTGCTTCTGGTACGCAATCTCTGTGGGTATCCCAAAGCGTGAAGTTCATATTTTGATTGATGATCATAAGCATCCTCAGAATCATGACACTAACCTGACCATGTTCATGCTCTTTTTTTTTCTTCGCCGTTGAAACCTCTTTTATTTTCGTTTCCTTACTCAAGTGATCATGTGTAAACCTGCTTTGAGGAATGAATATGATCAATTGATGAATCATGGCTGTTTACACCATCCTTTTTTTTTTTTTCTTGCTTTTAAGTATCTGACAGTCCTATCACTTATTTGGCTCTTGTAAGACTATTTCATTTAAAGGTCTGAAAAGACTCAGGATCCGGCAGGATTCATATGCTTTATGGTTCCAGCAGGATCTATAGTTTTCATGGTTCCGGTAGGAACCAGATTTGGTAGAGTTCCAAATAAAATAATTTTTTTTTAATATAACCGAACTTTTGGAGACATATGAAGCTGCTTCTTCTTGATTACCCATGGCGGCTATCAAAGTGAGAATATTGATTTTGAAAGAAACAACAACCATCTTGACTTTAATGATGTCTGACCTTCAAATTCAATCAATTGAAACTTGCAGATAAGAACTATACTCGATTTTCGCTTCACCCCCTTTTTTTAATCCCTCTGATATGTTTCTCCTTCTTCTTCACAGTCCTCTGCTCTGTCTTTCACTATGCCCTTCTTATTTTATTGTGTGTGTAACCGTGAGCTTTTGGGATTTTTTTTTAAAAAAAATGTCAAGTAAAGTCCCCATCAACTGATGCTCTCCATCCTTTTTTATAGTGTTCAGAGTAGCAGTTATCCAACTTTGCCCACTTCACGCATCACAAAGCATTACTATCTCAGGGCTAAAGGAATTATGGTTACTGCAGAAAGTAACCTCCTCTTTTTTTTTTTACTTTATGATATTTTGTCTTGATGCTATTTAATGTTTTGGTATATTAGTTAATAATATATGCTATATATAGCGATTCCCTGCCATTTTCATGTGATTCCTTTGCAGATTTGATTAATTAATTTTTTAAAAAAATCTATCTAGTATTCATGTGTTATTTCCCCATCTTCACTTAGTTGACCTTCAAGTGTGTTCCAAAATTTGGTCAATTTTTGGACTTAGGCATTAATTTTTTTTTTTGACCATGTAAAATTGGGACCCAGAATTTTACATCCAACACGCATGCTCTCTTTATCCTCTCTTTGTTCTAAAACTAAACCCATGTTCTTTAAAGAGGCCTCCCAAACCCTCAGTGCCAATAGGCTATAGCGAATGAGTTTAAAGCGTTAATGGTTGTGGAAACTAGGTCCTTACGATTCTGCTTACACTACAAAGGAACACACGATTAGAAACCGAAATTTGAAACCGAATATAAAACAGTTTCAAAAAAAGCGTTTGGAAACCGAAGTTAGAAACCCTTTATGCGGTTTCTAATTCTGAAACGGATGAACTTATCGGTTTCTAATTATCGGTTTCAAAATTTAGAAACCGATACATAACCTGGTTTCTAAAAAGAAACCGATAAAAATTTCGGTTTCAAAGTGTAATTTTGTAACCCCTTTTTCTTTCCTTCTACCGGGTCGTGACCCCCCCCCCCACCCAAGCCCGACCTCTCTCTCTCTTCCCTGCTCTTCTTCCTCCTCTCCTCCCTGACCATGAACGCAGGCTAGTGAAGCTCGAAAGCCTCGATTTCTCCTCAACCCAACTCAAAATCCTCTAGATTTCACCTCCCTTAACCTCAAATGAACACTATGTTGCAGAATCTGGGTAGGAATCCAAAGGTTTTGCCACAATTTTGATGGTCTGGGCAGTGAATTATGGGCATCCAACGTCTATCGAGTATGGCCTTGCAATCCAGCTCATAGTTACTTCAATTCCTCTATAATTTGGGATTAAATCTGGTGCATCGAATGCCCATCACCAATTCGGGACAGTGATGAGAGCTGGGGTTGAAATTGGGTTCGATTTGCAGGAATTGGCCATGGTTTGGGAGTCTGTTCGTGCGTGGGTGAGCAAAACCCAAGTAAATGGGAGTCGTTCGAGCCATAGAGTCGAGCCAGCAGCCTTGGATTCGAGCCTTAGCTTGGAGTCCAGGTGAGTGTTCATCGCCTCCTAAATTAGTATTAATTTCGAAACGTTTTAACCTAAATGATGATTTAAGTTAGCTTAGGTTTAGTTAATTTCATGGATTATATGATGAGAAACTATACATGTTTAGAATCGATTCGAATATGTTAAGTTTATACATGCCTGAAGATTTAATTCGAAGTGAATTATGCATGTTTAGCTTTAATTCGAATCTATTCAGTTTATACATGCCTGAAGATTTAATTCGAAGTGAATTATGCGTGTTTAGCTTTGATTCGAACCTAATCAGTTAATTGATGCCTGAAGATTTAATTCGAAGTGAATTATGTATGTTTAGCTTTGATTCGAAACTATTCAGTTAAGTTATGCCTGAACATTTAATTCGATGTGAATTATTCGTGTTTAGCTTTGATTCGAACCTAATCAGTTAATTAATGCCTGAAGATTTAATTCGAAGTGAATTATGCATGTTTAGCTTTGATTCGAACCTATTCAGTTAATTCATGCCTGAAAACTAACTTGAATTGGATTATAAATGTTTAGAAACGACGAATGTACGTTTAGTTAATTCATAATCGTTTTTTAACTTCGAAATGAATGATAAACGCTTAGAATTAAACGCTTAGAATTAACGTGTATATGTTTAGTCATTTCCTAATCATATATTAACTTCGAAGTGAATCGTAAGTGTTTCTCTCCTCCTAAGCTATTATTATTTTCAAAAACGTTTTCAACAGATTTATGTTGCATGTCAGATTAGGGTTAGCTAAATTCGTTAGAAATGTCAAGAATTGAATGAAAATGTGTTGCCAGAGGATGTCATACCCATTTATGCACCAGATTGTATACCCAGACTTTTGCTTGCTGCCATTAGTTATGCATGTCTTGATCAGCTTTTAATTCCAGCTTAGAACACGCACAGAATCTGTTCAGGCTGTAGCTATATTTTCAGTTATGCCTTAGTTAGTTCGAATCAGATTATGCATAAAATCGCTGCTTGAAAGTGACTTGAATCATGAATGTAAATGCTTGAATCGTTTTATGTTTAAATGACCAAATTAAGCTTAAATAGTGACTACGAAGTGACTTGAATCATGAATGTAAATGATTGAATCGTCTTATGTTTAAATGACCAAATTAGGCTTAAATAGTGACTACGAAGTGGCTTGAATCATGGATGTAAACGCTTGAATCGTGTTATGTTTAAATGACCAAATTAGCCTAAATAGTGAATTGTTTTATGTTTAAATAGAGACTTGACTCATGTTAAGCTTGAACGGCATAAATAGGCTTTGCTTAGTAACCATGGTGTGATAGACGAATGCCGTGAAACGCAATATGCTTAAATGACCTTAATAGGCTTAAATGTAACTTCGAATCGATACTTGATTGTTTGGTTAAAATGTGCTTATGAAGTAGCTTTTGAAACAATTCTGGAATAACGAAACGAGCTTGTTTGCCCTTAATTGCAATACATCGATGTAATCGTGTTTCATGCTTATTTAGTTCGATTCGGTTTGCTAAATGTTCTTTTCAAGTTAATGGCGTATGATTATATATATATATATATATATATATATATATATATATATATATATATGGTTGTGATTATATAAATATATGTACGTATGCTTGCTGTAACGCATCGCTGAATGGTGCTGCTTGCCTAGGTAAGTACCTAAACCCTATCTCTTTATAAGCTAGCATGATAATATGTTATGATTACTAAATTGAAAACCGAGATGGTAGTTGAATGGTTTGTGGTAGAACTATGAGTGGTTCGAGGTTCTTGTGGTACGGTGCTTGTGAGGAGGGAGTCTGGGTTGTGAATTAACCGCAATCGTGTGGATTGCAAGGCCATGTTTTGGGATGTAAACCCCAATATTTCGGTTGTGTGAACCATTGAGTTGTATCTTTTACTTTTCCTGTATTAATGAACTATTTTGATTGGTGTACTCCGAGCGAATGGCTCGTTGAGTTATGAACTTCGGCGTGTATCCGTTGAGCTTCTTTTAAATGTTTTTCGCTTCCATTGATTTGCGGGGATTTATTGTAAGGTTTTTAGTCTGAAAACGGTCAGTTTTTAGGAAAAACTCTGTCCGTTTTGTCTCAAAATTTAATTAAAAAGTTAAGAAAACGTAACGCTTTTGGCCCTAGGGGTTGGGGGTGTTACATTGATGGTATCAGAGCATGGTCCTACGGCCATAGGCTGCGACCTGAGTCTTGCATCTCATATAGTTGCCTAGGAACGCGTTCATAATGATGTGATATATGCCTACTAGGTGTGCAAATGTGAGTTTTGTGGGAATGTTAGCGTGTTTACCTAGTTAGGTGCGGCTTGAGTGAGCTTAATGGCTGGGGGTGTTACATTGATGGTACCTAGTTAGTGCTTGTACCAATGTACCATTTGAAAGATCCAATCGAAGCTGAAAATTTTCTTCCTTTTTTTTTAAAAAAAAAGGCTGTGGAGATTGAACTATGCAGGGGCTGGAGGTTATAATTGCAATTTGTCTTTTTCAGTTTTTTGTCCATCACTCATGCAAGTGCATACGTATCTGAGTTAGTAAGTTGCTGGCTTACTGTTTTGCTGAATCGATACGGTCAATAGCTACCCCCATCACAAGCAATCAGTGGCTTACAGAACCAGAATTAGTGTTTTGCTATCATGGTTGGTGTGCTTTCTAGTTTCTAAACCAGACAATCAGTAGCTTACTGTTTTGTTGAATCCATACAATCAGTAGCTACTACCATCACAAGCAATTAGTGGCTTATAGAACTATAATCGCAGTCTTGCTGTCATGGTTGGTGTGTAGTTTAATGAAATAATGTTTGTAACCTTTTTATTTTGGAAATAATTTGCAGGAGAAATATCAATCATTGAAAATGGCAAAAGAAGTTCCTCAATCACAGGAGGATAATATCCTTTTCCTAGAAGCGGTTGGGGGATGGAACGAGAAAGGCACCGTTTATGGGTTGGGCAATAGTGCCTGTCTTTTCTACGAGAAGCCAGTGCATCACATCACTTCCAAGATCCCTTCGTACACTATCTCCATCGTCTCCCAGCTTCAAAGTGAATTAGAATCGACGAGGACCGAGCTTCACTTCACAAAGAATGAACTGCAACAACAGCGTATAGATTTGTATTTTGGAGTATTAAATATCTCAATTAAGCAAGTAGCTCTACCTTTTGAAATCAACATTATTGTAGGCACTCATATATATATGTATGTATATGTTACGTATTCCAGTTGCAAATGGTTGAGTTGTGTTTGTTACTTGGGCACCAACATTGAAACAGGAAGTTGGACATGAGTACTGAAAATTGAATACAAAAATTGACAGGAAGTGAACACAATTTGGATATGGCAAGGTTGTTGAGTTTGGTTTCAAAATTTAGAAACCGAATAACATGATCGGTTTCTAAATTTAGAAACCGATATACATATTCGGTTTCCAAATATTAGAAACTGATCATTGCATTCGGTTTCGCTTGTTAGAAACCGATGTGTAGATTCGGTTTCCTTATGTTAGAAACCCACGGCTATAGTCGGTTTCCAAATATTAGAAACTAATGGCTATATTCGGTTTCTAAATATTAGAAACTGATATACAAATAGTTTCAAATTTCGGTTTCAAATTTAGAAACCGAATCAAATTCGGTATCAGAATTAGTTTGCAACCAAGCCTGCGAAAATCATCATCTTTCGGTTTCTAATCTCATTTAGAAACCGATTTGGCCTTTTTGAAACCGAATATTTCGGTTTCTAAACGTGTGTTCTGTTGTAGTGTTAGAACTTGGCTGCAAATAAGTGGGTCTATGAGATAAAATACAAGTTTGATGGTAGCATTGAACGATACAAAGCTCGTCTGGTTGTTGCTGGCAATCATCAGCAAGGAGGTGTTGACTTTCATGAAAGATTATCTTATGTTGTTCGTCTTGCTACTATTCGACTTGTTCTATCCATTGCTTTGTCTAAGAAGTGGCCTATTCATCAACTTGATACTAAGAACGCCTTTCTTCATGGCATCTTAACTAAGCAGGTATACATTCATCAGCCTCTGGTTTCATTGACTCTCAATTTCCCAAGCATGTGGCGTCTTAAGAAAGCTATCTATGGTCTTATACAAGCGCCTCGTGCTTGGTTTCATAGGTTTAGCAACTTTCTTTTAACACATGGGTTTCACTACAGTTAGGCTCATCTATCCATGTTAATCCTTTCTTCAGGTTCACATACAATTATTCTCTTATTGATTATTGATGACATTGTCTTGATAGGGAGTTCCATTTCTCTTTTACGATCTTTTATTAATCAACTCACTCATCAGTTTGCTATGAAGGACTTGGGTGACCTTCATCATTTTCTAGGGGTGCATGTAACTCATTCCTTGGCAGGTTTGCTTTTGTCTCATTTCAAATACACATATGACCTTCTTCATAAGTTTCATATGCATAACGGCAAACTTGTTTGCACTCCCTCTGCCGCTAGGACTACCCTTTCCTTCTCTAATGGTGAATTGCTTGCAAATCTCATTGAGTAAAGAAGCATGGTAGGAACGTTACAATATTTGATTGTGACACGACCCGACATTACATAAGCAGTTCATGTAGTTTTCCAATTTATGCATATTCCCCATACAACTCATCTTTTTGCTACTAAGCGTATTCTCAAGTACCTTTAGGGAACTCTTGATCATGGGAATCTACTACGACCTGCTGCGGTTCCATCCATTGTTATTGCCTATTTTGATGCTGACTGGATTGGATGTCGTGATTCTTGTCGCTCCACCAATGGGTATGTAGCATTTTTTGGATCCAATCTCATTGCTTGGCGCTCGAAGAAACAACCTATTGTCCCCAAATCCTCAACTGAAGCTGAATATCGTGCTATAGCTTATACTGTGCCATAAACCATTTGGATCTGTAAGCTTTTACTTGATCTTGGTGTTACCATCACTTCTCCAGTTCAGCTATACTGTGACAACACGAATGCTGCACATATTACAGCAAATCCCATTCGTCACGATTGCATTAAACGTATCACTGTCGCTTATCGTTTTGTGCGAGAACATGTATCTCATGGTGATTTAATTGTTTAGCATATACATACTAAATTTCAGTTAACGGATATTTTTACTAAAGGGTTATCTTCACAATAGTTTTTGTTTCATAATCTAATCTATCCGTGTGCTCTCATGTACAATTTGAGAGGGTATAATAGAATAAGGGTACTTACGTAAATTTATTGTACTTGTATTATCTATAGATATAAGCGACTGGCTCCCAGATTGGGTGAGCATTTCCATCGCAAAAGTATTCACACTAACGATAGTGCTGAAAAGTGAAAGAAAATACGATATAGACAAATGACTGGTAACTCCAGTGAATACCAGTGATGCCAAATAATTGATGGGATGTGATATTGGTTTTTTGATGTACAAATACAAGTCCATACGAATTTGGCAAATGAAAAACACAATGAACATGAAAGGCGAAAGACTTTTGCATCTAAGGTGCAGATGAGTGTTGTAGGAATCAAGTCCGCTTATGTCGTCGGATTAGAAGGTGCACCCAGCACCTTACAACCTAACTTGAATTTTCGACAACCACTCCTCACCTCCGTATTCACTGTTGATATTCTGATTGATTTTTCATTTCCCTACCAGCTCTAAAAAAGCACTTGTTTACCATCAGGAAATTAAACAACTAAACGGGTAAAAACACGTTATTCATAAAGGTAGAAATATTTATAAGATTTTATCGTTTTTATGTAAACAAGCGAAATCAAGGTCACATCAATGGAGGAAAAGAAAGGAAAAGTAGAAGAGAATGGGTTCCATTTTTTGCACGCCCCACACGTTACGACCTATTCAAGGAAATTTCCCCCAATTCCAAGCAACCACAGAAGCATAAATCAACCCCACCAGGCACCAACTAGACTTGGTAAAAACAAACACTATCCGAACCCGCTGGAAAATTGTGGGTTTTAAACACGATTTGATTTCTCGACCCGAATTCAAAATAAGCCGAACTTGAAAAATATACAAATTAGCGGGTCAAACTCAATCCGAATCCATACCCGTCCACTTGATCCAAACATTATATCTTTGTTTTTTGGTCCTACTTAGCAATAGTGATTAGTCATTTTTTATTGAATAGTTTAACGACACTTAATGTAACTATTGCATGCCTTTACAAATTAAGCAATAATATGCTGTCCTTCCCTCTGTATTATCTTATAATAACATCATGTACAACTTAAAAATGAAAAAACGATAAAAATGGGCATGAAATTGTCTGAAATAACTATTAAATCTACAGAAAAATCAAATTATAACAAGCCAAATATTAAAAAAGCACAAGTTGTACCAGTATAATTTAGTAGACAAATATATCTAATCATTTTTTTACATTAATTACTTTGTAATAATCTAAAATTTTCATGTTATAACTAAAAGCTAATGTCTTGTACTTCTTTAATTCCATTTTATTGGTTTCCGTTCTAACTAGTCTTGAACTATAATGTTAGTTGCTGAAAAAAATTTTATTGTATTCGTGTTGGGGTCAACCCATTAATAAAGGTTTACATGATTGGAAATTAATAGATTAGTTAATAAAAATTATCGAATTATTAAATGGGCTAATAGTGGGTCAAACTGCTTCAAGCATCCAACCCATTAACATACTTTAGACGCACTAACCCATACATGACACAAGCTGCTATTAACCTTCTTTCAATGTACAAGTTGATCCACCCGACCCAAAGGAGGCTTGATTCTTTATCTGCCCATACATAACATTCACATATCGCAATAAAAAGTTTGAATATTTTGGATATCTTTTTGAGAAATTAAAACAACTATACTTTTTCATTAAATATTGACAATTTTGAGTAATTAATATGTAGAAGTTTTGTTTTCATCAAAAGAAAAATAACTTATAGAAAAGACACTTGAAAAGCCCCCAAAAAACGAAAATATACCCTCCTATATTTTATTCGAATTCAAAATACATTCAATCTGTATTTGAAGCGAATCCAAATATATCCAATTTGTTCATCCACCGTCCAAACCGAGAAGTCCACCACCAAACACTTGGAAAGAGAATATATATACATGTCTCCCCACCCCACAGCGGGTTTTTCCAACACTGACGCCTCGAGTGCCAAGAGTTTTGGAATACATCACTTACAATGATATTTTATTTCATAATGCAGTCCTTTTATTGTCGGGGTGTGGGAAGTGTCCTTTTTTTCGGGGGCTCTCACTAAACCAATAAAACAGAACTTGAATTTTCTTCGCCGTTTAAATTCAGTCATACGTGCACCTTATGTATATGGACATGGTATACGGTATAGGAACTTGAGTTTTTCTTTTAAGAATCACTATGATCTTAGTTATGAGTTCAAATTGTAACATATGATTAATGAAAATTATGTGAAAAACATTTTTTGCTAAGACTGATAAGCCTGTAAAGAAAAACAGACATATAATATAATTAAAATATTAGAAAGAGTTACTAAGAGGTTCTTTTAATTAAAAATAACATAATAAACACGAATAATAATTGTTACTAAAGAGATAGAAATTGCAAAATAACTAGTAAAGGGACTCAATATTCTTTCTAGTTTTATCTCAATAAAACTTTGGGAAAAAGAATGCCAAATAGTATTTAGATTTGAGTATTGAACAGCAAAAAAATTTATAGAGGAACCAAACTTTAAAAAGAGAAAGAAACTGAGTTCTTATATCATACAACCAACTATACAGAACCAATTGTACAATTGAATTTTGGTTCACTAAAAATATTGTGTACCTCACTAAAATACTACTATACATCCATTTTCACTCACTAAAAATACTGTATAACTCACTAAAATATTTAATGAGTTGAGACACATTTTTAATGAGCTAATAGATATTTTTAGTGAGCAGTATACCTAAACCAGCGCGTCTTATATACTTGAGTTTTGTTCAGTAAAAATACCATATATCTTATGAAAATATATTGTTGTACAAAAAAATGCTATTGTGCATCTAAAACTCATTAAATTATATTATAGTTATCTATATTATTCTTTTCTTAGTGAGCTATGATATTTATTTAAAGAGTTATGATAGTTTTTTTAGTGATTTAAGAAATATATTTAGTAATCAATATCATTAATTTAGTGAACAGTACTAATTGTTCATAACAAAAAGAAAAAGAGTTAACAAACATATAATACATAATTTTATTGAAATGTAAGAGTCCTTAAATGCTTCAATCACTTGTACTATGGCTTTTTACTAAGCTATTTATATTATATTTTGATGAGCCAAACTACACAATTAATGAGTAAATACTTGATTAAAGTTATATTTCATTGATTTTACTATGTTTTAGTGAGATACAACATATAGAGCCAGTTGTACAACCAGATTTCTGTCCATTAAAAATGTTGTATAGTTTATTAAAATATACTATTGTACATTCATTTTCACTCACTAAAAATACTGTATAGCTCTTTAAAATATTTTTGTGAGCTGAGACACAGCTTTAGTAAGCTAATAGATATTTTTAGTGAGTAATTAGGCCCAAACCAACGTGTCTTATACCCTCGAGTTTTGTTCAGTAAAAATACTATGTATCTTATGAAAATGATGTACCAAAAAGAAAAAAATTATTGTGTGTCTCAAACTCACTGAATCATATTATGGTTATCTATATTATTCTTTTTTTAGTAAGTTATGATATTTATTTAGTGAGCTATATAGTTCTTTAGTGATTGAAGAAATATAATTGGTAATCAATATCATTAATTTAGTGAACAGTACTAATTATTCTAACAAAAAAAAAACAAGTAGTGACCAAATATATAATGCATAATTTTAGTGAGCACATACACATTCTTATTCATATTTTGACATACAATTTTTTAATGAGCTGTATTGTGACTTTTGATGAGCTATAGTATATGTTTAGTAAGCAATACTTTATACATATCTTATAATGCGTTGTGACATATTTGTTGGTTAACTGACATATAAGATTCTTTAAATGCATAATAATGACATATACTTGAAAAAGTTCTAGTCACTTGTAATCTGACTTTTTACTGAGCTATTTATATTATATTTTGATGAGCTAAAATATACAATTAATGAGCAAATACTTGAAAAAAAAAATATATTTCATTGATTTTACTATGTTTTTTGTGAGCTATGATATATATTTAGTGAGTTAGGATATATATTTAGTGAGTTGGGCTATATTTGATGAGTTTAGCTACATTTGTATTATACTTACTAAATATAATACAGATGGCCTTATGTCATTATTAAAAATACGTAAGCTTTGACGTAATTGTAGCACTTGAAAAAAAAAATTCTAATGTTCGGTACTATTTATTTTAGTGAGTCATGCTATTTATTTAGTGAGCTATACTATTTATTTATGAGTTCTAACAAATATTTAGTGAACTATGAAATATATTTGGTGATCAATATGATTTAGTGAGCAACACCAAGTATTCATAATTTAAAAAAAAGTAAACGAATAATATAATATACAATTTGAGTGATCACAGACACAGTCTTGTTCCTATATTGAGGTGTGATATTTTTTTAGTCAGCAATACCAAGTATTCATAATTTAAAAAAAAAGAGTAAATGAATAATAATATAATTTGCAAAAGAAACCTGATTGACGAGTGGAGTTAGGGGTGAGCGGTTCTGGGTACCCCCCAAAAAATTGGGAACTAGAACTGGAACCGATCATATAGGTTCCTAACTTTTGGGAATTGAAACCTCATGTTCCTGTTTCGATTCCATGACATAATAAGTTCAACTTTCTTATTTATTGGAGGGTGAGGGAATGTTTGATTTTTTCCTACCCTGATCTTCTATGTTTACACTTAAAAGCAAGTTAAGTTTGTATTTTTTTGAGGCTGGAACCAATTAAACCAGTTATTTTTCAGGAACCGAAATAGGAGTCGGAACTGTTTGACCAGTTTTCAACGCAATTTTAAGGTATCCGAGAACATTACTTACCTCTAACTGGAGTCAAGAGAATAATTTTGAAGAATAAAATTAATAAAATCTAACAATAATGTTGTGCCAACCTAGTAAATAGGCACAAACATGAAGATTGCTTAATACGGTAGCCAATTAGGATTCAATAAAGAAAGCTATTGAATCTTACATGAACAAAGATAAGAAGCACATAAACATAGAGATGGAAACTTTATTAATATCTAACTTCTTTGGAGAATTTAAAGAAACAAATATCTTGAACTCAAAAGAGTGAAATTAATTTACGGATTAGATAAACATAGAGATCGAAACTTGAAATCTGAAAAATAGTGAAAGCTAAGGGCCTGTTCTTTTCGTGGGTCAATCCATATTTACTCACTTCAACTTACTTCAACCTACTTCAACCTATTTCAACCCACTTGAAAAAAAAAATACCAACTTCAACCCACTTCAACCTATCTCAACGTACTTCAACCTACTTCAACTAACTTTAACCCACCCCCTTCATAATTTTAATAATTTGTAAAGTATCATGTGAGATTTAGGGCCTGTTGTTTTCGTGGGTAAATTAGGTAGGGAAAAAAGTGAAGTAAGTTGAAGTAGGTTGAGGTGAGTTGAGGTAGGTTGAAGTTGATATTTTTTTTTTTTGAGGTGGGTTGAAATAGGTCAAACTAGATTGAAGTGGGTTGATGTAGGTTGAACTGCGTTGAAGTTGGTATATTTTTTATATGGTGGGTTGAAGTAGGTTAAAATAATGAGAATGTAATTCATGTGTGAAAATTTATGAAGTTATCGAAATTTTGTGGAATTTTTGTTTATTCTTTCTTATTTTTCAGTTTTTATATTTTTTATATTTAATATTTTTTACTTTTAATTTTTTATTATTTATTTTTACTCTCTTAATTTCTTTTTTTAATTTATTTTTTTTTAATTTTTAATTTTTATTTTTAATTTTTTTAATTCATTTTTTTTATTTTTTTTGTTTATCCGTTTTTTGTTTTTTATTTTTTTTATTTTTTATTTTTAGTTTTAAATTTTTATTTTTTTATTTTTTATTTTTTTATTCTTTGTTTTTTATTTTTTAATTTTTAATTTTTAATTTTTAATTTTTAATTTTTTGCTTTCTACTTTTCATTTTTTTTATTATTATTTTTTTTTTATTTTTTATTTTTCTATGATTTTATGTTTTTTATGTTTTAATTTTTTCATTTCTTACTTCTTTTTTTTTATTTTTTATTTTTTATTTTTCATTTTTCATTTTTTATTTTTAATTTTTAATTTTTATCTTTCATTTTTTCATTTTTTTCTTTTTTTAAAAAATGAAAAATGAAATATAAAAAAATAAATTCAAAAAATAAAAAATAAAAAAAAAGAAATCAAACAATAAAAAAAACAAAAAATAAGAAATAATAAATAAAAATTAAAATTAAAATGTAAAAAATAAGAAATAAAAAATAAAAAATAAAAAATTAGAAATAAAAAATAAAAAAATAGAACATAAAAACATTAAAACAGAAAAAATGAAATAAAAAATAAAATATAAAAACATGAAAAATAAACAAGAAACAATAAAAAAATAAAGAAATAAACAATAAGAAATAAGAAATAGAAAAATAAAAACATAAAAAACATAAAATCATAAAAAATTAATAAATAAAAAATAAAGAACTAAAAAACTAAAAAAATAAACAGTAAAAAGAAAAAAAAATTAAAAATTAAAAAATTAAAAAGAAAAAAATGAACAATAAAAAATAAAAAATAAAAAATAAGAAAAGAAAAAATAAAAAAAATAAAACTAAAAAATTAGAAAGAAAAAATTAAAATTAAAATTAAAATATAAAACTAAAAAAATAAAAAATAAAAAAATGAAAAAATGAAAGATAAAAAATAAAACATAAAAAATAAGAAATAAAAAATAAAATTAAAAATTAAAAATTAAAAAATTTTAAAAATATAAAAAATAAAAAACAAAAAATAATATGAATATAAAAAAAAATAAATCAAAAAATGAAAATTAAAAAGTGAAAAAAAATAAATAAAACATAAAACATAAAAAATAAATGAAAAATGAAAAATGAAAAACGAAAAATTAAAATATTAAAAAAAAAAAAAGAAATAAGAAATTTAAAAAATAAAAAGCAAAAAATAAAAAATAAAAAATAAAAATAAAAAATAAAAAATAAAAAATAAAAAATAAAAAATAAAAAATTAAAAAAAAAAAAAATGAAAAGTTAAAAATTAAAAATTAAAAATTAAAAATTAAAAATCAAAAATCAATAAAATAAAAAATAAAAAAGAATAAACAAAAATTTCACAAAATTTCGATAATTTCATAAATTATCACATATTAATTACATTATCATTATTTTAACCCATTTCAACCTACCACATAAAAAATATACCAACTTCAACTAACTTCAACTAACATCAACCCAATTTAACCTATTTCAACCCACTTCAAAAAAAAAAAACCAACTTCAACCTACCTCAACCAATTTCAACCTACTTTAACTTACTTCACCCTTTTGATCCACCTAATTTACCCACAAAAAGAACAGACCCTAAGTGCATAAGAGTACCATACATTATTACTTTAACTTTCGACCGAATCCAGAGCTGTATTTAATTAGAATTGACAGACTCATTGAAAAATGTTGTAAATGGGGTCTACACTCTTCTTCTCTCCTTCTATATAGGAAGACTCATTTACACAAACATGATCCATATCCCCACGGACAATTAAATACTCCTCTTAACGCATCCTCAAAATGTATACATACATTGGAATCTTCGTAGTTATCTTTTCCCTTTTGTTTCTCTATTGCTATTCTTTTCACAAAAAAAGTCGGCCCTGGAACAATTGGCCTCTTATTGGGGTGCTTCCCACACTCCTCAAAAATCATCATAGAAGTCATAACTAATTGTTGAAGTCATGGAAAAAGGTTCACTAACCTTCGTCATGAAGGGTCCTCAGTTCACCAATATGAAGTTGCTAATCACAGCTGATCCTGCCAATGCACAGCATATATTAACCAAGAACTTTGAAAACTACCCGAAGGGATCTAAGTTCAAAGAGATATTTGAAGGTCTTGGTGATGGGATCTTTAACGCAGACGCAGAAATGTGGAAGTACCTGTAGGCACAAAAAAATTAAATATGTGTCAAGTCACTAAATAATTTAAGTTAATTAATTTTGGCTAGTCCAATTAATTAATTTAATTATTTGGGTCCAAATGATCACCAAGTCAACGGCCCAATGAAGTATCAAGTCAACGGTCCGATAAGATTATCAAGTCAATAGCCCAGTGAGCTACCAAGTCGTCAACATAAATAGACCCCCAAGTCATCGGCCCGAGTTCAAGGCCCATCTATCGACCCAAGGGGGCTATTAATCTGCAATCCCTAAAAGAGAGGGGAAGCTCCTCCCTATAAATATAGCTTCATCCCTCCTTATTCGGGGATAAAAATTCTCTCCACAGAAGACCCTCTAAAAAGAAACAACAAGCACATCAAAACATGTTGTTTACTCTAGAGATTGAAGCACGCACTTGATTGAGATTCAAGCTACTTTGGCCCTCCATCAAGTCATGAACAAGAGATCGAATCAGAGGAGTTTAATTTGTTCATTTGTAACACAATATTCCGAGATTGTACCCATTTTTAATTATAAATACAAAAATTGAATTTGTTCCATATTTCTTGTCTTAATTCGATTTAGACTTAAGTCTAGTTTCTTCAACAACTTAACAATATGTTCCTCTTGGCGCTTGATGCGCGCATCTTTTTCTGCATTCTCCTTAGAGAGCCTTTCCAACGGGGCTTTCATGTTAGCGAACTCTTTTTCGGAATTGACAGCTCCTACCATCATAGTAGGCATGATGACGGTAGGGGATGATTCAGCCTCAGATTGTGGAAGGGCTGCTCTTCTCGGTGATGACGCGGAAGAATCGCTACTGTAATAATCTTCCGCTTCATAAAATGGAGATTGATGCTTGGTCTTCATTTCCTGAATGGATTTCTCCTTGAGAGGGTCAACAGACGAAACTTTACTAATTTTGTCACACATATCAGCTTCAGCGTTATCGGTCGAATGTAAGGATGCAATTGCAACTGCTCTTTTGGTGACAGTGGCTGCTGCAGCCTTCACCATATTTCTTGTCACCACTCCGGTGCTTTGCTTACTGGAGGTAGTGTTAGAGTTGGAGGATCTTCGTTGGAAAGATCCAGATTTCTTCTTCAAAGGTAGAGAGGCGGCATTCCTTGTGGCTATATCTTCCTTACGAAGAGTTGTTTGAAAATTCTAGATTTCCAAAAGAAGGAGATGAGAGACAGAGTAGTCAAGTAACAACAGATCGTTCCTTCAAAAGGGTAGTTGTTGCAACAAAGCCTGAAGCGCCAGTATTTAGATGCATTCCTAAATCCCGCCGTAAGAACGGTGAAGCGCCATTCAGTAAATGCATAACTCTTGAAAGCGCAACTAAGCCTATTAGCAAATTGAAGGAGACCGATTATCGTATCCTCGGAGATAAAGGTGTGCTTCCAACTCATAATGCTAGTAAAAGCAGGGTGGCTAGAGCCCCTCTCTCTAGCTTCGTTGTTTCTTCCAAGGGCTCACTTCAAGAAGAGAGTGACTTGCCGAAGGTGCGCACCGATGATGGATTTGATCCAAATGCGTACAAGCTGATGAAGAAATCTGGTTATGACTTTGATAAGCCGATTTCTTTGGGACATGTCATCGAAGCTAAGCCATATGGCATCAATGAGACACAAAAGAAAATACAAGAGCAAGGTGACATGGTGGCAGTTTCGAAGGTAGGTCTTGGTTATGTACCGCCTCAACCCATCCGGATTTCAGGATGGCGTAAAGACAAGTAGTCATTTGCTCAGTACATTGCAGCAGAAGAGATTATTAAAAATGATGAAGAAGACGGCAAGAAGAAACCAAAATCATCTGTGTTTGATAGATTGCAATCTTCCACTTCACGAGGGCTAGCTTCTGTGTTCGACAGAGTGGGAAATGGCAAGGTCTCAAAGTCTTCTACTTTCTGGAGGTTAAAAGTAGGCACACAACCTAAACTTTCAGTCTTCACCAGGATCAAGTCAGGTGAAGAATTGGCAAGAATGCCATTCACACAGGAAAGGGGCTCAGTATTTGGCCGTCTTGGCGAAATAAAGGAAGTCCAAAGTGCCATCCCTTCTCGTATGAAATGCTTATCGACTCTAGATGTGAAGATAGAGGGTTCATTGAGAGTCAAGAGACGCACAATGGTTTTCACTGGCCATAGGGTTAATCCAAGCCCAACAGAGGAGCTCAAGCAAGAGGAACAAACTTCCTCTAATCATATCATAGTTTGAGAAGTTGCTGACTCAGATGCCGAAATAGAACTTGCGGAAACTCCTGAGACTCTAGAAGATGGAGGGCAAGCCACGGTAGACGAACTCAGAGAGTCAAATCTTAGAACTAGCGAGGACCCTCGCCCTATTTACGTGAGCTCATTGCTCACACCCAAAGAGGAAAAGGAGTATTTTGATCTCCTGTTCGAGTACAAAAATGTGTTTGCTTGGGGTTACAAAGAAATGCCTGGGTTAGACCCAAAAGTCGCAGTCCACCGCTTGTCTATTAAAAAGGGCATTTCACCTAAGAAGCAGTCCCAACGACGCTTCCGACTGAAGTTAGTACCAAAAATCGAAAAGGAGGCCAACAAACTCATAGAGGTGGGATTCATTCGCGAAGTCAAGTACCCAACATGGATTGCGAACATTGTCCCTGTAAGGAAAAAGAACAGCCAACTGCATGTTTGTGTGGATTTTCGGGATCTCAATGATGCCTGCCCCAAAGATGATTTTCCACTGCCTGTGACGGAACTCATGATTGATTCTACAACAGGACATGAAGCTTTGTCCTTTATAGATTGCACAACAGGATACAATCATATTCAAATGGCGCCAGAAGATCAGGAGGCCACAACTTTCCGCACACCTAAAGGCATCTTTTGCTACAAGGTGATGCCATTCAGCTTGAAAAAAGCAGGAGCCACATACCAAAGGGCGATGCAAACTATCTTTGAGGACATGCTACACAAGACGGTGGAATGCTACGTTGACGATCTAGTGGTCAAGTCAAGAAAGAGGCCAGACCACTTGCGTGATCTCCAGCAAATCTTCGAGAGATTACGAAGATGTCAACTCAAGATGAATCCACTTAAGTGTGCATTTAGCGTTACTTCCAGTAAATTCTTAGGCTTTATTGTCTGACATCGAGGCATTGAAATCGACCAAGCTAAAGTCAAAGCCATTCAAGACATGCCCGCGCCTAAGAACCTTAAGAAGCTTCACGATTTACAAGGGCGCTCAGCATATATCAGGAGGTTCATATCAAACTTGGTCAGTCGTTGTCATCTGTACAGCCACCTCATGAAGAAAGGGGCACCTTTTGAATGGGATGAATCATGCAGGAATGTCTTTAAAAGTATCAGAAAATATTTGTCAAGCCCACCGGTGCTAGGAGCTCCAGTTCCCCGGTAAGCCTTTGATACTTTACATTGCTGGCCACGAAAGATCACTGGGGGCATTGTGTGCGTAGGAAAATGAGGAAGGCAAAGAGAGAGCTCTTTACTACCTGAGTCGAACCTTGGTCGGGGCTGAATTAAATTACTCCCCAATCAAGAAGATATGTCTGGCTCTCATGTTCGCTGTGCAGAAGTTAAGGCATTACATGCAAGCTCACACAGTACGAGTCATCTCTAAGGTTGACCCAATCAAGTATATCTTGTCCAGACCTGTCCTGAGTGGACAGCTAGCAAAGTGGGTTGTTATCTTAGAACAATACGACCTCGTCTACATACCACAAAAGGTTGTTAAAGGGCAGGTACTAGCAGACTTCTTGGAAGATCATCCAATTCCTGACGAATGGGAGCTAAATGATGATCTACCTGGTGAAGAAGTATTTGTCATAGACATTCTTCCCTTATGGGAAATGTACTTTGACGGTGCGACATGACAAGATGGCGCTGGAGCATGGGTAGTGCTCATCTCCCCTGAGAAACACATCCTCCCATACTCATTTGCGTTGACTCAGTTGTGCACCAATAACATGGCTGAATATCAAGCACTTGTCTTGCACCTCCAAATGGCCGTAGAGATAGGCATCAGAGACTTAGATGTGTACGGTGATTCACAACTGGTCATCAATCAACTTCTCGAGGAGTATAAGATTAAGAAAAAGAATTTGATCTCGTATCACACACAGGCCCTCCAAATCTTAGATAAATTAGATACTGTTAAGTTGCAGCACATCCCTAAGAGTGCCAACAAGATGGCTGACACGCTCGCAAATCTTGTAGCCACTTTGGCACTAGGGGCAGAAGAAGATATGACGATTCCAGTTTGCGGTAAGTGGGTAATCACACCATCAGAAGAAGAACTCATCTAGGGAGTTAATGCAGTCTATGTCTATGAGGTGGAAAAAGAAGATTGGCGTCACCCGCTGATTAATTACCTGAAGCACGAGAAGCTGCCAAATGGTGCTAGGCATAAGACGGAAATCCAAAGGCGAGCACCACATTTTCTTTATTACAAAGATACTCTCTCTCGACGCTTCTTCCTTGGTCTTTGGTTAAGGTGCTTAGGCGAAGAGGAAGCACAACAAGTAATGGAGGAAGCTCACTCAGGGGTGTGTGGCGCACATCAGTCCGGGCCTAAATTGTATGATCGCCTTAAGAGAATGGGCTATTACTGGGCCACCATGGTGCATGATTGCATTGACTTTGCAAAAAGGTGCGACGTATGCCAGTTCCACGCTAATTTCATTCACCAACCTTCGAAACCACTCCACCCAACTGTAACTTCCTGGCCTTTTGAGGCATGGGGACTTGATGTCGTGGGACCCCTTACTCCTAAGTCTTCAGCTGGTCATTTATACATTCTTGCAGCCACCGATTATTTCTCTAAGTGGGCGGAGGCAATCGCATTAAAAGAAGTGAAGAAGGAGAATGTTGTTGATTTTATTCGAACGCACATCATCTACCGATACGGTGTGCCTCGATATATCATCACTGATAATGGCAAACCATTCTTCAACAAGCTAATGACTAGTCCCTGTGAGAAATTTAAGTTCGCTCAGCATAAATTTTCAATGTACCATGCACCTGCAAACGGCATAGCAGAAGCATTTAACAAAACATTGTGCAACTTATTAAAAAAGGTGGTGCAAAATCCAAGCGGGACTGGCATGAAAGGCTTGGAGAAGCACTTTGGGCTTATCGAACCACCTACAAGACACCAACGCAATCAACTCCCTATGCGCTCGTGTACGGCGTAGAGGCTGTTTTGCCTTTGGAAATTCAGAACCCATCGCTTCGCATCGCTATATTGGAAGACTTAAGTGAGGATGAAAATCACAAACTCCAACTAGCAGAGTTGGAATCTCTTGATGAGAAAAGGCTTCAGGCACAACAAAAACTGGAGTGTTATCAAGCACGTTTGTCACGAGTATTCAACAAAAAGGTTTGACCTCGCTCGTTCCAGGTTGGGGATCAAGTGCTCGCAGTAAAAAGGCCGATCATCATGACACATAGGACAGGGAGCAAGTTTACCCATAAATGGGAAGGCCCCTATGTTGTTCGTGAAGTCTACTCAAACGGTGCCTACAAGATAGTCGACGCGGAAGGAGTGCGAGTAGGACCAATTAACTGCAGGTTTCTGAAGTGCTACTACCTGCAAAAATTGTTTGTAAGCTCCTAAGTAAGAGCCTAAACTGCTCGTTCTTTCAAGTTAAATTCTTTTGTAATACTTCTGGCCCGCAAGAGTATAAACTGTGAACGGATAAAAATAAAAATAAAAAAAATCCAAAAAAAAAATCTTGTACTACTCCTGCCCCGCAAGAGTATAAACTATGAACGACAAAACAAATAATTGGAGCACTATTTGTTGAACTACATTATGGCTTGATCTCATTGAAAAATTATAACTTTTGTTGAGTATATGGGTAGCTTGTGAATAAAATTAGCAATTGCAGTCAAATGAAACATAAGAAAGAGGTGAAGAAGTAGCAGAAATATTACTATTGTATAAAGTGTGTCAAGAATTCACTAACATGAACAATCCAAGTGCAAGTACAATAAGCTAAGCAACCTAATCAAATAGTGTGCATCCAGTTATCAGGGTTGAGTGAGAGTTGCAACTCTAGGACATCGCGCTCATGTTCCTTCAACTTCTCAGCCTCGTCTTGGGACAAAGTGGGTATGGCTTCGAGGTTAGCAAGAGCTTGTTTCTTCTCAATGACTTGTTGCTCAATGGTGGCCACTAAGGTCAATTTAGTTTCAACGTCACTCCGAAGTTTTTGCTCCTTTTCGCAGGCAACACGAAGCGCCTCTTCTAGTTGGACTACTTTTTCAGTTGCACCCTTATGTTTTCCCTTAACTGCAGCTAGCTCTTCCTGCACTGCGATAAGATGGGACTGTGCTTGGTTGACTTGTTCAATGCAGGCGGTCTTCTCTTTATCCAGGTCTTCTCTTTGGCGAAGTGTCAAAGCTGCTTGTATGAGTGCCAAATACGTAGATACGCTACTCACATAATCATCAACCAGCTTTCTCAGAGGATTTGGGTCTCCATTGAGACGTTCAATGCTTTTATACAACATAGGGGCGCTCTCATACACTTTTGCTACCTAATCAAATGAAGCATTCTTCAAAGTATTTAGGTAGCCAGAACCTGTAGCCCGTATGCTGCAAGTAATGATACTTTGAGAAGCAGGACCTGGTCGAAAAGAAGTAACAGAAACCGTCGCAACCATCGATTTTCCTTTCACGACCTCATGGCTAGCAGTTTTCTCAGACATTCTTTTTGCTGCTAGTTGAAGAGATGTCGATCCCTCTACTGAGCGCTCACTATGGGTTGGTGATGTAGGAAATGTTTCGGCCCCTTTCGAGACTGATTCACTAACTCCCTCTGGCGATGCCAACCTCTTTACAACTTCTATATCCTTGCCACCATGAAGATTGGCCTTGGCGGCTGACAACTTGGTTGCGAGATTAACTTCCTCAAGCAACTGCTCTTCTATGACAGCGGTGGCCTCCTATACTAAGTCGAATGCGCCAATCTGCACAAAAAAAAGAAGAAGAGTGAAAAGATCAAGCCATTAAAAAAAAAGAAGAAAAAAAAAACAGGGGGTTGCGATAAGTCTCGCAAGGTTTTATGGACTTGGTATTCTTAGATAGAATGGCGGTCCAAAAGTATAAGGCATCATTATAGGATGTGGGCCGAGTACGAGGGTCAAGTTTAAGTGCACTAGGTAGCTCCTGCCAGAAACCAAACTGTCTATTGAACCGATGTGGACTATAAGGCATGACATAAAAAGTCGTTACACGACGAAGAGGTAGGAAACTAGAGTGGAGAGTTATTAGGTAGCTGAGCTTCTCATAGCCAAGAGTCCCATCATCATGCAAAGTCTCATATTTATTCTTGTTAAGCACGGTGCAACCCAAATCAGCAATCGCCCCTTCATGGATATGCCTTCGAGCGTCCTCAAAACTCTTTGCCCCTCCAAAGCCAGAATAGTGCACCATTAGAGGACCCGCCGGAGCTGGATCTAGTACATAATGGGTGCTAAAGTAAAATGCGAGCCATCCATATAGATAATGAGTAGGAAAGAATGACATGGAATTTGAGGGTTTTCCCGCATTAGAAATACCACCGAGGCCACGATAAATGCTTGCCAACACTGGCACTGTAAGACTATACGTGCATCCAACTGCCATGTTACTAGCCACTTCGAAGATGCCAGGACGAATGAACCCTTTTTCATCTTCGGGAAGAGCAAAAATGCACAAGCAACATGAAAGAAAAGAAGCTAGATAAGTGTTATCTCTTCTATCAATAGGAATTTCGAGTGCATCAAAGACAGCGGATTCTTCTTGAGTCCACTGCAGGGCCGTAGGCTGAATGTCGCCTGAAGGATTATGAGTTGACTTAGGTCGTGACTTGACAGGACACGACTTGGAAGAGCTTCGCCGCCTCGGGAAAGACCCATGCTTAATTTGCCTCTTGCACCAAAATCTATCCAACGCTAAGCACAAACCCCTCGGTCGCGAGCATTTTCAAGAGGGTTATAAGCAGCAAACAAGTATCTACATGTGGGGTGGATTAATCTCTGGTTGTCGCGATGACGTTGATACAATGCATCTCGGCTAGGTACTGCCTCGTCATAAATTTTTCCGTAAACAGGAAGCCCACCAAGTTTATATAAGTCCCACAGAGATAGCGACATTTCTCCAGGTATGGTGTGCAAAGTGTTGGTCTTAGAGCACCAAGCCTCACAAAATGCATGAATAACATGAGGATCACGATCATACGTGTATAATGAAGCATACACTGCATCAAAAAGGCGACAAGTCCTCAATTGGGATTCGAAGCATGAGAGAATGTGTTCTACCCACTCCTAATATTTCAGAATGAAAGAGAATTTCCCAAATATCTTCAATTCTGGCCCCCAACGAACCTCACCGGAAACAATTTTTCACCCAAGCAGCGAGAAAGGGGTGATCGGGCAGCTATTGTCATGACTGGCGCTGTGAAGAAGGTGGATATCATCATGTGTTCTGTCTACGGCCCTAGTAATCAACGGTGATGCTAAGTCAGAACGAGGGATGGGGGGTTATCTGCTCAGACTCTGGACGAAGCAAGGATGGGTAAACGATAAATGTGCTGCCCAACTCTGCTTTCGTCTCTTCATGTTCCACGACAGAAAGATAAATTTTATCTCGTCGCTTGTATTCCTTGAATCGTACCATGATTGAGTACCTGCTAAAAAAAAGAAAACAAAAAAAAGGGGGTGATTAGTTTCGTAAAAATTTAAAAAAAGAAGGGGGGAAGGACCCAAAAATCAAACCAAAATAAAAATAAAAATATCACTGTTTAGTTTTCAAGGATATGAAATCATCGGCATGCTAATTAGCATGGCTCAATCTTCAGGCACGTCTCATTGGCATATGCAGAGGCTCTCTCCTCAAGGTCTAAAGACCGAGTCCGATTACCTCCGCACCCAACGAGTCTTCAAGTGTTGTATCCCGATAGCAAGTGCAAGGGTTTCTCTCCTCAAAATCTAAAGATCGAGTCCGATCACCCTCACGCATAGCGAGTCTTTAAGTTTTGCGTCTTGCTGGCATGAGTGAGAGCTCTCTCCTTAAGGTCCGAAGACCGAGTCTGATCACCCCCATGCACAGCGAGTCTTAAAGTGTTGCATCTCGTTGGCATGTGCAAGGGCTCTCTCCTCAAAGTCTAAAGACCAAGTCCGATCACCCTCACGCACAGCGAGTCTTCAAGTGTTGCATCTCACTGGCATGTGTAAGGGCTCTGTCCTCAAAGTCTAAAGGCCGAGTCCAATCACCCTCACGCACAGTGAGTTTTCAAGTATCGCATCCCGCTGACACATGCGAGGGCTCTCTCCTCAAAGTCTAAGGACTGAGTCTGATCGCCCTCGCGCACAGCGAGTCTTCAGTTGCTGAATTCCGATGTCGTATCTCGTGCGCAGTGAGTCTTAAAAAAAAAAAGACTCGCATATAATTTGCCACGATATAAAATAAATAAGTAAATGAAATTTCACATCTCTGTAGTGATTCTTTCATACACCAAAAAAAAAAAACAAAGAAAGAAAAGAAAGAGACATCCCCTATAGTTGGTAATAAGGCATTTTACCACAAAAAAAAAAAAACAAACATGAAGTGACATAAAAGCTCTTGGCTTTATTATAACTAAATCATGTGTATAAAAATAAAAAAAATAAAAAAATGATGTCTATAGACAAGTAGGCAGCGGACACACGCTAATATCAATTTCATGAAAAGAGAATCTGATTACCTTAAGGTGTTACTTCCACATTGTTGCAGCAATACGCAGGCCGTCCTTTTGCAAGTAAACGTCCGGGAGCATTTCACTTTTGTTTTTTTTCCCTGGCTTCGGCAGGCACCAAAAGACATGCAATCACCACAAGGTGTTATTGTCACAAATTTTGAGCCCTACCCTACCTCGTTTTTTGCGAGAAACCACCAGGCGTGCAAGCTTGACGAACAGTTCTCTGGCAAGCACAAGGAGTGTGGGGAATCGTGAATGATGGTATAAAAGGACATGGGAAGCTGCATTGTTATGAGAGATTAGTAGAATGAAGGAAAGAGCTACTGCCTTAGTTAACAAATCTTCAAATTTTATGCAAAGAAATTTATATGTTGAAGATACTATTTGATAAATTGGTAAGTATGTTTAATTATACCAAATTTAATGTAGCTCTTACATTCTTATTTTTAATTTTAAAGAAAAAAAAATCCTCTCTTCAAATTTCTAGCCAAAAAAAAAATGAGCGACGTGAAAATGGAAACAACTATGTCGACAGTTTGTTAGATCGGTAAGAAAAAAATAAAAAAAAATGCATCTGTCAAATCGACAACATGACAAATTATGTCGATGGCTTGCTTGGACAACGAGCCAAAAAATGCGTGTCGAGACACCGGTCGCGCTTAAACACCAAGTCGTGTACGCAACCTAGTCTCGATGGGGCAATTTGTAGGCACAAAAAAATTAAATATGTACCATGTCACTAAATAATTTAAGTTAATTAATATTGGCTAGTCCAATTAATTAATTTAATTATTTGGATCTAAACGATCACCAAGTCAATGACCCAATGAAGTATCAAGTCAACGGCCCGATAAGATTATTAAGTCAATAGCCTAGTGAGCTACCAAGTCGTCAACTTAAATAGACCCCCAAGTCATCGGCCCGAATTCAAGGCCCATCTATCGACCCAAGAGGGTTATTGATCCGCAATCCCTAAAAGAGAGGGGAAGCTCCTCCCTATAAATATAGTTTCATCCCCCTCATTTGGGGATAGAAATTCTCTCCACAGAAGTCCCTTTAAAAAGAAACAACAAGCACATCAAAACATGCTATGTACTCTAGAGATTGAAGCACGCACTTGATTGAGATTCAAGCTACTTTGGCCCTCCATCAAATCACGAACAAGAGATCTAATAAGAGGAGTTTAATTTGTTCATTTGTAACACAACATTCAGAGATTGTACCCATTTTTAATTATAAATACAAAAATTGAATTTGTTCCATATTTCTTGTCTTAATTCGATTTAGACTTAAAATTTGTGGTTACAGTACCATAGAAAGATGGCTCAATTGTTGCTTTCTCATCCCCAATTTAATCAGTTTTGGGTTGAGAAGATTTGGGAAAAAAATAGAGACTGGGCTGATTCCAATCTTAGACCATGTTTCTAAGCAAGGATTAGAAATTGAGTTACAAGATTTGTTTGGAAGGTTCACATTTGACACAATTAGTAGTGTCGTCTTGGACTATGACCCTAGAACTCTATGCTTTGATTTGCCCAATTTTCCCATCTCCAAGGCCGTGCATGATAGGGAAGAGGCCATCTTCTTCCGTCATGTAGTGCCAGCATGTGTTTGGAAATTTCAAAAGTGGCTAGGTATAGGAACCGAGAAGAAGTCTATGGAAGCCTCCAAAATAGTTGATAATTTCATCTATGGGTGTATATCTAGGAAGAGAGAAGAAATGAGGAAGCATTCACAATCTAATGCATGCAAAGTAGGCCCTGGGTTGGGGGTTGACCTAATGACACTATACATGGATGAAATTAGGGATAGTGGCGAAATTGGGAGTAACCCTGATAAATTTTTGAGGGACAGAGTCCTAAGTTATTTTGTTGTAGGAAAAGAGACTACCAGTGTAGCTTTATGCTGATTCTTCTACCTTCTGTCAAAAAATCCACACGTGCTAGCCACAATCAAACAAGAACTTGATGTATCGATGGCACAAGCAAAAGACCATCATGGTGATGAAAAGATTATGTGGGATATGATATTTTGTCAAGAAAATTTAAAGAAGTTGGTGATAAGTTAATCTATCTCCATGCTGCAATATGTGAAGCCTTAAGGTTGTACCCTCCGGTGCCATTCAATGCCAAGGCTCCTATAGAGCCGGACACGCTCCCAAGCGGGCATAAAGTGGATTCGAGTACTCAAATTATCTTTAGCATGTATGCCATGGGAAGAATGAAATCTCTATGGGGAGAAGATTGCTATGAGTTTAAGCCTGAGAGATGGATATTGGAAACAGGGAAGATTAGACATGTGCCCTCATATAAGTTCGTGGCCTTTAATTCAGGGCCAAGGCCTTGTTTAGGGAAAAATATGTCAGTGACCATAATAAAAGCTGCTGTGATAGCCATAATCGGCAAGTATCATATCCAACCAGTACGAGGACATCCTATAGTTCCTGGCGTCTCCCTTGTTCTTCATATGAGACATGGATTCAAGGCGCAGGTTGTTAGTTATTAGTCACGACTCAAGTTTGTGAAAAATAAAGGACTTCTAGCGGTCTCAAAAGGATTTGCTGAGCTAGCTAGTTGCGCGTGCTCTAGCTGCAGTAAGTACTTCGTTATGAATGGCTAGATGTAATCTCCGTTATGCAAGTTTATACGAATTTTCTACGACCACTCATCACCTCCTTCTTCACTGTTGATATTCTCGTTGATTGTTCATTTCCCTATTAGCCCTAAAAATGCACCAGTTTACTAGCGGGAAATCAAACAACTAAACCATTAAAAAACACTTTATTCATTAGGATTTTAATATTCATATCCACATTGGAGCCTTCTTGAGTTTTACATGCAAATACTATATCTGCTTGCATGCTAAGTTAGTTGTTTGATAATCTATGAACATTTTTGAGTTCTATACTATATTCAGATGAATAGAAAAAATTATCTTCTGGACCATCGAGGTTAGAGCAAATAATTTCCCAAATCCACATTTTCTGGCAAATATTTTCTAGTCCCTCCAACTTTGGGTAAATATTTTTTGGTACCAAAGTCGACCGAACTTATCTTTTTTAAATTGCACCAAAGACCCTAAGTTTCTTATATTTGCACATCTAACCCAAATCCTTAAAAACTTACTTTCGAAAAGAAAAATTTGTGCATGTGATTTTTTGCTCATAAGTACTACTCGACACCCTCTTTCAAATGGTATTAGACCCACGTGACCAAAAATAATTAAGATAATTAAGCTAATTAATGATTCATTAAGCTAATTAACTGTGATTAACTGTAATTAATGCTAGAATCATCATCTGCTTGCCCTGGACCAAATTATTCACATATTTTTCCCTCACTGAAAGGTCTTTTTCCATTAGCACCTCAATTAAACTATATTACTGATATAATTTTAGAATTAAAAGCCGAATTAGCTAAAATTAAGACTGAAGTCAAGGAACTTAAGAAAAAAATATTTGTAATTCACCTTTCTCTGATTAACGAAGTTAGACATAACGAAAAATCTACTTCCAGTATTAATACCCCTTTTCAGCGTAAATATCTTTTCTAAAACCCAAAAAACAAGAGTCCATTTCCTTTGTAAGAAATAGAAGTTCAAAAAGAAGTAGGAAAAAAATCAAGTGAAAAATCAGCTGAAAAAGCAGAAAAAGAAGAACAAGATGGAGTATAAGCAATATACTCTTGAACAACTACAAAATATGTTTGAAAAAGAGCAGAATCCAAAAGCATTAAATAGGATCATGGGTGAAAGTAGTGATAAACATGATGTTTTGTTTGATGACAATGAAGAGACCAATAATATCCAATTAGAATAAGAAATATATTAGCAGATGACTCTGATTAAATTACTACAACAAAATAGGCCTATTGCAACACTGCGTAGTGCAACAATTCAAAAACGGTTGCCATAAAGCACTTTCGGCAACACTACACAAAATTGTTGCATCAGATCTCTCTTATCAAGCTATTGCAACGTTTTTTGCCCAAAAAAAATGAAAACAAAAGAATGTAAATTAGGTTCACGAGACGTTTAAGTTTCCGCCTCTTCATTCCCATCAAAATTCAGAACACAAACACTGACCCTTTCTTCGTCCCTCTCATGCTCTCTGTCTCTCTGTCTCTCTCACACACATCCTTAACCCCTTTCCCCTTCATTCCCATCAAAATTGAAAACACAAACCCTGACCCCAGCTTCTTTGCGCAACAAGAAGGATCAATTGATGGCTAGAAGCCTGGAACAAAGTTGTCTGCGCCTCCCAGTACTATGGTCAGAACTTTTTTTCAAGTTTAGCTCTTTCTCTCTCTCTCTCTCTAGTTTAATTGCATTATGGAAATTTGATGGCTTCGATTTCTTGAAAAAAAGCCTAATTTGTTTAGTATAGTTTCTACAATGTTCATATGCTCTAATTTATTTTCTATGGTTTCCTATTTAAGTTGAAATTTTGCAGTTGGGTGTCCTCCTGCTCAAAACCCTAGCGAATTTCTTGTTTATTTTTGTGTGAGATTTAATTTTGTTGGCAAACTTCTTTTCGACCCGGGATGTGAAAACTCTGTTTGTTGCAATAACAAATACCATCATCCTCCAAAAATTGCGGATCTTCAACTGATTTTGTCTAGTAAAGGCGTGCTATTGCTATCAATAAGAAGGACTTGGCCAATCCCAAATTTATGCCTGTAACTGCATGAGTCTTGTTCGAATTTCTCTATAATTATGTACAATTACTTGTTTTCTGAGTTTGGTAAATGGGATTGCGATTTTTGATTCTGTTGGTACTCAAAAAATGATATCTAGTTGTGCAGGCTTGGCCTTGGTATTGCTAGTGGAATTGATTCAAAAAAATTTGGTCTTTGTAGGAATGGGTCTCATATTTTGAACCTGCAAACACGATTGCCTTTCGTTTAATGTTCATGGCAAGTGAAGAAGGTTAGTTGACAGATAGATTGCTTATGTTGGTCATTTAATTACATTTGCTCTGGGGAGGATGCTAATCTTTACTTCATGAAGGCTGCACTTCACTTGAGGATCAATAAGATGAAATGTCAATCTGTTGAGGTTCTGCATATGTTTGGAAGATGTGAAATGTTGTCTCATTGAGACTTTGACATGCTTTTGAAGATGCCATGAAAAGTTTGTCTAGCTTGCATTTTGATTGTTGAACTTTATTTGAAATGCTCAAATTTTAGGATGAGATGAAGGTTTTCTCTTAGTGCAAGTCTCCCTCTTCCACACACATAGTGACTGCCTATAGGATATACACATTTCTTCATGGAAACAATCTCAAACTCTTACATATTTGAAGGATAATTGAGATTTATAAGCCTCTATGGCACTCTTAATATGGGATGTGTTTTACATTTCAAACATAATAGATATGATGAAGATAATAGTTTAATAAGTGTTATTTTAATAAGAATAGGAGGCAGAAGCAAGAAAAATGTATATATTAATGATCAAGTGCTTATTGAGCATGATTTTTAGGTATTATTGGTCATGATTATACATGGGGAACTAGTAACTTCAACTTATCGGTAGTGAGAAAATCACAATCAAGCCACTTCTATTTAGCTATTCATGTAGTATGGTTTTGAAACTATCTTTTGAGGACTTAATTATATCTAAATGATTAACTATATTTTGAGGACTTGATTATATCTAAATGATTTATATTTTGGTTGAAGTGTAAGGTAGCCAAACTTGCGACTCATTTTATAGACGTAATTGATTATTTGATTATCTTTCTTGTCAATTCCATTGATTGCTTTTCATTAGTTTTTGTGGGAATCCTAAAGTATTGTGCTCATAAATTCTAAGTTTGGCTGTTTTGTTCATAAATATTTATGATTTTCCCTCTCTTTTCATGTGTACGATTCATCTTCACATCCTTAAAGGCGTTGTCGCTATTGCATCTGACATTGGAATTGATCTTGACGAGGAGGTCCATCAATTTTGTTGCATACACTAAGCAATTTTTTTGGCATGTGGCGAGTATTGGGATGCTAAGGCGTATGAATATTTTGGATATATTGTTAACGATAGGTATAGAACAACTTAGCCCATAAGTATATTTTGTAATCAATTAGATCTCTTGACTTGTGATTAGCTAAGTTTGGATAATGTATATTCTCTTTTGAATGTAATTATTGGAGTGTTTCAATTCGTGCAATATTCACATGTCAAATCTTATTCATAGTAGGCATTTATGTTTGATTGGTGGAAATGATTCTCTCATTTGCTTTTGAATAGCTAAAGTAGGGCAGCAACATGGCTTCCAAACTGTTGCAATAGATCTCGAAACTGTTGCATCTACAGCAAAATAAAAAAATGTTGCCACCAAAAGTCTATGGCAACGGATTTTCCAATAAGCGCTACAATAGAGAAAAAAGTGTTGCACTAGATCTGTCCTAGCGCATATCAAAGGCAGCGGTCCAAAAAATGTTGCAATAGGTCAATTGCCACATTTTTTATGTCTATTGCAACACATTTGAGCCATTGCTAAAAGGCATTTTCCTTGTAGTGAAATTAGAAGATCTCAGTGTATTACCATTAGAAGAAGTTAGTAGAAAACCGGACAAAAGATATGGTAAAATGACTGTTGGAAACGAGATTAATAAAAATAGGGAAGAACTCAACTTATATGAAATAGAGACTAATCTAGTTAACAATATCGTTCCTAAGCCTGAAGAATTTAGTGAACCTTCTAGAAGAAATACTCATTTCTTAAAACCTAGGTACGTTCCAGAAGGACGTACAAGCAATTTTTCCTTCGGCTTTATCCCAAGGAAAACCACAACCTATGAAGAAATTGGCCTTACCCCAATTAGCCAAATTGGATATATCTTAAACATTGATGGAGCCTGTAATAGAGAAGAAATATTTGAGCACTGAAAAAGAGGAATGAATAGTATCTTAAATCTGAATACTACATGCACTGCAGTAAACTTCCTAAACTATATCCAACATAACTTTTCTGACACTATAGTTGAATGGTATGGTTCGTTAAGTGAAGATGGTAAAAATACTTTAAGAATGATGGAAACACTAGCTGTAATGTTTAAAAATTTATGCAAGGAAATTGAAACCAAATTTATTAGAGCTAAACTTGATTCCGAAGAAAAAGCAAGAGAATGGCAAAGAAAGATTAATAACATAGAATTATGGGATATGAGATATTTGAAAAATTATATTGCTGAATTTAGTTAATATTATTACAAAATTGGGAATAATGCATGAAACCAACCTTGATATGTTCTATGACAAATTACCATATCCTATAAATTCTATAATTAATGAAAAATACATAACATATCTGGAACGAGCAGATGTCATTGATACCCTTAGTGCGGGAATATCTTATTTACTAAGATGGGTCAATGAGTAATGTCTTGATCTCCAGAAGCAAAAGAAAATTAATAGGCAATTTCTAACTTACTAGGATTCACCTCATCAATAGGGAAAAGACCCTGAAAGGAGAAGAAAAAGAAAATTCTATACGAAAAAAAGCTTTAACAAGCAAAGAGGAGAGAAATATAGAAGAAAATATTATAACAAACCAAGCCCTAAAAAACGAAGAGTTTTTAGGAAAGATGCTTCTTGTCCGGCAGAGAAAAAGAACTGTAAATACTGGGCATGCGGAGAGATAGGACATTATGCTAATGATTGTAAAAATAGGAAGAATAACAAGCTTATTGAAACCTTGGGTAGCCTAGATTACTTTGAGCTTAGTGAAAACGAGGCATTAGATCTAGCCCTAAGTAACAATACAGGTATTGTTGAAATTATATTGGATAATGAATATGAAGAAAGTGATTATGAAGAAACAAGTCATATGATGGAAAGTAGCTCAATTAGTCTTGGTGATCTTCAAAGAGAAGAATTTGTTGTAGACAATGAAAATGAAGATGTCAAAGGAGATTTAGTCATTCCCATAATCAAAAAAGACATGATCTGTAAAAAGTCCATCTTTCAAATGAAAAGCAAATACGTATGTTAAATGATAGATAGAGATTTGGAGATAAAGGATTGTGAGTATGATGTTGGAGAAGTTAATCTCATTAATTGGAAAAATATCATCAAGCATAACAAAGATAGAAAGTATAGGTATATTCATGTCGGAAGTGTCCAAGTTTACATCACTCCATTACAATATTTTGGCAAAGATATTTATCTATATGCTTTACTCTGTGATATTGGGTATACCAAATTTAGTAATCAAATTATCACAGGGATAAAAACCAATTTATGTAATGGGTCAGTAGGATTTAACTGCTGCCCAAGAAATTATGTAAGTTTAAAAGATGAGTTTGCTAAAAACTTCTTATCCCTTAAGATAAAAACAGTTGGAAGGGACATGAAAAGAGGAGGATACCCATTAAGGATATTCTGAAAAATTATCTACAAATTAGATAATACCATAGACCCAAAGACTAAGGTAACAATAATAGAGGCAGAAAAATTTGAAAGTCCTACCCCTATGCAAAAGATCCAAAGGACAAATCCAACCCGCAAGAGATAAAGGTCGATAGTTCATGGATATCTAGTTTTCCCAACCCTACAAAGATCAATAAGAAAAATGTAATAAAAATTGATAAGGAAGATAAAATCACCACTAAACCCCAATTATTAAGAAGCACGAGTACAAGATAAAATTGGGAAAAAGAGGATCTTCATCTACTAAAAAAAAGCTTAAAGAAGATGATACAATTAGTATGTCTAGTGAAATGAGTAGAACAAGTTTTGACTCATCAAGACCCAGTCTAGATAGAAAGGTCATTGGATACAAAACAAAATTGTTAGTGAGCCGATTTATGAGGATGAATTAATAAAAAATATGACTATGGAGATTTGCTATGAGGTTACCAATACAAATCCTAATAGCATCTATATCCCGACACAAGTTTGTTTAGAGGGATATAATAAATATGAATTATGTGCTTATATAGATAGTGGTTGTTCTGCATGTTTTGGAAAAAGAACATTATTTCCAGAGTTTATGTGGAAAAAAAGCCAAAAATCCTTTACAAGTAATGATAGCTAATAATAGCATTATAAGCCACAATAAAGCAATAGAAGGGTTATCCATAGAATTTGGAGGAGTCTAATGCATTATACCAGTTCTATGGGCCACTGATCAACCCTCTCATGACATGATTATTGGAAATAATTTTCAGAGATTATATTCTCCATGTGCACAATCCATAAACTAGATAATATTCACAATTAATGGTCACTTAGTTCCTATTAAAAAATTAAGTAAGGCTTACACTCATCAGAGAATTGATTTTACACGCAGTTAGTGTGGTGAGAAGGTAATGCTTGCACAACGAGAGGTAGCACTGACAATCTCATTGTTTGAGTTATTTATTAAAGAATAGATTGTTAAACAACAAGAAAAATTATGTAAAGAACTCTGCTCTGATAATCCTCTAAAATTTTGGGATAAAGATAAAACATCTGCTAAAATCACTTTGTTAAATCCCAATACTATTATCTGAGTCGAACAAATGGTGTATACACACTAGAATATCTGGAAATTGGATAAACAAATCAAAGAACTTCTGGAGAAAGGATTAATTAGGAATAACAAGAGTCATCACACTAGTTGTTAGGCGATAATTTATCGTATTTTACGTGTCTCTTTTACCTAATTTTAGCTTGTATAATAATATAATCTTTAGAGTTTTTACTTATTTTATTTGCCTTTGTAGGTAATAAACTTCAAATCGAGCAAACGTTGTGAAAAGGAGCGAAGACGTACAGAAAAGAGTAAAAGCAAGCAAGAAGGGATTATTGGGGGGCCGAACTATCGTGCTAGAAATGTGGCACTATGGGGCCATGCCACATGGCACCGTCGTGGCCCCCCTCCGTTCGCTTAGCTGCGTGATTTCCTATTTAATGCCCCTTCGAGCGTTTTGTTATGGGGTCGCTCGGGGTTCTCTCTGGCGATTTTAGGCCAGTTTTAGTTTAGGTTTTAACCAATAAAAACCTCAATAGGAGGATTAGATTCGGATGTTGTAGATTGTATTTTGGATTCGAAGCTTTGAATTTCAAGTTCATTCCATTAATCAAGCATAAGTTCTCTTCTCTCTCTCTTTCATATCTTGTTCCTGTTTAGGTTTTGCTTTTTTAATTTTTGTATTGGACTTGTTTAGTTTAGATGTTTAGTTTTCATTGTTAATCCATGTTTAGTTAGATTGATTAGATTATATTAGTTTCTTTCCCCCTCTTGTTCATGTTTGCCTTCTTCTTTGCTAGTTTAGGTTTAGTTTGGATTTTTGTATTTTGTTGATGATAGTTGTTAGTTTCGGTTGGTTTGGATTGTGGCTAGCCCTGGATGGCTAGTTAACCTTGTTGAGGCCCCAACCCTACCTTGTTTATGCCTAGAATTTAGAGTTTTCTTTCACGTCCGCCAAGTATTCGATGAAATGCTTGAAAGAGCTTTCATCTGTGTTTTGGGGCAATTGACTTATGTTGAGAGGTGAGGTCGATTATCTAGTGTGTATAGAGAGAATAGTTAGGATTGAGACTTGAAAATAGTCTCGTCGCTAGTTAGGTTAAGGGTTGTCAACCTAGTACGTAGTTTAGTTAAGCTAATCCCATTAAAATAGGTGGTTATAGCAACTAGATTAGCCTATTGGCCCTTAAGAGATGGCTTAGGTGAGCTCAACGATGCAACTGATCAACCCTGAATGCTAGCATAGCTAGGGAAGGTTTGGGTTTGACTTGATTACTTGGTTTATCTTAGGTCTAATCATAGTTCTTTTGTTTTCGCTTTAGTAGTTTAGTTCTATTTTCTATCCCCTTCAATTTTGCCTAGCTCGAGACGCTTTAGTTAGTTCTGGTAGTTGGAAATACAACTCCCTGCGGACGACACCTCAAGTAGTCAACGATACACCTTGCACTTGGAGTTTATAAATATTAAAACTTTTCTCCTAACACTAGTCCTGCTTTCATGGTAAGAAATCATACAGAAGAAAAAAGAGGAAAATCAAGAATGGTGATCAATCATAAAAAGCTTAACGATAAGACTATCTTTGATGGTTATTATATGCCTAACAAAACAGTCATTTTCAACAGAATTCAATGAGCATCTTGGTTCTCGAAAATGAATTGTAAAAGTGGTTATTGACATATTAAAATGCATGAGGAAAGTATTCCTTTAACTGCATTTAGTGCACCACAAGGACATTATAAATGGATAGTAATGCCATTTGGTCATAAAAATGCACATCAAATACTTCAAAGAAGAATGGATAACATCTTCAAAGATCTTAATCATTGTTGTTTAGTTTATATTGAAGATATAACTGTCTTTTCCAAAACCATATAACATTACAAAGATGACGTTTTAGCAGTCACCCAGAGATGCATTGTTCCTGGCGTCATACTTGGTAAAAACAAATGCCTTTATACTGAACAAGAAATTGAGTTTTTAAGCTTAGAGATAAAGGTCGGACAAATCATTCTACAAAAACATATTCTGAAAAAATAGAAAATTTTCTTGAAAAAATCAAAGATAAGAAGCAACTAGAAATGTTTCTTGGATGCCTAACCTATGTTTCAAATTTCATTAAAGATTTAGCTAAACTAAGAAAGTCATTGTAGAAGAAACTCAAGAAAGAAGTAAGTTGGACTTGGACCACTAATGATACAAAGATTGTTTAGAATTTCAAAAAAAAAATGCGTAAAAATCTTCCCATTCTTAATTTGCCAAATGAAGGAGATGACTTAGTTCTTGAGACAGATACCAACAATGAGTACTGGAGCGCATTATTCAAAATCAAAGAAGGAGAAAAACTTTGCAAATACTGCAGTGAAAGTTTTAATAAAGCTGAATGTAACTATCCCATGATAGAAAAAGAAATCCTTGCAGTTATAAGGGAACTGAGAAATTCTTAATCTTCTTAGCCCCAAAACCTTTTCTTATTCGAACTGATTACAAAGGAATACTTGGCTTTGTGAAAAAGAATTTATTAAGTATGCAAGCGCAAGGGCGACTCCTCCATTGGCAATTATAGCCTAACCAATTTTCTTTCTCCATTGAACATATACAGGGATCGAGGAACCCTCTGGCAGACAGTCTAACTCGAGAATTCGCCAATGGTGATCATCAAAGCTGACGTCCTGCCAAAAAAGGACGAAATCCTTAATGAAATGTCATTCCTACTAGAATGGGTTACGCCTTCTAGTAAAGTCCTTATCGATAACCTAGAATTCCATACAGAAAGCAGATAATGTTTTGGTATACTATCTACTGCCTATCTAATAACCCAAAGATTTTTCCTTTTAGAATTACAAGTTTATGACCTACAGTGTCCTTATGATATCCAAGGAAAAATAAGTTGTCATGTTCGAGAAAAATGGTTCAATGAGTGGTATGCAGCCTGCATCGACTTTTACCATCATTATTTCTATGATATTTGGGAGTCTTGGAGTACAACGATCTATTCTCCCGACAGATCTGGAGTTGGTGGTGTTTGTTTCCCAACAAATTCACTATCCTCAAATGACCCTGTTTTTAAGGCCTGGGAATTCGGGATGGTACTTTATTTCATAGAAATCCCAGAACTAAAGTTCCCATTTTTCTCAAAACTTACAAAATTTCAGCAATGCATGTTCAAAAGGATCCATTGGATTCTTACATCTCCTGATGGTTCCCACTACTGAAAAACATGCTTTTTTCGGCGGATTTTCCGACGGAAAAGGCACATTTTTCGGTCGAAAAAATGATTTCCTGATGGAAAATCCGACGGAAAACCCCCGTAGGAACAAGTCCCGTAGACCCACTGGTTCTGACGGAATATCCCGTCCGTCGGACACATTCCGACAAAAAGAGACAGCCGTCGGGAAGCGGGCCGACGGAAGCCAAAGGATACCGGGCGTCCGACGGATCCGTTCCGTCGGGCCCTCCGGTACTTTGGGGCAAGAATCCGCAGGGGAATGGCCGGGTTGTCCAATGGAATTTTCCATTTCCATCGGAAATTTATTTTTTTTTAAAAAAATATTTTGGAAATTTAGGTTGAGTTACGCATCTTTCCACTGCAAAATCATGATATTGTTCGGCAAAAGACCGTTTGATAGGATCAAAACGTGCTTGCCATCAACCGCATTCAATGTAACACCAAGAAACTCCTTATCTTTCAATGACAATTTAATGTTCTCTCTAATAACATTTAGGTTGAATTACTCACTTGAAAGATGAGGAGTTTCTTAGTGCTATATTGAATGCAGCGACCAGTGGAGACGGCGGCGGGTAGAGGTGGCGGTGACCAGTGGAGGTAGTGAAGGGGGCCGATTTTGAGGGAGGAACGAGGTGTCGGACGGCTGCAGAGGGCGACAATGGTGGCTGGAAGAGGGCAGCGATAGCGGCCCCTGGCGGACGCGGCGGCGAGCAGTAGGCACCGAGAATTATTCTGTCGGAAATCCCAACGGACTTATATTCCGCAGGAAATTCCGTCGCCCACTTCATCTTTTTCGGTATTCCGTCGGCAATCCGTTGGCCGTTCAGACGGACAAAAAATCCGTCGGAAAAACCCGATTTTTTAGTAGTGAACAAAAATCCCAGTTCGAAGATGCCTAAATTTGGAAGTACATAGCGCATTAATCGAATATGAAAATAGAAAGCCAAGCCAATTCATTATCTCATACAGATCATTGTTTGCGACGATTTCGAGGATCAATGACAAGAATGAGTTTCTGAACTACCAATGCACTAGTTACTGGTATTGCTTTAGCAAGAGTCATTGGATTTTTCAATATTTATCATCAGTGTTGGGCATTAATTAAAAAGGGAAAAAGATTAATGCATTGTGGAAATACTACTTTCACCTATGATAATGAGTTTAAAGAGTACATGAAGGTAGAAGGAGTAGTCTCAAAAGATATCTTTGATTATCTTTTCAATGTTGGAGCTGGAAAATTCCTATCATCAAAAGGAAAGAAATATCTTCTTGAATTATTTGAGAAATAAGATCCAGAGCATCTTAAGTAACTTGATGAAGATTTTGATAATAATCTAGATAATGATAGTCTGGAAGATATAATTGGAGATGAAGGCATGCAGAATCTCAATAATGATGACTAGTCTTGTCATCATTAAAAGTTCTGAAAAGAAGATGCCCCATTATTGTACTATTTTGACAAGTGTCTGGTTGGAAAAATAAAGTAGTGTACCATAGTCGTCAGTGTGTACTGTAACAATGTGAAAAATGAGTATGTACTATAGCCATTAGGGCATCCTATGTACCCCCAATCCTCTATAAAAGGGGAAGTCGAGTGTTGAGAACGGGCACGATCATTTGAGCATTCTTGAGCACAAGAGAAGTCAGAATTCTCTATTTCTCTCGGAGCAAGCATCTCTAATGATCTTAGCTTAAGTCCCTCTTCAAAACTTTCCGTTGTAATATTTCTATCTTTAAGCTTTCAATAAAAGAAATTTTCCAGTAGGGAATGTTATTCAATCAAAACTTATGTCTTAAATATTATAATTTCTTGGTTAAAATTCCACTATTCCTGAAAAAGATTAAAAACTTGATTAGTGGCTACGGTCTGAGATAGGAAACGAAACGGATCTGTGCTATGCCTCATCTAAGGAAGTTGGGGTTGAAATTAGCAATCTCTGTAAACAGGAAGCTAGAGGAACGCAGGGATCCAGCGCCGACTAAGTTCAAGTAATGGTCAAAACTCTCTAATTAAGGTTAAATTATTTTGCTTAGCATAGTGGGCCGCTAATCACAGAAAATATAATATTCATTGGTAATTCACTTAGAACACCAAATCAACAAAGATCAAACTTGTATTTCTTATACTCAAGCATATCCTTTATCACCAAGTTATGATCATAAATTAGCACACACATTACTCTTATATATTCTTATAGATACATCTCCATTTAATTATCAACTAGCTCATTTAAACCTTAATGACTCAATAAGATTAACTTAAACATTATTCAAACCCTAGACCCTAATCCTTCATTCTCACAATCACAACTCACTCATCCAACAGATTTTTGTTTTCTAATCTCACTCAAATATACATTAGCATCCCCTTAAACACCATTAAATCAACATAACAATCTTAATTTCCATCCTAATCACCAACCCATGATTTAAAACATAACAAACATATCCCATATATATGTACATACACACACACACACACATATATACATATATATATATATATATATATATATATATATAT